>CM040993.1:10487761-10499375 GCA_022985145.1 Pangasius djambal | reverse complement strand
ATGATGGTGATGATGATATAGGCACGGAAAGGAAACCAGAGATTATACTAAGGACTCTTGTTTGGAATGGAAAATCAGGGAATTCAATTGTTTGGAAGAGAGTGAGTGCATTCAATCTAAAGAAGGTGGGAATCAGAAAATAAAAGAAACAGAAGTCGAGAGGCTAATACTCCTGACTTATGCTATAGCCCACTAGCTACTGAAGTTTTACACTCATCCAGCGTAGCAGCTCATTTTGAGGGTTTGTGTTTTGTTCTCTCTCAGTCTCTCTATCTCTCTCTGTCTCTCTCAAAACAACAATTTTTGTTCTCTCTCTCTCTCTCTCTATGTAAACAAAACAACAATTTTACAATATGCTATAAAGACTCCCATATGGGAACAGATTGATACAAGTATTCTCCCATTGTCTTATCTATCAGCACAGGCCCATGTTCACCAAGTGAAACACTGAGGAATTAATAGCTGTAGATGTGTCTCATATCGTTCAGCGTCGACAAACTTCAGCACTGATGCATTCATACCAACTCCACACTCTACAATGATATCTGCTCAGAGATGATCCTTTACTGGTACCTTGGACATATCCCATGTCGACACCAATCGACCTCCTGCACTTAATTCTCATTCACCAGCAAGATGAGTAACAAGGTGTGTGTGTGTGTGAACTCAGCACTAGCCCTTTGACAGTGGTTGAGTGGAGGGGAAGGAGCTGAAGTCCAAGTCACTTCAACTCAGGGCGGACTGCCGATTTGGTATTGGAGTTGTTTATTAAGGTACACCAGTGAAAATCCAGTCAATCCTGGAAGTTGAAGAGAAGACAGAGGCATAAGGTCCGTGTGGCCCGTACGGGGATCGAACCCGCGACCTTGGCGTTATTAGCACCACGCTCTAACCGACTGAGCGAACCGGCCGGCAGGGGGCACTAGACGGAGACGGAAAGGAAACCAGAGATTATACTAAGGACTCTTGTTTGGAAGAGTTAGCATAATTTACTATCTGATCCGTCAGATAGAAAAACATGTGACCTAATATTTATTACTACAAATAGCAATTTTCTATTAGCTATGATTCATATTCATTGAATCAGTTTGTAACAGGATAGCTAAGATTAGGAAAATTTGACTTGACAATATCTTATAAGGCTCCCAGTAAAACCATGTATTATGCTGTAAGTTTGTCTGTAAACAAAACAACAGAACAACAGTTTTACAATTTGCTCTACAGACTCCAATATGGGAACAGATTAACACAAGTATCTTTATTCATGCCAAGAACATTTTCTTCATATGCTCCCATTGTCATATCTATCATCACAGGCCCATAAGTGACAAGGTAGGGGTGTGTGTGTGCACGCTCTCAATAGCTATAATGAACACACAGTGCACCACACTGGTGCAGGAACACTTCTGTGCAAAAACTAAAAAATTTATTTTATACATTTGAAGCTCATGTCATTTATGAAATAAAGTTACAGAAGACTACAAGATATAATAAAACACTTTTATGTACAAACACAAAAAGGGATTACTAAACATGAATAGGAGTTACGTAAAATCTTCTTGCTGCAGTGACTAAACATTTATTTAAAAAACAAAACAAAAAAAACATTTAACTGTAGCATGGAGCTTGTATTGTTTTTATGTGCAGCAAAGAACCACAGATCTGATAGTTTTAATACACCTCAGCTGAATTTGTTAACCAGGGATACCCAATTTTTCACATGGTGAAGGAGGTGCCGTTTTCGTTCCCTGAGCTGTCTACAGACCTTCGGGAGGACAAGTATGCCTCAGAGGTGACTCGCGATGTGCGCCGTGCCCCGATGTAGCTCTTCCCAAGGCACCAGAGATCCTCCACAACCTTGCGGAAGTGGTTCCTGAATTTGACACCAATGAAGGCATAGAGCAGTGGGTTGAGGCAGCAGTGCAGGTAGGCCAGGCTTTCTGTGAGGATCAGGAGCAGGTTTGTGTTGTTATAATCGCTGCATTCTGTACTGGAGAACATGTAAATGATGTCATACAGCAGTGCTGCATTGTAGGGCAGATGACAGATGACGAAGACCAGCACCACAGTCAGGACCACACGCACAGCCTTGTGTCTTTGGAAGTTCTTGGCACGCAGGAGTGTGAACACCACACTGGAGTAGCAGAAGCCCATGACCAGCAATGGTAAGCAAAATCCTATAGCCACCTGGGCACTTGGCGCTAGCACCTTGACCTGCTTTGCAGTGTTGTTGTCCTTGAAGAGGAAGAAACAAACGTGTTGCTCCTCTTGCAAGTTGAGTGGAAGTGAAGGAGTTGAAGTCCAAGGCTCAGTCAGGTATGTACTATCAGAAACATCTGTATATTCTAGAAATGTTGTATTGAATGTTTCACTGCGTTTGTAGCGCTCATAGTAGATGAAAGTGGGCAAAGTCAGGAGCAAGGCTAAAAGCCAGACTACTGCACAGATTACGTAACTGTAGACCAGCATGCTCGAGCGGAATCTGAAAGAGCGGCGAGCTTGTACAATAGCCAAGTAGCGGTCTAAGCTGATGCAAGCCAGCAATAGGATGCCGCTGTACAGGTTGATGCTGTAGGCTCCACGTAACAGCTTGCAGGACCAATCACCCAAAGCCCAGCCACTCTGCTCACTAAAGATGATCAGAGGCAGGGCCACTACAAACAGGACATCTGCTATGGCCACGTTAAGTAGGTAAACATCTGTCATGGACTTGGTGCGCTTATAGAAAGCATATGTAAGGATCACCAGGACATTGCCAATGAAACCTACAATGCAGATAAGGGAGTGCACGTAGACCTGGAGATACTTAACGTAAAGGTTTACTGAATTACTATTCATCTCACATGGACTCTCCATACTGTCATAGCTGCCATATTCCTCAGTCATATTCATCTCTTGACACTGTGGAGAAAAGAAGAATGGAAATATGAGGGAAAAACATTTAACTAAAATTAACTATGACTATGACTTATGACTGTCCTTACTTTTTCACCCATCTGATTTTTTATTTATAGATTTTTTTTTTTTTTTTACATAATCATATGATGCAGCAAGGGATGTTTAATTGGCTCTGCCTAATTAACACAAGTCATTACATTTCTCAGTTTGCCAGATTTGATCCAAATTGATTTAGTAAGGCATAATGAGCTAAGGGTCTTGCTCAAGGGTTGTCCTATAATTTGAACAACACAACCTTCAGGTCACTAACATAAGGCCTTAAACACGGAACCACCACTGTCAAAGAAGTAACACATGGTACATCTTAAATAAGTGCAATGCAGACTGACAGCTGGCAGGTTTGATTCTCTCCCCAAAAAGTAATGTTAAAACTAGGCAACATGGTATGTACACACACACACACACCTCATGATGTTCCAAAGTCAAAAAACACCTTATAAAGATGAAAAATCTGAAGGTTTAATGTTGCTTTGAAGTAAGTTGTGACTTTCATAATGCAGAAAGAGGAAATTTGCACAAACCAGGTCACATACATGTTCTAAAAGCCACCAAGAGCCATGAGTCAAGATTCAGTGCCAATGACCTATTTATACAGTTATACAAGAATTTCAGAGAATTACCAGAAGGAGTCAATGTACCAGAATTTACGCACACTACGAGAGTGTGTAATCTAGTTTGTTCTAAAGCACTGCTTTCCTTTAGCAGTTTTTAAATAAATAGTCTCAAATATGGCAAAACACATGACGAAATAAAAACCACAGAAACTATGAACTAGTGGGATTTTTTTGAATACACTTTTACCACAGATCAGCAACAGCACTTTTGAAACTAGCCGGCTGTACCTCACCTAAAATAGTAATCTAGATTAGTGGTTCCCAATGCAGCATTTGTTCCAGTGGTGGAAAACACCACCCACTCTTATCAAACTTACAATTAATTATTGAATTCTTACATTTATTAGCCTGTTTGACTGGTTGCTTAAACTGAATGTTTAATCCAAACCTCAAGAACTCAAAAACAAGCAGACCTAAAAAATAAGCTAAATTGGAACCCAAATACAGTTTTACTAACAAAATATGTTCGGGGCATGGATAGTTCAAGAATAAAAAGTAATCAATCTCCAATAAAAAGCTAATTATTATTGCATACATTTAAATAACAAGCCTAACATTTGAACAATGTTAGAATAATGAATAATTGACTAATTCAGGCTGTTATAAACTTCAAGTTTTTCCTTACTGGTCATGGAACAAGTAAATGAATTGAGCCAATAAAAGCGGAAAAATGAATACATAGAGCTAAACCACGTGCTTGGTTTAAATTTCAAATGGAGTCCCTTAGAGAATTTGCAAAAATGCAATGACCATTTGAAACGTTATTAAATTAGCAATTATTCATAGTGTTCACCAATTACTTGGTCTACATTCCACTTTTTAAGCCCATATATTACCAGTTTTGCTCAGAGAAATGTGATAAATTAGACTATTCCTTTTTAACCAGATCATAGCTTAGCTAGACAATATATATATATATTTATATTAACAATAATGATTTTGTTTACTAAGTTAAAAAAAAAAGGAAAAAGAAGGAAATAAGCTAAAAGTGCAAATATAGCAGCTTATTTAAACTTAAGGTAAACACAAGATAACGGGACTAAGTCTACTTGGACAATTCAGTGGGTAAAAAACACGCCAAGCTGTTGTAAGATGGAAAAAAAAATATATATAATGAAAGCAAGTTAAGAGGAAACAAAAGTGCGTACCAGCCTTGCCGCAAGTCTGCTTCACAGCTGTTGTGTCCTGCGTAACTGCACGCGTAACTGCACGATCGGCACCGTGTGCATGTATGTACTTGAATGAGGTGGAGTCTTTGATACAATCTGAAAGTCTTTTGAATACGTTGCTTGATGTTTTGGCTGTTAGTATTCATAACCAGCATCACATTAAGGTTTATAGACACATGCTCACAGCAATTTTGGGCTGATTTACACTTTTGATGGGTTTAAAATCTGCAATGACACGGTTCAAACTGTGAAAAAACACTCACAATAAACCACATAAAAAGGAACTCAGCAGTGAACAATAGAGCTTTAATAGGAACTGCTGACATGTAGTTTACACAAATACATACATAAATAGACAAAAAGAGGATTAGTAGTTGTCTGCTTGTCACGCCACATCTTCCATGTAATCTGCAGCCTGACTTGTCCGAGACACGCTCATGTCCTGAGTGATCTCTTCAAGCTGGAGAAAGACCCAGAGAAGTCATGAATGGAGGCTTTAATTATTGAAATTTTGACAAAGAACCACAACATGCAAAAAAAATAAAAAATAAAAATAAAATTAGGCTCTTGCAGGTGTCAGGTTTACATTTTTCTCACGCCTGAAAATTCTAATTCATCCCCCCCCCCCCCCCCTTCCCCCTTTATTGCCTGCTTTAGCAACTCTCTCTTCCTACAATACCCAGCATCATGAGAGCAACCACACCGCCTTATCAAAGCCACAATCTGAGGCCATGGGAAGGATATTCATCAGGAGTTACCCTGTCACTGAGATCTGGTCCCTCAACAGAGGCCTCTTCAATCTCCTCACTGATGCTCAGCTCACTCTTTGAGTTATGACTGTGGAAGAAGTGGAAGATAAGTGAAAAAACAACAGGAGTGAAAAGTTTGTGGCTGAGTATTCTGTTACTCTCACCTTTTTTTAAATTTTTTTTTAAAAAATTTTTAAATTTGTGCTCTACAACAACCAGCTACACACTCAGACAAGTTTGTTTTATATAAGCTGCCTACAACAAAACATGAACCATGTCTAATTATAAAGAGAATAAAAAACAAAACAAAACATGTATATAATTTTGTAAGGAATAAAACACTTGGGGCGTGCTGTTATAGGAAAACAATCAACGTCAGGATGGTGTGATGCCTGGAAGTGGATTATTTTCCAATAACAGTACATCCTAAAGTGTTTTATTCCTCTTATACTACAGCAATTTGCCAATGATTAAAATGTTTTAATCTATAAATAAATGCCATTTTAAATGTTAGTTTTAATGTTAGTCCTGTTTATCACTTACGTTATAGCAGCTATAAACAGTCGTTCACTCACCAACCTCTCTTTTTCCCTATTTCCTGAAGTTAATAAGACAAATGTTTGTTCTAATAATGTTTTTTAATTTTTATTTATTAACCTTAAATTATGTTGCGTATAGACCAATGAATTAGAAAAGATATAGAAAAGATAATGTATTGTTTTTTTAATGGCGATTAAATTTAATAAAGTTTTTATTGCTCACAAGTTAATAGTAGTTTGTAACATGATTAAATATTGATTAACAATGCCTCATGATTTAGAAAATCTGCCAATATTTTAATATTTCAATATTTGAAATATCTCCAATTAAATGACTGAAACATTCCTTTAATTCACTGGCTCAACTGAAGTCAGTGCAGTTTAATCATCTGTTTTTTATTACTCAACTCAATTTTATCAGTTTGTTTTACTTTCACCTCTCACAGAGGAAATATGAGAAGAGACACTGTACAGAGCAGAATGAACTTAACCTGTTGAAGTCATCATCGTAATCAAGTTCTTCATCTGCTGAAACAATGAAAGGTGGCATCATAAATAAAATGCTATAAACATGTTGTATGTACTTAATAATAAATAATAAAAAACACACCCAACAAACAAAACATGAAAAATTTTAACACATGCAACACTAGAAGTGGTTCAAGAATTAAAAATCTCTCACCAAGCAGAGGGGATCCAGTTTTCTCCTTCAGCGTTTTTAAATCCTGAAGGCCCTTTTCTTTAGAGTCTGATGTACAGAGGAGGAAAAAAAAGAGAACATTAAAAACCACACTCTCAATCTGCGGCAAGACAAGTTATCGGGTTCCCACACTGTGACTGAATACACACTCTACTTTAATATTTAGCTCTATGTTTAATGCAGACATTTTGCTGACTGATGGTGACGTTTCTGGTGCTTGGAACAATTGTATTGTTTCCAGCGGCCTCTTTCTTCTATCTTCAACAGCCTGTTTTTTTCAAAACAAAACTGAAAAAAAACAAAAACAAAACAAAAACACAACAACAACAACAACAACAACAACAACAACAACAACACACACATATATATACATACATACACATAATATATACATATATATACACACACACACACACACACACACATATATTTCCATTAATAAAACAAATACACCAACACACAATACATTTCTGAAATCCTCAAGGTTTTGATGTAAATTAAAAAACTTGTCAAAACTAACTGAAAACCATTTTAATGACATGTTTGGTAATTCATCATTATCAAATTCTAATATTGAATGAACAGAGTAGACTCAGTAAACCTGATGAAGATACTGACTAAGAAAAGTTATTGGTAACATGTAATTAATTTCTTACAGCAATAACCCCAGCACCACCACCAATAAAAGGGTTTAGAAAATCTTCAATATTTTCCAAATTCCTACCCATAATATTTTCTAAAACTCAACAAGAACAAATTAAGTAAGATCCAGAGTTAAATAAAAACGTCACTAAAAGGTTCAATTTTACCTCAGCCATACTCAGTCAGTTGTAATGTTCTATATTTCCCAGTCTACCTCACTCCCCTGGTTCTTAACATGCTTCATAAAAATGCACATTACATCCAACAACGAATAATTTAACCATGATTCATTTATTCATGCATTCAGTCATGCATCCATTACATCCCTTTACTTTTCCTCTCTCCACTTATTGTATTTTAAAACTGTCCAATTAACCTGTACCACACTGTCCCAAATTACAATTTTGTAATGAAAATAATTAAAGTATAAATATATGCATTTAATGTGAATCTTTAATAACATTAATAACATTATGCTTATTTTGTTACAGTAGTATGTTTCATGTATATACAATGGATATAAAAAGTCTACACACCCCTGTTAAAATGGCAGGTTTTTGTGATGTAAAAAAAAAAAAAAAGAAAGAAAAAATCCGAGATAAATCATGTCAGAACTTTTTCCACCCTCAATGTGAAATTACAATGTATAAAAATTATGTGAAAAGCAATCAGCAACATTTTAGGGAAAAATAGGAAAAATGAAAAAGTTATAATAACCTTGTTGCATAAGTGTGCACACCCTTTTAACACTCAGTCTCATGTTCAAAAGTAATTATCATACAGCTATCATCAGTGAAATAATTCTGATTAACTCCAAATAAAGATCAGGTGTTTCTGCAGGATTTTCTTCACACCTTTTTGGTTTCATCCGACTGCTGAAGCCATGGTCCACAAAGAGCCTACACTGCATGCATGGTATCTCACTTGTTGAAAGGTATTGATCAAGAGAGGGGTATAAAAGATTTTTCCAAAACATTAGATGTACCATGGAACACCATACAGGCCATCATCAACATGTGGAGAAAAATGGAGCACCATAGTGATATTACCAAGAACAGGATTATCCCCCAACATTTATAAAAGGACAAGACAAAAACTTACCAGTGAGGCTGCCAAAAGACCTATGGCAACATTAAAGGAGCTGCAGGAATATTTGACAAGTACTGATTACTCTGTGACAACAATCTCTTGTATTCTTCACATGTCTGGGCTATGGGGTAGGGTAGCTAGACGGAAGCCTTTTCTCCCAAAAAAAAAAAAAGAAAGAAGAAAATCCAAGCTCAACTAAATCACTCCAAACCATGTGGCAAAATGTGTTATGGTCTGATGAGACCAATTCCAAAAGAACACCATACCCATGGTGAAGCATGGTGGTGGCAGCAACATGCTTTAGGGCTGCTTTTCTTCAGACAGAACTGGGGCTTTTATCAAGGTGGAGGAAATCATAAATAGCTATAACACCAGTTGATTTTAGTGCAAAACCGTCACGTTTCTGCTAGCAACTTGAAGATAAAAAGGAATTTCACCCAAAATATATATCTAGATCAACAAAGGAGTGGCTTAAACAAAATAAAATCTATGTTTTTGAATGACCTAGCCAGAGCCCAGACCTGAATCCTACTAAAAAACTGTGGGGTGACCTGAAGCAGGCTGTGCACAGGAGATGCCCTTACAATTTGATGGATCTAGAATGTTTTTGCAAGAAAGAGTGGGAAATTATTGCTAAGTCAAGATGTGCCATGCTGATAGACTCTTAGCCAAAAAGACTATGAGGTGTAATAAAATCAAAAGGTGCTTCAACAAAGACACTTATACAACTATGTTATTGTAAGTTTTTATTTGTACCTGTTTCTCTAAAACATTTCTGATTGTTTTCCACTTTATTTGTATACTTTGTAATTTTACATTAAAGGGGGAACAGTTTTGACATGATTTATCACGGTTTAATTTTTTTTTATCACGAAAACCTGCCATTTTAAGGGGTGTGTAGACTTTTTATATCCATTGTATGTATCATACACACTTTTACTAACTTCAATAAATACATAAATTTATAACCTTATGGGGAAAAAAAACTAGCCAAACCATGACATCTGTCCTACCTCAGGCTTTTTGTGGTCAATGTCCTGTTTGATGGTGATCATACTTGTATCTGGTTAGAATCAGCTACATCTAAGAGCTCTCTGCACCAAATCCTGTGATTTCCTCATACATGCCCACTCACTTAAATATGCCTTTGAAATACTACTATCTAAGCAGTTAGAATTGAAAGGGAGACTGTAACTAAAAAGGTTTAAGACAATCAGTAGATGCTTTAAGAGCAGTTGCAAACATTTGTATAACTAGTGTAAACAAGGACATTCACTAAAGGCTGCAAGGAAAGATAATAATTTGCACAGCTGGCTTGAATGGGCCCAATATATGCGGATTACTGTATAAAGTGTTCAAAGTATGGTAGCCTGTTAGATACCAATATAGAGGAGGTATGGGTAGATTTCCAGGTGTGTATACATTTTCATACCTTCTTTACTGGAGACAAGGTCTTTTCGGTTGTTTTCTGCACTTTTTAATGGTGGAGTATCTGACAGAGGTGAAGGAGTTATCCCAGCTGCCTTTGCGGTTCCTGCTCTCCTACAGGGCACAGACAGATAGCAGACAGTTAGTGACTGTGGCACGTCTACTAATAGGTGGGATGGATTTCTGTAACATGTGAGGAGAAGCAGAAAGAGAAAGCTGGCAGGAAGAGTAGAGCCCAGCTCACCTGGGCTCAGAGTTAGTGCTGGGCTTGTTCTCAGCATCTGAGAACATGTCCTCTCCATCACCCTCAGTGTCACTGCCTATAGCAGACAGACTGAGGCCAGACAGAGCACGCACGCACACACGCACGCACACACGCACGCACACCACAGACCGCGCACACACACACACACACACACACACACACACACACACACACACCCCCCCAGGAGAACAGTTAAAGGAAACACATTTGAGATTAAAAAGATGCACAAATTTGCAGAACGGGAGGAAATGGTAAAGGGTGAAAACAGATCAAGATGAATGTCATCAGTGAGCTTGTGTAGTTTATACTATTCATTCAAACAACACACCATTTTAAAATCACAGAGATTTATAATGCTGTAATGACGAGTCCATGGCACCAAAGGGCCAGAGAGCCTGGTTTTGCACCCATGGGTAAGATGGCTGCAGTGGGCTAGAATGGCAGAGTGATCACTCCATGCACACTCACTCATTGAGGCTAGTACCCCTCCTCATTTTGGAGAAGGACGGCCCTGCCAGGCTCTCCTCCCTCTGCGGGTGCTGGCTCCTTACAGGACCAGGGGAGAAAGCAGAGACAGACGACAGGCAGTGACAGAAGGGGAGAAACACGTAAAAAGGGAGAAACAAAGAGGAAAGGAAGGACGAGGCTGAGTGGACAACAGAGCTGCAATACAAATGTGCCAAGAACTGACAGGAGCGCTGATGGGAAAATCAGACATATAGCTCAGAGTCAGCTATTGAAAGCAACTAATGCACTCTGAGAATAAAGGAAATACTTACTCTTCCTGACTAAAGCTCTTTTCAGAAAGTCTCTGCCCTGTGTATGGCTTATCTGTGGAGGGTAAACTACTGTACCCCAATGCAGTGATGCCACAATAAAAGAGAAGATGCATGTAAGGAAGGCATGTTTAAAAACAGCAACAGTTGTTTATATCTAAGATATAAAACTCTAATGAAATTAAAGCAATATTTCTTACAAAAAACATTATTACTTTAAAAGATAAAGATGCACCTCCATTTAAAGGTAACAGTTTTATAAACCTTTTTAGATGCAAGTTACTGCATGGAATGGGTGCCATTACAATCAGGGTTTGAATTTGAACAAAGTATGTGTTTAAATGAGTTGAAACTTCTAACGTGCTGCTGATATGAGGATTACTGTACAGTGATGAGAAATGAGAATTTGTTCCAAATAACTGTCCTTACCAGCCATAGGTCTTCTGAGGTTTCGGAAGAGGATCGTCGAAGAACGAGTCCCCTTCCTCGTCCTCGTCCTCCAGGCCCAGGTCCAGAGGTCTCCTTAGGGCTGCAGGTTCATTCCTGCTGGTTATAAACCCTTCACTGGCCACAAAAGCTTTGCTCTTCTGCGAGATCAGTGACTCACTGTGACTTGGTGGTTCTCCAGCCTGTGGTAGAGGCACCGTTATAATGGTAATAACATCACCGTTATTACACATTTTAC
>CM040993.1:10396343-10480416 GCA_022985145.1 Pangasius djambal | reverse complement strand
ACACACACGCAAACAAACAAACACACAAGAGTCTTTAAAGGTTGTTCTTACTGTAGGAGAATTATGACTACTGGAACTACAGAAAAAGTGATTATTTGTGCAAAAGTGGTTAAAAAAAAAGAAAGAAAAAAAAGAGCACCATGAATTGCTTGAATGATGCTGGGGATTTAATTACAATTGTAATTAAAAGTTAGTTTTCAAAAGGTTATTAATATTTCCTTGCCATTTAGGTCTAGGTCATGACAAAGTCATAAAGAGGGCCATGACCACAGTTGTGGTGGAAACCTCACACATTTGATTTCATAATCATTCACAAGGTGTAGGAAGTAAACAGATTCGATACAGGTCAGAGATAAGATCAGATAATACAAAGTTTTACTAATTCCTCTTGTGGCATCTTGGTATGCACCGTTATCTGTGGCATCTTACCTGCTAAAACTGGGGAAGAGCTCTAAGAAAACGCCAATAACTTCATCTCTGGCCAAACCACCACTCCTATCCTAGGTAAATAAATAAGTTCATACGTATTAAATAAATAATACCCATTATTTAAGTTATCATAAATGATAGAACAAATAAGACTTGACCTGACAAAAATGCATAAAGGAAATCAATGCAGAATTACCTTGCGTCTGCAGTCAAATTTTTTTTGTGCTTCAGTGATCTGACGAGGAGACAGTTCCTAAAATAATCAATAGTCTTTTGTTATTAAAGTACATGCTTTAGACATTGCTGACATTCTTATGCAAGGAATAAAACACTTCGGACGTGCTATTATGGAAAGATAATCAAGCTACTGGGATGCAAAGATTATTTTCCTATATCAGCATGTGCTGAAGTGTTTTATTGCTTATACCACAGCAACTTGCCAATGATTTATTTTTCTAATGAATTTAAGAAAGTGACATCAACATTTTTGAGCTGTATAATGTTTAATGATGTAAAACATCCATGAAACAAATTGGTTCCTGTTATCATTTAACTTGTAGGAGCTATAAACATCCTTCTCTTCCTTGAAGTTAATACGACAAAAATGCAGCTTATTGCAAGTTGCTACTATAGAAACAATGACATATCAAAATGAGCACGTTAATATAAATCTGAGATTTGCCTTGCAGCTGGAAGTACTGTCAGAGCTGCTGCAATAGAAAATTTATCAACACCTCCTGACCAATCAGATTTGAGAACTCAACAGCGCTGTGGTATAAAACTAGTTGTAAACTAGTATCACAACCAAAGTAACTGTTATAAAAACACAAAACAAGCAGAAAGTACATCTTATAGAGAAATAATCAGACAGAAGACGACTTCATGATTTAGTGTAGCAGAGACAGCTAAAGCCACACTGATGTGAACTACAGAGCAAAGTTACCAGATGCACAGAAGTAGGACAAAGCTGTTTTGCAAAACGTAGCTGAACAGGAAAGAATTCTTTCTCACAATTCTAAACACCTTAATTTACATCCTCCTTCCTTTGTGTGACCTAAATAATATAGCTGGGGCACAAATATGTGGGGGTAAAGACAGAGCACGAGATGAATCAACCCGAAATCAACCACATCTTTAAGGCTTGAAAAGCTGGTTTTATTACAAGACTAGATTTCATCCTGATACTGCAGATCATCGGTGATTACTGTATACTGTAGGTGTATAAAATAGGTTAAACATATACAGCTAAATTACCTTGGGAATATGGGTCGCCCGATCTGCCTGTGACAGAGAGAGAGAACGAGAGCGAGAGAGGGGATACATTTTATTACGTTACGGAGTTATTTCAGCAGTTATAATTTTTCTTAAAAATGTTTACCTCAGAGAAAATGGAGAATTTCTCCTTGTTTCTGTCTCTCTTAATTAATTCAAGGAGGAGAGGCGTGCTCTTATTCCCCTCAAATTCAGAGAAGCCAAGCTCCTTGGACAAACTGTCACGGCTGTCCAGTCCATTTACCTGAGGGAAACAGGGTGGATTAAAAATGTTACTGCCAATATAAGTGTTTGAAATAAGTGTGTAATTTTTGGTTGCTGGAACAGGTTTTGAAAATGACCTAAAGTTTAAGGGTCAAATCCAGTGCCTGGCAAAATGATTCCCTTAAATCATATTTATGGCACTTGGCAGATGCCTTTATCTAGAGCAACTCACAGAAGTGCTTTGAAGTCTCTATTAATAAATACATCCTCATACTGGTTCACTAGGTCAGGAACTAAGAGTAATATCAGTTATTACCAGGAAATGTAACACACACTTCAAAAACAAAAGAGAGGCTGGTTGGCAAAGCTAAAGAGAGACTAACAATCCATTTGAAGTTGTGCAGATTTCAGAAGGTAAGAGCAGAGTAAAGCTGCACCACTGATGCATGTCACTGGTGTACATGGGAGAGACAAAACATGCAAGAGCCAGCACTCCGACGTGTGAAAGCAGGCCTCATGGTACGCACGAGACTGATTTATACTTCTGTACAGGGTGAAGTCTCCATTAAGTCTCAGACATAATGTGGGCATGTCCACTAGGGAGCAGTGTCGCATAAGCCACATCACAATTTACAGCAAATATAGACAGCTAATAAAACAAAGCAGTGCTACATTTCACTGTGGAAATAATAAATGAAATATAACACAGGAGTAACTTTCTGCTGTAAATCGCTGGGGAAAACAAGAAACCCTGGGTTATCTGTTACAAACAGAGTTACCAAAAGAATTTTGTAGCGTTCTCACTCATCTGTATTCAGCATGATCAAGCTTCTCTTGTATCAAAGCACTTCTATTTAACTAGCATTTAAATCCATGCTTCTATCAATCTGTCAATTATGTCAACGATGGATTCTTTAGATTTTTTTTTTTTTTTTTTTTTTTTTTTAAATGAGTTTGGTTTTGATACCTACACTCACCATCCACTTTGGTAGGAACACCTGTTCATCTGGTGGGCACAGACTTTCTTTCCTAAACTGTTTTGGTGAATTTGTGCCCATGATAGCTTCAGATTCTTGCTCTTGGATGTCAGGAGT
Source organism: Pangasius djambal (assembly GCA_022985145.1). NCBI lineage: Eukaryota > Metazoa > Chordata > Actinopteri > Siluriformes > Pangasiidae > Pangasius > Pangasius djambal. The sequence continues at coordinate 10,477,417 of CM040993.1, read as the reverse complement.
GGAACCTGATGTGGTCTTCTGCTGTTGTAGGCCATGCACCTCAAGGTTTCATGTGCTGTGCATTCTAAGATACTTTTCTGCTCTCTACATTTGTAAAGAGTGCTTACTATTACTGTTTGAGTTACTATAGACTTCCTGTCAGCTCAAACCAGACTGGTCATTCTCCTCTGATCCCTCTCATCAACAAGGAGCTTCCACCCACAGAACTGTTGCTCACTCAATGTTTTTTGCTTTTTGCATCATTCTGTTTAAACTCTAGAGAATGCTGTCTGTGAAATTCCCAGGATATCAGCAATTTCTGAATTACTCAAACATAAACATGCCACGATCAAAGTCACAGAGATCTGATGTTTGCTGTAACTGAAGCTCTTGACCTGTTCTGCTGCCACATGACTGGTTGATTAGATAACTGCATGACTGTGCAGGTGTACATTAAAGTAAACTAATATAGTGGATGTGAGTGTACATTCATTACCGGGAGTCCATCAGAAGAAAGAAATCGTGGGCAATCCTGCAGGATTAAATCAGCCAATATAAAGACAGCTACAGCCAGTATAAAGGATTTTTATATTCAGAATTTATGTTTGGATATGCCACAATATCATGGTTGTAGTTTCCTGTGAATAACTCCATTATACAATAATGTGATCATGGCACCAAGTATCAAGCAAACATGAAATGTAGGGGACGGTTTGTTAAAAGACACCAGACTGAGAAACTATTTCAGTCTAGTTAGTCACTAAAATATCACCTGGTCTGATGAATCTTATTTTCTGCTGCAACATGTAGATTAATGAGGTCAGAATTTGGCATCAACAGCAAGAATCCATCCAACCTGCCCTGTCAACATTTCTGGCTGGTGGTGGTGGTGTAATGATGTGGGGAATGTTTTCTGGGCACACCTTTGGCCCCTTAATACCAATTGAGCGTCATTTGAATGCCGCAGCCTGTCTGGGTATTGTTGCTCACTATGTGCATCCCTTTAGTGTTACAATTTACCCATTTTCTAATGGCTACTTCCAGCATGATAAGATGCTGGTGTAAGACCTTTCCTGATCAGACAGACATGACTGACAGTAGTGACACCTCCCCATCCTGACTGTCTGGATGTTGGTGTACCACATCATTTGTTTTTTCTGCAGACACAAGTTTCACCTTTGAGCAGATATTTTATTTGCAGCTGCCAGAATGAGTTTGTCAAATATTGCACAAAGTGTTAAAACTTATAAACCTTGAAAGACAAACATATCTAAAGAAAATAACACAATGTGGCATGCAGGGTGTTGTTCATTTGTAAAATGAAAGAATTGACCAACGGTCTGACTATTTTTTTCAAGGAGGTACATTTCATTTTCTCACCACATACAAGCCATTCCCACATTTTCATGAGAAGTAATGAACATCAAAATACCGTGTTAATTTCTGGCTGAAAAACTGCAAGGGTGAAGTCCAGATTGAACACTTGCAGAAAGTCTGTGATTAAACTGGCCACAAGGCGCCCTGCAAAGAATTAGATAATAGCTAAGACAGTGATGTTTATAGGTTAATTAATAAAATAACTGACAAAAATAATCATAAAGAAAAACTTGCCATCTTTAGTGCTGAGACACTTTTTCAGATTCTCATTTACAAGTGGAGTTTTATTCTAGTGAGGCCAAATGAGACATGACAGTTATTCAGAATCTTAGATATTCAGAATCATAAATATGTACACGTTAAACTACTTTTAGTTACCTCCACTTTGTCCTGCTCCTCTAAAGCCAGAAATACAGCAGCTCGAAGCTCAGCCTGTAAACAGACATACAGACACAAATCCTGTTTAACAGATTAAATAATATGTATATAAGGTCTTTAATCTAAATAATGTTGTTACACACAGGGAACATACATGGTCTCAGAGTGTGAGTGTAGGAACTCAACATTTAAAGACCAAATCCACCTTGAACAAAGTGCATATTAATCTTTATAATCTTTATAATTAACATGGGCTCTTCAAAGGCTTCCAAGATTTAATTTAGAATAAAAAATCTGCGTTGACCTTTTTTTTTTTTTTTTTTTTTTTTTTTTTTAAATTTAAATCTTATTTTTTTCTATTTTCTATTTTTCTTTTGGGTCTATTTTCACTGTGGTTAATGGTTTGCTACATTACCCACAATGCTGTCTGACTACCTGCTGATCAGAATCCGAATCTCTATATTTTGCTAAGTAGGTTACACACGTGGTGTCGTGCACACATGTATGGCATGCAACATACTAAACAGACCAGACGAGTGCACAGACTGTTAACAATATTCAAGAAAATAGACATCTAACGAAGGGAAATTTTAAATAAAAATTAAATAATGGAGTAAAAAATTAGATATAATGAAGCAATTGTGAAAACAACCAGAGATGAAGAAGTAAAGATATGTAGGGTCTGAGGAAACAGAAATAAAATAACTATTGTTTACAGTATGTTAGAGAATGATATGAACATTGTGCAGTCGTGCAGGGATGCACTGTGCTGCCGAGGGGTTACAGCTACAGTGAGAGAGGCGGAAAAAAAAAGTTCAGTTCAATGTGCCGATAGTGGTGCCTGTGAGATTTAGTCGTTGCTTAATATCTACCTAAAGAGCTGATGCAGCAGAGCTTTAGTCCTTTATTTTGTCCAGCTCTCACCTGTTCATCCGTGCTTCAAACAGATCAGGTTCCAAAGCTTCAACTTTCATGATAATACCACCAGCAATGGTGATGAGAAAATGGTGATGAGAAAAGATGTTCCTGTGCTTTAATTTTTAAGGTCAATATTTGAGATGAATGAAATTTATTTTACTCCTGTTAAACACTGCAGCAACAATGTCCCCCTGTGACGTCATCGCGGCACAGAACTGCGCACAACTTTTCTTGGGAAGTACAGCAACAAGCAACAAACTAACACCAGACTCGCTAAATATATATATATATATATATATATATATATATAACGAATACTTCAAAATTAACATATTAAATGTGTTTTACAGGCAAGTTTTCCATTAATGCCATCAAACTTAGCTGCATATATCAAACTCTAGCCGTTAAATGACCAGCTACTCGAGCTTGTTGATAAGCTGAGACCCTAGCTACTGTTTGTTGTCATTCAATCTGTCTAGGCAGCTAACACAGTTAGCTACAACTTTAGCATTTACTTGCTGGGCTGTATACCAAAGTCAACACTGGGTGTTAAAAGTACTTAGAAACAACAAATATGAAATTACCTTAATCTTGTTAAGAACACCATTGTTTTCCAAATTTTGAATCAGAAGGTCTCTGAGCTCCGTGTCTTCCTCTGTAGCAGACATCTTTAATTCCAGTCACGTGACTACCTCGCGCCCTCTACCGGTGATCCTGAGAACTAAGAACGTTTCCCCGTCAGTGCGCATGTGCGAAATCATGACGCGTGTTAGCTTATACTAGCGTTATTATTTTTTGTTCATCACATAACCAAAGACTATTGTGTTCTGTTGTATTTGATTAATAACGTAGTAATATTGGCAACAAAAAAAAAAAAAAAAAAAAAATATATATATATATATATATAAATGTTGTTACATATGTTTAGAATACCCAGAAATGAACTAAAACATATCTCAGAAGCCCTTACAAAATTGAAAAGTCAAAAAGCGTTAAAACTGTTTGATCTTCTCATATATAATTTACTGTAGAAATGGTTTTGCCCCTTCTCTTACTTTTTTTTTGTTATTAATCTATTATTTATCCGTCTTGGATTCGTTCTGTTCTGATGTGTTGAGCCTTCCATGTCAGCTTCCTGTTGAAAATTGACTATTTACGCCATGTTGTTGATAATCATGTTTTATATTCAACAACTATAATAAAAAATGTTAAATAGTTAGTAATGATATACTATAACGATATGCTAATTCTAGTTTTTGTCCTGTTTGCAGCGTCTCTGTGTAACATAGCTAGAGTTAATGTATGAATTAATTGTATATGAGTTTATATAGCTAATATTTCCCAGTTAGAAATGTAAAAACCTAATTCAGACAGTATTTTCTTTTTCCTTTTATTATTGTGTGTCATTTATGTCACAACTTGAACTTTTGTTGCAGACATAAATATACTATATTGCACGGCACGGTAAGTAATGTGTTTATTTTAGGTTATTCGTCTCAGTTTTACATTAGATTTTACTCTGAGAAAAGTGGTTTCTCTGTAGTATGTTGCAGCAAGATTGCATTTATATTCTACTGTTATGGTACCAATGCGTCTTCACAGTTTCATTCAACAAGTTTAATCCAGTCTTCATTTTTCCACACTAGATCACAGAGAGACCTGGGTTACCTGGTACTGGTGGAAAGGAGGTTTTCCACAAATAGTGCAATATATTACAACTGAAATGGCTTTGAAATACAACAACGATAATGGTTGCCTATCACCTTCACCCACAGAGCATCCACTGACAACATGGTTATCAGATTTAATCAAAGCCCTGAGAAAAGTGGTGAGAAAAGGTGTCCCCATTAAACATTTCGCCTCCCACCCCCGGTAAATTACAGTGTGTTTGTATAGCACTACAGTGGTGCTGGTGATGTATTTTACTATCGTCAATGCATATAACAAGCTTCATGTAAATGTGACGCCTGTCCTCCTCTGTAGGTGTACTACTGATTGTCAAGATGAGCTCATATTCATGTTTTTACACATGGTTTTACACAAATGTGTTATAACAGCAGAAGGTGTGTGTATCACCTGTGGGGGGACGCGTAAATAACAGACGTTCACGAGCAAGAACAGGACCTGAAAGAAACACACTGGATAAAGCGTGCTACAAAGCTGAAGTGACACAATTTTTGTCTAAACATGCCACAGACTTATTATTCTATACTTCTATACAGAGCAATATTTATATATTTGTTTATTTATATATTCCTATACAGAATCATTTTTAGATTGGTTATTTCTATATTTTTATACAGAAGTACACAAAGTCTCCAGACAAACATTCTGATGCTGTAGGAAGTGAGACAGTCGCTAAACTCTGGCTGCATATTAACTGAGAAAAGAATCTCTGAAAAATGAAAAATAGCACCAAAGTAGCACTGAAGCTTCAACCCATAAATCCCGCATGGCCTTGTGAGACAGCAGCTTGTCGTCATAGAAACGGTGATGGCTGCCCAATTAACTTTCATCAGAAGCTACGATTTGATTGAAAATACTAACATTGTGTAGCTTTTGAAGAATATTTGACACTTCCAAACAAGAAAACAAGGAACCGCATTTTATAGGTTGAAACTCGTTTATCAAACGTTGACGTTTATCAAACTGAATACGAACAAATTTATTCGTAAATTAATAAGAGGAGCATTTACACAATTTACAAATGTGATATTCATGGAAATCCTGTTATTTGAACTTTTGCATACTATGTTCACTCCTGATTATATTGAAATTTACAGAAAAAAGAGACTGACTAATGTGAAATTGTCTGATCAGCTATAAATCATATAACTGTTGATGAGTTACTGTGATTTTATACACAAATTACACTGTCAAGTTTAAATCACTTAATTATTTAAATTACACACAAATTTAAAGAACATTTTATGAAATTCAGTTGATTGATAATAATGAATTGAAAGAAAGTGATCCAAAACTAATACATGAATTAAAACAATAAGACTAGTCATTTAATTAGGACAAAAGTAATGGCGCCCTGTAAAAGGAAGAAGCGTTAGCGTGTGTTTGTGGTAGCCAATGTGCTGCAGTAGCTGAGCTGCATTACTGAAACAGTTAGCGCAAGCTAATAGCTTCCTTTATGTTTAAAGTATATTTTAAAATTATTTCCGGCAAAGGAATTAGTAACAAGAAGGACTAGACTTCTAGGTGGCAGAAGCATCCCCACTGTCCCCGTTGGGATTGTGTTCAAACTTGTATTTTACTTATATTTTAACACTAAGACAAGGAGATATGCCATTTGGCAACACAAGTTTTATTGATTAAGAGATGTCAACACCAGCATAATAAAAATTGTACAAAGTTCACAATTTCAGAATGAAATATCACTGCAACTTGTGATCTTAAACATTTACAGTATCATATCAACCAAAAGTATCATATCAACCAAAATCATGCCATGTAATAAAAAAAAAGAGCTAGAGTTAGAGAGCAAGATAAGAAAAAGCCATGTTTCTTTTCGAATATAAAATCCTGTTTTAAAATGATTCATTGAAGTCCTCTTCAAATGGAAACTTGTAACCTGATGAATTCACAATTAATAATAAGAAAAGTATTCTGCATTCAGGCATGTGATATTGTACTTAGTGTTTTCTATTTAAATAGTTACAGGTAACATTTTTAATTAGATACTACAATATGTTAGAACAAAAGGTGAGCAGCAAAATTGTGCTTATTGTCCTTTTTCCTGCTGAATTAGTAAGGAGAGGTTATGAAAGGAAATTTTGCTATCAGTCTATTAGAAGCATTACTACATTGGCAGCTGCATACACAAAGCTTTGGAGAGAAGAGAAAGAAGCTGATCTGTTATTCTGTTTGATTGCATGATACATAAGAATGATTAGCACCTTGGCATGATTTCTTAAAAAATGCTGCACTAGCCTAAAATGAATAAAGAAAATAGCTAAGAACAGTGGTGACAGCATGGTAACCTGATGTATTTTATGAAGATCATGCTTAGTATACACAACCGACTCTTAAATCACTAAACTGAAGCATTAATACGATACTGCTTAATGCCAGCATGTGTTGTCAATATTAAAAAAATGGGGACATGCTTGGGGAGTTTAATATGTTGAGGTCAAGTGCATTTCTGTCTACAACTCTTGAGTGCACATATATTTCCTTATACATCATGAAGTCATTTCAACTGGTCATGCCAGTAAACATTACTGCTCACTCTGGAACCGATTGCTCTTATAGTCATCCTTCAACGGTTAACTGTACGGCCAGAGGATTTTAGGCCTGTACAACAAGCCATTGTCCAAATTATTAAAAAGCTTCTGTAAAACCTTACTTAGGTTTCCATGATTCTCAGACTTTAAAGTGCTTCGGATTCACCATAGACAAAACCCAAAAATCAAGAATGTGATAATAAAATACAGATTTCCACAAAATGTAATAAATACTGCCCTTGATACATGGTACTCTGAAATGACATACCCATAATGCTTAGGTCTGCAACACTGACAGAGAAACATGTCACGTGCTTTGCATCTGATGCTGATATACAGTTTTTTTTTTTTATATGATAATGCATTAGATTGACATAGTGATGGATTGGACAGTGACGTTAACCCTGTAAGTCCAGCACATACTTATTCTAACATTTACAAACAAAGGAAATCTCTGCAAAATATTTTCTGCACTATTCAAGCTTCTGGGCACCTCCCCATTTGTATATATATATATATATATATATATATATATATATATATATATATATATATATATATATATATATGTATATAACATCAAAACATGGAAACAAAGGTGTCCCTGTGCAAAACAGAACATGAGAAATGTAAAATTATAATGTATATGCATTCATCCATTTGGATTCGATCACTCATGTTTAAATCCTAAAACATGATTGTAGTAAAAGATTTATATAAAACTCAATACTTTACATTTAGTAAAAAGATTAATCAGTTTTCTGTGATGTTTACAATAAGAAATTGCATATACCCGAACGTTTGCATCCCATATCTAAATAAATGATTGATTCATTGTCATATATTGCTGATATGCTATTTTACTACCCACTAATGTTTTTACGATTATAAATTCATAATTTATGCTGGATTGTCTCCTTAATATTTTTCATAGTGATTGGAATTAACCAAATGGGAATCACATTTGGAGAATATACAATATGGATGGTTGAAATTATGAAATATTTCTCTCACAATCTTGGGATTTGCACCAGTGGGTTTCCGTGTCATGATGTTTCACAAAAATGTAAATTTTTTTGTCTATCCATTTTTTTAATCCATTTTACGTTTTGAAAATGAAACAAATGAAAGCTCAAAGACCAACACATGTACTTCAATAGAGTGCCCATACTGACTGCTGCAAACTGCTTTCTGAACACAATGACAAACCTCTATGAAATTCCTTCATATTATTAAAAAAATTTGTGGTTTAACATACATTAAACAACCTACACTGTACACATTGAATTCCTCTTATTTTTAAAAGGAAAAGCTTATGTTAGCTGATTGCCCTTGACGTTTCCCTCATACCACATTTTCAACACTATGTTTTTCCTTCTTGTCGTTAAGCTTTTTAAAACAATGAATGTTTTTTGTTTACAATTAATAAATACATATACACTAAAATGTGCATACATTAGCAGCTATAAACAGTACATCACATTATGTCAGGTCATATGAAAAATGTACAAAACATGAATGTTCCTCAAAACATTTGCCATTGGTAATCATTGTTAAAGCAAGGCAACAAATAATTAATGTATTTTTTTTCCCCTCAAAAGCATAACAGAATAATAAATAATGAAAGATAATACAATTAATTACAGCAGCAAAAATCATAATCATTATCCATACTTTTTACATGTTTTTTTTTTTCCTTGATTCATTTTCTTTCTTTTTGCTTATCAGTGCTTGCATAATGCAAGCCCTTAAAAAACGAGGCAGTGGCTCAGGGAGCTACACTTGGATGCCCTGCACAGCTTGTTTGATGTTCTCCAGCAGGGCTTTGTTCTCAGGGCTCTGGTACTGGTCCTGATGCGTATACATATCTGTCAAAGTGCTCACGTAACTGTCAAAATTTTGCTCGTTCATCGGTTCCTGTGGAACAGATTGGAATCAGTGAAAGCCAACGAAGGGAGAAGTTTTTGAGGTATTTGTGGTATAACAAACAACAGATAGGGAAGTGGTACGTCTTAGGGAAGGATTGTATTGCACATCATAATTGCACAGGCAAATCTAACAAAGAAACAATGAGATTTCTAAACTGTCCTGGATAATCCATAAATCATAAGATGGACAAATTAATGAAAAAAAGCATGTGTTATGAGTGCATGCCTTATGATGAATCTCATGCATATGAATGTATCAGCACTGATACTAGTGAAATAAAAACACAAACTGCAGGGCCATGGAAGGCAAGAGTATCAACAAGCACCAGCTATTTAAATGTAATTATATCTGGTTCATAACATATTAGAAAACAAGTAAATATGGCTCATAGTGTAACTCCAGCTGCATACACTATGTCAGCTATAATCTATACACTTCACTATTGCCCTATGACTGCTTTTTCAACTCATATGAAGAAACACATATGGACCTTTGTGATATACTGTATATGCACACCACAGTGGGTGTAACGGAGAAAAGGAGGGCTATAGGGAAAAATAATAGGAGCAATAAAAGGATAAAGTTAGACTGTGGAAAATGAATATCTTACTCTGTGGGGCATCTGTAAACAGCAGTAATTTTTAACAGGGGCCTCTTTCAGTGGCACCGGTTTCTACAGGGGAGAGGTGTAGAGAGAATACTATTAGCTGGACATATTTTTTCCCCCAAATGCTGCAGATCTCAACGAATGGTGTCTGTATACTTTACAAGAATGGACAGCCAAAAGTTGAATGTAGACTTGAGAAACACAGTGGCCCTTATTCATCAAAATTGCATAGAAACGATTGCAGATTTGTGCAGAAGGACATAAACAAATTTGAGTCTAATTCAAGAAAGAGACATACAACATCAAAACAAATGGTCATTTGAGCACAGTAGATGAATCAGCTTGAGCTGCAGGGACACAAGCTCCATTTTATCCTCATATACGTCTAATTTGTATGATACACACCCTAATTAAGCAGGTGTGCATTATTTCAGCTTTTATATAAGCTTTTAGCAGAGTACAGTTTTACAAGGTCCAGAGAAAATAGTTTTTTAAATAAAAAAAAATAATAATAATAATAATTGAAAATAGTCAATTTATACCCCTTCATAACTAATTTACCCCTCCTAATTGTCATGGATGGTGAGAGTCACTTGGATATCATCTATGCATGTGCGCATACACAGGCTTACAGAGACCTTCCAACAAAGTCACAAAGTGACATATGACACAGTATTTGCAATATATACTACTGTTATACAGCCCACTTCTTCTCACCTCAGACACATGGACACCATATGGAGCTATCTCCATCTTAATAGCTTGCGGATAAGGTTGGAGCTACAGGTGACCTGTCCACTAAAGCTCCTGTAATTTCCTATTCTCTCTTTGGCTGAGGAGCGTTCTTTCCTCGAGAATGTTTGGTAACTCTGCGGTGCCCACTAGCATCAAGTTGGAGCATACTCATGAAGGTCATGAAGTGGCTGGTGGTGGGGCGATTTATATCCAGTGCCATCCAGAGGCAGAGCTGGAGCATTGCAGGGATACTCTCAAACCTTCCTGGCTTCCTGGCTCAGAAGAAAGGGTTCTACTCAATGTACTTTCTCTTTCAGAGGAAGGATGATCATTTCCATCTGATTCTACAGTTGAGAGAGTTGAACGGGTTCTTAAAATTTCTCCCCTTTCACATGTTAACAGTGTTAGACATAATTCATGCCATCCAACCACAGGATTAGTTAATGTCGACTGGTTCACACAGGACTGCACAACACCTATTTTCATGTTTCCATTAGCTCAGAACACAGATGATTTTTGATATTTGCCTTCCAGGGACAGGCATTCTAGTTCAAGTTCTAACTTTTAGCATTTCTCTAGTGATACAGGTGTTTTTGAAGCGGCCCTGTTTCCTCTGTCTCCTCCATGGTTTCTAGAGTTCTGGTGATGCAAGGCCTTTTTAATGAACAGGGACATGTGGCCCACACAGCGTCAGGTCAGAATAAGCTAGAACTGAGGGCAGACCAGAAAGTTAATAAGCTAGAACTGAGGGCAGCCCTAAAGTCCCTCTTACTATTTCTGAGACATTGCCATATCCTAGACCACTTGGACAATGAAATGACAGCCAGATACATCAATCACCAAGGTACACAAGGTCATCGACTCTCTTTGGCTTGCACTGAAGCTCATCCATGGTTAACCTCACTGAGAGCAACTCACCTGCCATGAGTGTACCTGTAAAATGATGGCAGAGAGTTGGAGAGTGGCATCTTCACCACTTCTGGTTGTCATAGACCCATTAAAAGTTTGGCAAGATGCAGTTGTTTGTCTATTGAAGGGATGGACACCTGAACCCTACTGAGGCATGCTGCTCTGTTAGGGAGATTTTCCTCCTCATAGGCATTACTTAGGGGTGTGCCACTCCAGGAAGCCTGCAATGCAGTTACCTAGACATCACCATGTACCATCTCCAGGTTCTACAAAGATAACATCGTCATGCCCAGAGACATGAGTGTGGAGGTCATCTCCAAGCAGCTTTTCAGTCAGTCCTAAGGTGAGTTGGGTCCATTGTGGCATAGATTAGGTGATTTTCACCACTGATGACTGATGGGAGGGGTGAGGTAAAACGCTAGTTACATATGAAACTGTATTTGTATGAACCCAGGATAACTATTACTCAATTACTAAACTAATAAAGATCCATGTCTGTTGCTCTGATTCACAATTACAAATTACAACTTGACACTAAAAATTTTAGTAAAATGATCCCGCACTTGCAACTGTGATTAGTAATGTTATTTGATTGTTATTGTTATTGTTTATACTACTTTACTAACTGTACTTATAACTATTGTTATGAATGTTGTTCATATTGATACTGGTTTTTGATTATTTAACTGCAGATTTTCCAGGTTGTCAAGAACATTACACTCAAATTTACATGCATTCAGACCAGATATGAATTTGATGATACAGAATAGATACACCAAAGCAGACCAACAGATACACCAAAACTGATGAATAAAGTATCAGATTTGACCGCACACAACATTGAGGAATAAGGGCCTATGTATCCAAGTTTGCCTCAGACTCCTAATGGAGAATGTAGAGAATTAGAAACAGCACAGAAACAGTCATCCAATGCAGGTGAGATGTGAGGAGTGCCAAGACTTATCAGACTGAATCCCATTTCACTGGAGGTGGAGGTGGAGAACTGAGGAGCCATATTCAGAAAGGACATGTTTCAGTTGTTTAGCAACATGGCTCGTGTTAAAAACAGAGATTGTCCAATCACACCCTGTTTTGGACAATATGAAGCGCCATAAGCAGATAATGCATGAGTATGTGCAGGCGCATTAAGCCATGTTTTTATTCAACTGAAAGGCAGTCATTTGAGGTGTGAGTTTGTTTTCATAGAATGATCAGTAAGAAAAGTGACCTAAGCACAGAAGCATATGGAGCTGGGACAAACTCAACAACATACATAAAGAAGCAGATGGCAGAAAGTCAGCTGTATTAGTGACCCATTACACACATGGGAACCCAAACAACTTTCACTGCCGAGTGCTGTTTAAATTTGCAAGCCATGAATGAAATTTTCCTTATTATATCCTCTAGCATTGACATTTTAGATCTGAGTTATTTCTGGACCCTTTGATAAAGTGCTTGGTGTAGTGTGTAGGTGATAAGCTGTCTGTCTGTCTTGTACCATATGAGGGAGCTGGATGTTAGCCAGGCTGTTGATGAGCGACTGGCTGAGGTTAGCCAGCTCATGCAGCAGTGAGTCATTCTGCTGCTCAATGGCCTTGTTCTCCTCCTCCATGGACTTCAGGTTGGTCTCCATGGTGGTGATCTGGGCAAGGAAGGAGGAGGGTTTGCTAAGACTACAGACAGATGACTGATTGCTGAGGAGATAGGTAAAAAAAAAAAAGCTTACTTGTGTCCTAAGTTTAATCATGTCTGACTCGACTTGATTGTTTGATTCATTAAGATCTTTGATTTCTTCATCCAGCTGTTTGATTTCCTCATCATTCTCTATTCCTAGACAAGACCACAAAATGACTTAAAACCAAAAGTATAATCTCATGACTCAACATTGTTTAAACACACCAATGACAATATCATCATGTCTGTTGGTGAACACTCCTATATGTTATCATTGTAGGCGAATGAAGATGCTATTCTGTTGAGAAATGTTACATTTCATTTACATATGATGTACCTTTGCTTGCACGCTGCTTGATTGTAAGCATTTCAACTCCAGTCATTCGTGCTTTCTTCATGGCTGAAGTGGCACGGGGACAGCCAGAGAGACTGGACAGAGAAACACATATATGCATTTTATTTACAGGAATTGTTTATGCTTCTCATAATCCAAGACAGCATGTGTCCATATTTTGCCCCTCTTTCATACACACCTCCGGTGGGTGAGAAAGCTGCCACTAACATGGCCCGAGCCATCACACCCAGGTGTGGGGCATGTCATGCCATCGTTTTTTCCTGATTTCCATGGAAATGGAGCTCCATTCACGAAACCATCCTTCTGACGCTTGGCAGCCAGTGGGCAGCCGGATGCACTGCGATGAGACGCGTACTTCCCAGTCACATGGCCCTGACCATCACACCCAGGCACAGGACATCTGGAATATAGGGCTCTGATTATGTACACACCCTCATGTTGCTCTTTTATTACAAACAGGGCACGAAATGTTCTTGCAAGTTCTTGAAATACATTAAGTCTTAATGGAAAACCTACTTAATTGGCTCCTGATCATCTTTGTCCTCCTTGTTATGAATGATTTTAATTCCACTCTTCTTTGCTCTGGGACAACCTGACAGACTATAACAGAGAAATCTTTTTACATTTACGATTTTAATAACCAGTTACATTACTGTTTGACATTTCTAGAACATTCCCTCATTCCCTACAAGAATATACAGGCTACTCATGAACAACTGACATCCTTATATAAAATGAATAATGCATGCGATGAGTGATATTTTGAGCTCAAACATAATCACATAACAAGTGTTTATAATTTTCTGCAAAACAGTGGTTCAAAAATTATTGGCTCCCCCAATGTATTGTCAGGGTTGGAGGGTACTTGTTGAGGGATCTTCGACATTCCTTCATATACAAAATTTCATACAGATCATTATCTCAGATATACATCAAATATCCATACATTCATATATATATATATATATATACTTTGTTGTTGATATGAGTACCTATATACTGTATAGCTACAGTATATAGCAGACACAGTTATAAGTATACTTTGACTGAGTGTGTGTGATGGCGGGCGAAGGTGAATGCCATTTAAACGTCAGCCTGTTGCTTTTTAAAATCTAAGCAACCAAACCCATGGTAACTAGATGTAGAATTGAATTATGCATTAACAGAAACGAGATAGGCTATGTGTCTGATCACAACCGGACTGTACATAGCATGTCACAATAGAATAGTACACCTCATAACAAAAGAAATATCAATCCATTTACCTTTTCCTGTGAAAATGTACAAGCATTCTTGTGTCAAACCCTCTATGCTAAATCTCTGTAACAGTGTTTCATTACGTTTTGAAAATCTCTCTGCTTATACACCTGATGTTGTTTTGTAAATGAAGAGTTCAGACATGTATTTGTCCTCAAGGTAGGCTGCACATTTGACTATAGCCTCGAGGAAGTCTTCTGACTAAGGTTATCAAATACCAACTGTTCCTGAATAACAGAGCTCGGCTACAAGTGTAGACTTTGTATACAGCAGCCTAGGACATGTCCACAGACTGGTCATAAGAGGCTTACAGCTGGTATGGGTCCCTAAAAGGAGAGCTAAACAGCCATCAAAACAGCAGCCGTCATATATGCTATTTATATCCTTGATAATCTTGATACATTCCATGTTTTATCTGTAGGATGATGTATTTTTCTGTATCCTGCATCTGTATTATTTATGTCCTGCATTACTACTTTGTGGATATAAATAAATTGTTTATTTCCGTGTGTGTGTGTGTGTGTGTATGTGTGTGTGTGTGTGTGTGTGTGTGTGCTTACCTCCTGTGTGAGGCATAGTTGCCTGTAATGTGCCCGGAGCCATCACAACCTGGAGTAGGACACCTGAAGCAGACATGAGCAAGCATACAGTGAGAACTTCTACTCAACACAGAAGTACACAAAATGACTTAAGCATGATATCCTAAAGACTTACTTTAAATCCTGTGAGTTTGTTGTCATCATACTACGCATGCCTTTATCAGCTAACTGGCAGCTAGAGAGTCTGGGGTGAAAATTCACCAAGAGTTAATGGACAAAACAGTCCAGATGGCAATTATACAGCAAGACTCACATTCTCATAAACCCTTTATTAGGTAAAGAGCGTAAAGTTAGTCTTCTTACGTGAGGAGTTCTTTCTTGCTTTCTTTGCAGGGCGCATATTTATGTTTGGGGCTGGGGAGGGACACCTCACCAGGGTACTGCTGATTCTCCAGCAACTCATGGAAAGGGTCCAACTCATCCTAGCAAGGCCAGAAAAACTCAATAAGCACTTATAAATAATAATGTTGCTTATGTATATGGATCAATCCTAGTGTTGTATTAAATTACAGTCAGCTGGGAGTTTTCATTCAAAATCCTTTTCAGTCAAGGACTAGATATCAATGAATAACAATTTACTTGATTGAATTTGTGTGATCAAATGTCTTCGATACTAAAGTTTCAATTTGCTTCAACAAAATTCAAAGTAATTAAAGTTTGTAAACAAAATCAAGTTGGTGATAACACTCAGCAAGCACTTCTAGTCTTTACCACTAGATGTCTCTAAAGGCCTTTGGGTGGAATGGTACCCAGCTATCTGTCTTCTCTTCACCGGATTTTATTTCCCCGACACTCCATATGTCAAAATGTAAAATATGACAAATATCTCGTATCTGCTTTATCTGCTGCCCCATTAAAACCTGAGAGATTACTCTCTTTCACTACAGTGCTTGGTATACGGCAGCCAACTAAACACTAGCAGCTCTTGCTCGACCATCCATCTGTATAAACTACAATAAAGCAGCACTGCTCCCAGGTGGGATCTAGACGCTGTACCTCTTTATGGTCCTCGTCCAGACTCTTAATCTTGGTGTAGTCTACTGGCAGGTCCCAGCAGTCTGGGCTTATCTGGTAGCAGCGGCTGTTGAGCAGTGCTTGCCGCTGGGGGGACATGGGCTGCAGCGGCGTGAGCACTGTGCCCTCGCCCATGCCCCCTGCACGTCCCACGCTCAGGTCCAGAGTCCCGCTCTCCTCCACCTCCTGCTCTTCTGGACTCTGGACAAGAGAACAGAGGAGACACAGGACAGTGGGAGGAGAGAATAAGAGGGGAGACGAGTGATGTGATGTTGAGTTGGAAAATGGAGGAGAGAGGTGCGAATGAAAGGAGAGGATGTAAGATGAGACAATAGAAAAGAGAAACGGAAATGTACATATAATAAGACAGAAATGAAAAGAAATAAATTTAAGAATGTAAAGAGGTAATATTTAGGTAGGATGGCCAGAAGATGGTGAAAAGGAAGAAGAAATGAGATAAAAGAAGATGAAGAAAAAGTGGAAGAGAAGAGGAAATAAAAAGAGAAGACAGAGAAGTGGATGAAAAGATGAAATAAATCAACAAATGGAAAAGAGTAGAAAAAACAAATTGGGAATGGTAAAGAGGTGATATACATGGCAGAGGGAAGGGTGGGGAATAAAGAAAGGACAGAAGAAAGAAAAGAAAAGAGAATGAAAAAATTAGGAGCATGATCTTGCACCATTCACTGTCCTACATCTCCATCTATAGTCTCTCATTAGTCTCTCAATCTGAGTCATCCTGTTCTTCACTTTCTCTAGACTACAGTGAGCCCCAGCGTCCTAACAGAGAGGTCACACCCTTCCTACTGAGCCCAATGAGAAAACAGGCCAAGCCTGGACCAGGGCTGGACGCACCATCAATCCTACCTGTCTCACACAGAGAAAGAGTGAGAGACGCAAAGATTGAGAGATAGGAGAGAGAAAAAGGATGAGCAGATGTAAAAGGAGGAAGAGACAGAGGAATAAAAGAGAACAATAGAGAGGGCAGAAGTCTGATACTGCACCAATTCTGTTTCAGCTGTTGGATGCTGCTTCTCACCGTTTGTATTATCTCTGCATTCAGTATGTCACTAAAGAAATCAGGAGCTGTTCATCACACAGTGGAGCTCAATGTGGCATGAAAAACCACACCTTTTACACCCACTCCAGCTATACACTAACACTGCATAGAAAGGAGACTCACTCAGAATAACTCAGAGGCATGGAAATCAATTTATCATGCAGTCAGAGCAACATAGAAAAGTCCTTGTGTGTGAAATAAAGAGCGGACCAGAGTCAGAGACGCTGAAGTAAAAGGCAGTATTGATAAAAAGCAAGAAAGTGTGCCATTGAGAAGTACTGAGAAGTACAGAAACACAGAGGTAGAAAATCAAAACATGGGTAGAGAAGCCTGTGTGTGTGTGAGGGTGTGTGTATGAGAACAGGTGCTGGGGGCTCACCTGTGCGAGGAGCTCGGGGCCTTTGGCGCTCAGGCTCTGGGGCATCTCTCGGCAGCGCGTGGACAGGTTGAGGATGGCTGTGGCGGCCATGTGAGCGGCCTCCATGTCGTGCGTGTAGTCGAAACTGCTCTTGCTGCAGGTGCTGCTGGCGCTGCTTCCTCCTCCTCCTCCTCCTCCTCCTCCTCCTCTCCCTCCTCTTCCTCCTCCACAGCTCAGGCTACTACCGCTGCTGCTGGGAGCGTAGCTGCTTGTTGTACTGCTGGCCGGACTCGAAGTCTTACAGTATCGCTTGGCTGTCAAACACACAAACACACACACAAGCACAGATTTACTATCGTATATACAGTAAGCACTGTGACATATGAGATATGACAGATGACATGAAAGAAAGTGCATGTAAATAGAGTTGAAGCAAAGTTGGAAAAAGATAGAACAACAAATGGATAGATGGGTAGATAGGTAAACACCTACAAGACTCGCTTATTGGATGGTCTGATGTTCCATGAATGCTGAGAGCAAATGAGTCTGAGAGAAAGAGAGAGAGAGAGCATGTGTGAGAGAGAGAGATAGTGCATTTACATTTTGCTAACAGACAACATACATTGTATTTTATATTTTATATGTGTGTGTATGTGTTGTATCTTGCTACTGATCATGCTGCTGTAACACATGAGGGATCAATAAAATATATCTATCCATCTATCCATCTATCTATCTATCTATCTATCTATTGTTCAACATTCGCCTCAAATATTTCCTTTGTCTAATAAAAACCACCCTGTGCTCTTAATATTAATGCTCTTCAATTAACATACATATCTCTAAAATAGTAAATATGATTTTGTTGGATTTATAGTAATTACTTTTGCTCTTTGAGCAAAATAAACCTGAAATCTTATTTCAATAAAGTCTGTTAATGCAATGTTTTCACAAGCACATATTGACAAATCCCACCTCCTGCACTGGTAATGGCTAGTAGCTCTTACTCATAAGCAGTCCGTTGACTGGAAAAATAGAGAAGGATGCTCAGCAAAAGATATCTGTCCAACTAAAAAATGTCTAGCATGTCTACTGTTTTGTTTCTGCATATATATCTGAATTCGGAGCAGGCTGCAGTAAATAAAAGAAAACCTATTTTAATTATTTCCACTGATGGTGGAACTGATGATCCGGGGTTATAGCACAGGTTATATATAGTTACATACTGATATAAGTTTGAAATCTTCGTTTGTACATGCAGTCTACATGACTTGATTAAGACTGAAGAAGCAAGCAATTTTTTTTTGTTTCTGAAGGCCATTTCACTAACCCAAACTCCTCCATTGTCTTTTCATTCAATAAGAACTCACACTGGTGTAAAAAAAGACTGACCTACACTGATTATTTTAGAATAATGCCTTCACTGCAGCTTGCCAAATATTTGGATATTTTCAACCTTGAGGCAAAGCAAACATTACAGTGAGATGCTTTTGTGAAAAAAGAATCTACACACAATAAGTTGATAGTGTTCATCACTGATAATTGAAATGTATCATTTTTGATAAAAAGCTTTTTTTTTGTCAGGATGAATCAAGCATACTGATGCTAATTTCACTTCCAGCTGTTACCCCAGTTACTTCCAGAAGAAGATGCCTAACCATACTCCCAGAAATGTCAAAGTTTAATCAGGCTGCTCTCACCATCGTATCCTCTTGGTGAAGTGTCTCGTCCGTGGTTCTTCTGTGTGAGCGAGCGCTTGCTGTAGGCGTGAGGCTGGCCGTCGTAGCCGCCTCCGTAGTCGAAGCTGGTCTTGGAGTACTTCTCCAACTCCTTGGCTAGATTGGAGCGGGGCGTGCTGGTGGAGATGTTATTTTTGTAACCGTACTGTGGGATCTCCAACTGTTTCACAAAGCACATAGGCCTGGAAGATAATCATCGACACAGGCGGGAGGGGAAAACCCAGCCTGGGCATCAACGGAACTAGCACAAAGCCTAATTAGCTCAGAGATGCTGCTATGAATTTATGATAAACCTTTAGCATCATACACGTACTCTGAATTTGAGTGTATGTCAACTGGGTGATTCTGTGCATTGTTTATTCTGCAGTAAATATGTCAGCACATTACAGCGTAATACTGTGTTTATTACTTTCAACCATATAATATACTATATATTAACATATTTCAAGAAGTACTCCAAAACTATATATATATATATATATATATATATATATATATATATATATATATATATATATATATATATATATTTCTGGATCATTTTCATTTTCATATGGATGCCATATATACTGATAACTCCATATTTATTTGTCTGAAACGATAAAATTGAAATATATTTCATATTTTGAGCTATTTTGATATACATATTACCTGGTATGTGCAGCTCAATAACCATTTGTCTTTGTTGTGTTGAAAGTTTGTTCATTATCCACATGATGATGGATAAATGAAACGATTTTACATGTGTGCTATCTTGTATTTATACCACTGGGAAACATGAAAAAAGTTTCTGGAAACTGAATGTAAATAAATACATTTAAATTTAATTTGTCTGCATTCATTTAAAATGTTCTTTAGCAGTTGATAGGAAGTACTGTTATTAAACAGCGGTTTGTACAAGTCTGATTTTTATTAGAGAAAAATATAATGCTTGTGCTCTTGAAAGGTGCCACTAATTATGGAGTATGTATGTGTGTGTGTACAGTGTGGGATTGATTGCAGAACCAGGTGAGTGTGCAGCCGTACCTCAGCACGCGGTCAGATGCCTGATTGGACTTGGTTCCGTCACTTGATTGGTGCTTCTCCTGAACCTTAGCAATCTTCTCAGCGGCTGCTATAGGACATCCTGAGAGACTGCAACACCAGGAAGACAATAGTTTCAGTGGTAGCACACCTTACACACACACACACACACACACACACACACACACACACACAAACACACTGAAAGCAGATCCACCTAAACACCCACATGACTAAAAAGGCTTGTGCCAGTCAGTATACTCATTTGCAACTTCTACTGTATGCACAAACATTGTATCCGTGGGTGAACAATAAAAAATATGTATGTATGAATTATGCATGTTCTATCTATAGCATGAAGGCTCAGAGTTACAGTTAGCTGGGCCTTTGTGGTTGTCTGGCTTCAGTGAGATCCTTCCAACTGCAGCGCTGCCACACAGAGCTACAAAATGGACAACAATCCTTTTCTCACTCTGCTTCCCCACCTCACTTCTTCTTTTCTCGCCTTACATCCCTTTGCCTATTTTTACTGTGTTCTTGCATCTTTTTAATCATAACACATTGTTTGTACAGCACACACACACAAACACACACACACATAAGCATCTGTGGAAGAGATGAAGACAGGCTGTGTAAACTGTACAGTTCTGCACACTTTCTGAATTAGTAAAAAAAAATGTTGAGTGGCAGACAGAAGGACTGCCGTCAATATGCCGAGTTGCTATGGCAACCGAGAGATGAGGCACGGCAGCCACATATACAGATACATACATATACTATGCCTCGTACATATGTTATTTTCTTTTTATGTTTTTTTCCCTCTCTTTTTTCCATATCTCAACCTGTTTAGTGCCGGCACTGTGGGTGTGAGCCGGTCCCACAGGACCTGTTCCATATAACATGGCCTGCAGCGGCTGTGAGTGTGAGCCTGTGTCTGCGAGATCGCGAGATCACAGCTGTACACATGATGAGGAGGCATGCACCTGAGCTGTGTGTGTGGGTGTGTGGGCCAGTACACCAAGGAGATGGTACAATTGTGTCTTATTCCGCTTTGTGTCCATTAATACAGTTTAATAAATCATAAAACAGTTGAATTGTTTGATACTTGCATCAAATGCATTAAATGTTAATATGTAAAAGTATAAAGGTGACAATGTGTACAATAGTTTTAGTCATAAAATCTAAGAATAGCATTACTTTAAAGAATATCATTATTTTTAAAAAATACACACTTTAATTATACTAGAGTTTGTACAGTTCAGTCTCCATTGCTGTTACTAAATAATTCATAGTAGTTACTCAATACAATGTTTGAAGATTAATAACGGAATTATAAACAGTGACTTAGCATTAAAGGATTAAAACTTAGACATGCCATGTCACCTCTCTTGGCAAGTCTCAGATGCCATGACACTGACACATAAATCTATCCGTTCATTCACACCTCTGCTAATTCAGCAGTCTTTCCCAATGTCCAGACAATCCATTTCAAACAGCCTGAACCTGCAATAGCACTTAACCAACAGCACTTGCAGCACCTTCGGCTCTTCAGGTGCACTGACTCACCTGCGGTGCGAGTTCCTGTTGCTATTAACGTGGCCGCGTCCTGAGCAGCCAGGCGTCGGGCACTTTAGAACATTCTCATGCATTGCAAGAACTTTGGAAAGACAGGAGAAGACAGGAGAAGGCCAGAGACAGTGAAGGTTAGGGGTGCTCCAAGTGGAACGAAGAGCTTTGCCTTTAATTAGACTGAATGAGTTTGAGTTAGCTGTTTGAAAACAGTTGGCATAATGTTCATGATGAAAACAGTGAAAAATAAATAAGTCAGGCTATGCAGAAAAGAGAGCATGCAGCCAAATGCAGAGACATGTTAGTAGCATGCAACGTTACGCCAACGGCAAGTTAACTCAATACAAGCTAATAAAGAATTTTAGCGCGAAAAGTGATTTTCCAGACGTGACCAGAACAAATGGATTTTACCTTATGAAGTGGAAGTTCAACAATTTTTCAAAAGAACTATTCACCCAAGTATGCGATCAAGTTTATAACTCAAATTTGCTCAAAATATCAGCATAATTTATAGTGGTAGTTATCTGGGTCAAGAGGAATATTTGGTATTCGGTATAGGAAACCTACCAACAAGGCTGTTCTCTTGCAAATGTGCACAACTCAATTCGCATGAAGTTACTGCAGCATAGGAAAATGTAAAATTACTCTGATTTGGAAGCACTATTGATTTGTATCGCTATTTTGCTTACTAAGCAGTTTTCATGTAACATTACCTAGCATTAGCATATATGTAACTGTTCACAAAAGCAGGTAGTATATTTTATCAGTTGTAATTCTAAATTATAAATTAAATGTACACTAAAATATCAAATTTAAGGCATTATTTACTTGGATACATGTTACCATTTGCTTCACTTCCTGGATTCTTTGGAGAAATTAAGGCTGCCTTAAAGCTCCCAAAAATCACACTTGGAATTACAACATGGAGGACAGCGTGAACTGCTTTTCCCAAACGGAAGAGATAGTTTCTCCTATATGATGTGAATCCTGGATATGCTCAGTGTTTGAGATAAGTTTAGCATTTGTACCTTTTTTATGAACTTAAGCAAAATCCCATAATCACCTTCATTCCTCATGAGATCAGCTTAATGCACAGTTTTGAAGAATTGGTTGAACTTTACTGTTAATTTACACAAATGCACATTTGAACTGAATTGTGAAAATAAAATAAAAGTCAGTAAATAATAAGCTATTATCAAGCACTCATAACAACCTTTTCTTTTACAGTGAATAATCTAAATCTATTACAACTATTACAAAAGGCTTGTGATGAGGCCTGCAATTCCCTTAATTCCCTCCCAAATTAATTCATCAGCAACACCAAGACATGCTAATTTACCCAACACAAAGTAAAAGAAACACAAACAAGCTGCTTTTACAGCAGTCACACACTCATTTGTGAAGAGGCACGGACAGGAACTGAACAGCAGCACATACACTAACCATTTCAGGCAACAAGCATGTCAAATAAAAGAGCACCCCCATACCAGCTGGAGGTGTAACTACACCCAGGATTACAGCAATGGACCTTTTTCACAACAAATGTTTCGTCATATCCGTTCATGCACATTGTTTAGGTATAGAAATGCATGAACAACAGCGAACAATATATTCTGGATTAAGCAGTAAATAGTCAGCTACATTTTTAACACCTGGCTAGCTAGCTTATATATACTGCATGTATATATATATATATATATATATATATATATATATATATATATATATATATATATTATATACATACATACACATATGCTAGCTTTTCTGAGTTCATCCCACACAAGCACTGCTGGCTTTTCTGCGTTCATTCCATACACACTGCTGGCTTTTTGGGACTTTGTCAAAAACATTCTGCTGGACAACAGATGTGTTTGATCTGTCCATTCATATCGAGTGGGCGTATCTTTTACGGCCAGTGGTTTTTCAAGTAGTCACATTCTTTGAAATGCTAGCTACAGACTTATGTGCTGCCTCTTAAAATGCTCACTTTCTTCCCAGCAAATTGTCATTTCTTTCTCACAAGCACATCAGTGGGAAATGAGTGAAAGCTCAAGTACAAATGTTTGCTTGAATTATTTGTGCATTGAAGGACGCTGCAGTGATTGCAGCTCTAATTGCTGCCATTGTTCACTATCTCACCAGAAGTTTTGAAACACTACTATTTACGCTTCTGCATTCATAAACACAGAAGTGTGAAAAAGGTCCATGAATGAGCCATAGCGTGTCCCTATTGTTCTTACTTTCTGGTGGTACGCGGTCTTTGTGAGGGCAGCCGGACAGACTTCTGTGGTGTGGGTACAGGCCTGTGACATGGCCCGTGCCGTCACATCCTGGGGTGGGGCACTTGCTCTCTTTTTTCTCACCTCTTGAAGGATCTGTAGAACAAACAAAGTATTTCCACATACTCTTACATTCCTAATTCCCCAAACCTCAAAATCATTAGAGATAAGAGAGGCTCCTTTGGAACTCTTTTTCAACTGTTTTATGAAACTGGCTTTTACATGATGCTTATTAACCCTCCAAACAGGAGGATATAAAGAGAACTAACTAAATTGGTAGGATACTCAGTGAATATAGCATACATTGTTTTTGTTGCACTCCTAGGAATAACACACATTTGTTAGTTCTTACTGCCCAAAGAATTTCATATTTTGTTAAAAATGCAGGGCGATAATGCATAATGACTAGATTTGCATCAAAGCAGTTAATAAGGCTTTTCTTCTTATATGAATGTACCATCTTCTACACTCTAAACAAGGCTCCAAGGATGCTCTTAAAACTGAGTGCATGAGTCCTGACTTAGATTGTGAAATGTGGTTCTACGAAGGCACTAACCAAATCATATCTGTAATAGGAACCAAAATGCGTCCAAAAACTTTTGTCCATGTTCAATACGTTGGAACAACATTTATATGTGGTGCTGGGAAAACCTCTTAGGATGTCTAATTTCTAGAAAACAGCCAAAACATGATGGAAAATATCTATATATTACAAAAATGACATTGATTTTATTTAGATTATATTCTGCCTTTCTGTCTGCAAAGTCCATTTTGGCTAAGGAGCTGGTTCAACAAATACAGCAGAAAATGCAGACAGTCTGCTTAAAGGTATCTGTAATCTTGCTAGTTAAGTTCTCACGCACTGGTTGTCAAGCTTTGATCAAGTGTTTGGATAGCTACATGCCACAGCAAAATCATACAGAGTCTCAAAATGCCCATGAGACTCCTGCACCATCACATCATCATCAAACCAGTGAAGAGCAATAACACACACTGTAGAGACAGTAGACAAAGCTTTTTTTTTAAATGTATAAATGACCTAATTAATAATAACATGAAATCCACTGAAAAGAACTGACTGAAATAATCAACGGATATTTCGCCACTGATGTAAGAGAAAATAGATGATGATGCTCGTGTTTAGATGCTGCAAGTGACTTTTTCATTTCCTGTTGTAAACTTAGAATTCTTTACAATTTGACACTAATGATGTTTTCGGGTTGGAAATATAGAGGTAGGTGGGACATCTTTCAGTGGAACTGGAGTGAAATCTTGAAATAAGATTTTCTCCCTTGTCATTTTTGGGGTAATCAGCATTTAAAATGCCATAGATACCAATTTCAGGTCAATGATACCACTTTCAAAGCTGTAGTTTCAGAACTAAATATAGAGAGTATAGTAGAAAATGCCAAACTTCCACCATGTGGCAGGTTTTTCCAGGCCACCACACAAGTATCATTAATCATATCTATCATTAGACTATAATCAATTTTGGCTACACAGCACATGTGTGTTACAGGTGAACAGATCCATGTTCCTTAAACTGGCAACTGATTGAAATACAAGTTGAAATACTCGTAGCCTAATTAAATTAATAATAACACATTCATTAATATTTATCAAGAAAACTGGTTGCACGGATAAATGGGAATGCATTAATGCTTGTAATACTTTGTAAATGTCTAAATATAAGTCTGATGAAAGTCAACAGTTTTTCCTGTAAGCCAGTGTTCATGGTGATTATGACTTATAAGCCCAGTTTTGTAAAAAAAAAAAAAAAAAATACCTGAGCTCTTGGTGTGTCTTGATTGTAATGACTGAGTATTTGCAAAAAAAAAAAGTTTAAGGCGGCTTTGAAATTTAGAAGAAATAAAAATTTCTGTTGTTTTGTGCTCATAGGCACTCTGATCTTTTTTGGTTAAAAAGTTTTGTTAATTGCTTTTTCATGATTAATTATGATTACTCCCATGAGTGCGTGCTCACTTTGATATTACCAACTGTTTTGATGATCAACTAATCTGCTGATCTCTGTTTCAATTAATCATCTAAAAAAATACCAAAGTTTTTCTTTATCAAGATTAATTATTTTAATAATATTATTTTTATTATTTTGTGCTCTCGGGTTATTTAGCCTGACTAACATTCTACCAATATAAGGATTTTGTTTCTCTTTTGTTCCCAAAGCCTACCCCAAGGTGCACGTTTTGTTCTTACAATAGCTGATTCATAGATTTTACTTTGCAGCAATCAATACCATTCTCATGTGCTGTATGCAGATATGCTACAAGGACAAAATGTAAAAAATGTAAAACGGAAAGAAATTTTAAGTCTTTTTTTTTTATTATTATTATCCTCACCTTAAAATTTCTAGGTGTTTATCTCACAAAGACTGTGCAAATCCAAAATGGTATAATTCCTTCAGTATCTGTCAGACAATAGAGGTTTTTCCCATACTAAATCAGTAACTGTACAGGCATAGCACTCTCTGAAAAGTAAAAGTAAATAATTTGTTTTACTTTGATATGATCAGGCGGCTATGGTGATAGAACTATATTAGAGTTATGTATACACATTAAAAACCTTTAGGCAGAATGATGTGTTTTTTCCACACTTACAGTAGTACACAGAATGAGTTTTCCTTTCTGCAAGAACAACAGTTTTCTGAATCATTAACTTCTTTTGCTCCTATATGAACGCTAATGCTTATTATCCAATAACTACATGGAAAACAGTGCAAAATAATTAAGCTAATATAAGGTTTATGAGTGTGGAACCATCCATGCTTCACTGGATGTTAATAGTGTTTGTTTTGTTTTGTTATAATATGGCCTGGAAATGCTTCCTGACCATCCAGACTGTGACTGCTCAATGATATCTTTATTTACAACGTCACTGGCACTATCAGCATCCTGCACTGGATGCATCTCACCAGGAATTGGGCCTGTATTAAAGTATACAGAACAGGCATCTCTAATCAAGTGCTATAATCAATGTACTGAAATTCATTTCATGTAGTGTTGAATTCCATATTTACACTGCTTTTAAAATAACATATTCATTACAACAAGTATCAGTTTGGCCAAAATGAATAGGCGTTGCAGAAAAATTAGTTCATGCTTTTGTTACCTCTAGGTTGGATTATTGTAATGCCTTACTGTCTGGATGTTCCAGTAGATACATAAACAAGCTCCAGTTAGTCCAGAATGCAGCAGCGAGAGTCCTTACTAGAACCAGAAGATATGACCACATCACCCCTATCTTATCCACACTGCATTGGCTCCCAATCAAATTTTGTATTGATTATAAAATACTACTACTGACCTATAAAGCACTAAATGGTCTCGTGCCACAGTACCTGAGCGAACTTTTGGTCTTTCATGATCCGCCACGCCTACTTAGATCAAAGGTTGCAGGCTATTTGTTGGTACCTCGAATAGTACGTGCTACAGCTGGGGGTAGAGCTTTCGCTTACAAAGCCCCACAGTTATGGAACAGCCTTCTACTTAGTGTTCAGGGCTCAGACACAGTCTCAGTGTTTAAGTCTAGGCTGAAAACATATTTGTTTAGTCAAGCCTTTTGTGAATAGTTTTTTCTTAGGTACAGGGGCAGGTCTGGAGGGTTCACAGGCATAGAGTGTTGTGGTGACCTGGGATGTTTGGATGCTGTCGCCCCCCATTCTTAGGCGTTCACTCAGGTTTGTTGACGGTGGAGTGGCTGGCTGCCTTATGTCCCAGGGTGCCCTCATGTCTGTGTTGGCTTCTGGCTCTCCCTTTTAGTCATGCTGTCATAGCTAGTTTTTGCCGGAGTCCCTGCTTGCACTCTGCACGCAAAGTACAATGTCCTTAACCATTAGAGGACAAAAGCTTACCTAACAATCTCTCCCTCTCTCTCCCTCTCTCTCCATCTCTCTGTCGAGCTACACGTGCTACTTCTGAGATGCCAGTGATCCTGACCCTTCTGCTCTCCGGACCTGCCTGAGCCATCCTGATGCCTTACTTCTGGTTGGAGTTCTCATCGGTTGAGTTCGCTCGCTGCTGCTGGGGGTGGCCCCATATGGACGGCCTGAAGAACTGTTTGGATTGCTGGGGATGGTTCCACCTGGGGGCTGTGGAGATGGTTTGGGGATCTCATATGGGGAGCTGTCCTGTGATGGCTTGGGACTGCGATTGCTGTGGTGGCTTTGGGGCTGCAGTTGCCATGAGCACCTTCATACTCAGGACTCCATCAATGGACAGTGGATAGATTTTAACCAACCAGACTTCTTGCGAAAACTGTGATGAATTTACTGGTTGCACATTTGCACTATTTGTCCATATAGTACACAATAATAGAAGGGATTTATTTATAACTGCACTATCCGTTGCACCCAGATGAGGATGGGTTCCCTTTTGAGCCTGGTTCCTCTCAAGGTTTCTTCCTCATATTGTCTCAGGGAGTTTTTCCTTGCCACCGTTGCCTCTGGCTTTTGCTCATTAGGATAAATTCACATATTTACAATATAATTTTTGAATCCATTTATTTCTGTAAAGCTGCTTTGTGACAATGTCTATTGTTAAAAGTGCTATACAAATAAAATTGAATTGAATATGTTATTTTCATTACATAAAATTTGGTAATAAATCTTTGAGCAAGTAATTCATAATTTACTAATGACTAGGTAACGATTAATTAATGTCAGATTGCATGAAGTTAAAATAAATTTTGTATAACTTATATACAGTTACATATCTGGTTAAAATGTTATTATAAACGTTTTATAAATACTTAACAACAAAACGTTTGTTAATGAACTTTAAATATTTATTTATTTATTTTAAATTTGCTTCATTATTATATTTACTAACACTTACTAATGTATTAACAAAGCTTTACAGTCAATTATTAATTAGTAAACTATGTATTACTTGCTTATAAATAGTTTATTATCAAACTTTTAAGTAAATTGTTACCAAAAACCCTAATAGTTGTGAAAATATTATTGAAATCAGTCTGATGTTATGCTTAATTTGTAAACACAGTAATAACTTGCTGTAGGCCCGAGCAGTGTGAACACTAGTCAAGGCTTTCTCTTTATCAGCCTAGAGATGAAGAATGACCTACTGTACAATCCCAGTTTCATAATGCTTCATTAGTTGCTCTGGTCATGCATGTGCAATAACTAAAACTAGTTGATTATTTCCTATGAACAGCTGCAATATGACTGAAATATATAGTGTTTAGATATTGCTGCAAGCTTCATAGACTGAGCAATGGAGTTAAAGTCATGACATATATTACAATGGGCAGTATCCGGAGGTGAGCAGAGGATGAGAACACCATAACGACCCTTTGCAAAATGCTATGCTGATACAGTCTGGCAGATTCTTACGGATAATAATAAGAGCACATAGCATAGCTGTGTCTCTCCCAGAGGAGGTGGGTGTGAATCAAAGTAGTTTTGGAGAAATAGGCCATGGACAGAATTGCTGTCCTAACAGGCCGTGCAGATTGCCATTACTCATGCCTGACAAGGCAAGCCTCTGATGTTACTGTGCAGGCCTATTTTAACAACGTAAGCTGCTGCTGCTACTGCTGTCACTGCCACTGCAATCTAAGATCGACCAGAATAATGTGTCTGTCTCATTAAAGGAGTCCTGCAGCTAGTACATACGCCACTGGGGTAATGTAGCTAAGACGTAATGCAAAGACAGTTACTGAAACACCTCTGAGGTATAAAAATATGTGGCTCCATAGCCCCTTTAGACCCTGACTGAGGGATATTTATTCGCTAAAATGCCTAAATTTGAAGTCCACTGATTGCTTATAACTGGTTGTTAGAGACTAACCAGTAGCCAATCAAACCAAGTATGGCTTTGTCCTCATGTCATGAAATGTGCCATTATGGCTACTGTGTCAAAATTTCAATCTTAATCTTAGAAGTGGAAATAGCTGGCCAAAATTATACTTGAGTGAAACTTTTAAAATGTCCATGCTCAAGTGTACTCAAATATTTATGAAGCAAATCATTTTAACTGAGCTTCAGCATGGTCTCATAATTCCATGGAAGGCTGTGCTTTTTCGATGTTAATTCACCACAAATCTGCAATGCTTTATATATACATTTCCATAAGGTGGTGCATGTTTTAAGAAATGTCTTAAGACCTATTTTTATTACATGTGACCCCAGTTCGCAGTGCATTTTATTATTTTTAGATTGAGCCTTAAGAAAGTTTTTTGTGTCATGACTAACTTTGTGCTTATATTTTATGGTGCTTATATTACTTTATGTTATTTGTAATTATTATTATTATTATTATTATTATTATTATTATTATTATTATTTTATTGTGGTGTTAAATAAGTATATTGTAGCACCTTCTGAGTGAATCTTGAACTCACTGATTTTCAACTAATTACAATACATATCTCAAAAGGCTAGGCCCATAAATTTTACAAAAGAAAGTTTTCCTACCCCACATAACAGTGATGGACAATAGACATAGAACTGAGTGGTGTATTTCATTTTGGCATCAGCATTTTTATTACCTTTAGGGTAATAGGCTCTTCTTGCCCCATCGTGGTGTAATCGGGCTTTACGCTCCTCAGCTCCACTACTCTGCCTGGGGCTGTGCTCCCCATGTAGCCGCTGATGGTCCCTCCGAGCCACTGCCTGCTCCGATGCCATCCTATCACGCATGACCTTGGCACGCTCTGACTCCAAAGCTATGGCCTTCTCCAGCAGTGACAGGTTGCCCTTGGTGATGTCGAAGGCCTCGTCTGAATGCTCTGATGCCACAGATGTTGTGTCTTCATCCCCTTCTTGAGCGCAGCTGGAGGGGTAACCCCTGGACGCTGGGCTGAGCTGCTCTTCAAGCTTCATCAGGTTCACCATGTCTGAGTAGCTCCTCTCCATTGGTCTATGAGGCTCCATCGGGGCCTGCTGGCAACTCTCATAGCGAGGCAGGTGGTGGTGCATCTGGGTCTGTAGGTGCTGCTGCTCAGCCTGGTGCTGCAACATTGTCTGCTCGAGTGGCTGTGTTTCACTTAGCTTGCGTGCCAGATCGAAGCACTGGTTCCTCAGACATTCCAGACTGCTAAGGCACACGCCCTCCTCGCTCTCTTCAGGCTGGCCGTTATGGTGTTCCTGGCCAGGAGCAGATTCAGGGTAGCCATCGTCTGGCAGCACAGCTCCATGACCCTGTGCCAGCAGCTTCAGTGAGTCCACTGTCTCCCGTACCACGTCACTGTCCAGGTCCACACTTAACTCGCCCTTCCGTCCTCCATGCTCAGGACCATCCTCCTCATCCTCATCTTCGTCCTCACCGGCACTGTTGGACGAGCTGCTGTTCATCTCAGACTCCGTCATTGCCTGGTACGCGGCGTCCTCCGCTATTTTGCCCAGGTTCAACAGGGACTTGGCTACAAGCTCATCATAATTCTCATATTCTTCACTGGTTGCGTTATTATTGTTGTTGTTGTTGTCTTTCTCAAACATCTGGCTGGGCTTTGATTGTCCACAACTGGAATAAGTATTCTCTAAAGTGAGAGGATAAACAATTTATCATGGCATGTTTTGTGCATGTTTCACTTAAATTCAGACAGATTCAGAAGGACATTTTCCTAAAAAATGGAATAGAACTTCTTTTCTCTCTGGTGCTTCACAATTGAATGTCAAGACTCTTTCTATTGCAATGGCTGACGCATACACAAGGGAGGTGACTGGTCTTAAACATCAGCAAAATCCAAATATATCTGAATGGTAATTACCATTATCATTCTGTTGCACTTACTACCAAGTGCAACAGAAATGCATTATCAGGAGTGACTGCAGTTTTACATTAAATCAATGGTAAAAAAAAAATGCTAATTTTCTTAAACAAATTGATTTGAGATGTAAATTGAAAAGACTAAAACACATCCATTGCTAAAGGAACTGTGAGGAAAGCAGTGCTGGAAATCTCCAATTTCTCCATTAGGGATTTTAGTATTGCTTGTATTTGGGACACGGGAGGATGAGACTGCAGGGATAAGTGGAGGATGCGATGCTCTGCTTCTAGAGCCAGAAATAACCTCAGGAGGAGCCCGTTACCACGGGCGAGGGGGAGTTGAATGTATCTGACACCTGTAAAATGGCAGTGTGCATGTGAAAGGGGACAAAGTTAATAACTCAGAGCTTCCCTCTCTCGCTGCTTGGGAAGACACTGTCAAAAACAATTGAGGAAGTCTGAGTATGAGGCTGAGGTGCATACTAAGCAATCAGAGGCTTCACAAGTTCAAGAGGGGAGCAAAGGGATGTTCCCTGCTCTCAGCCGCACTGTAGTCAGAATGCTAAGTGCTGCTCAACCAGTGCAGACTGTGGAACGATTCAATTGTACTTCAGTCAATTATGTGGCTTGAAACGAAAACTTTCTCATTCAGGAAAATTAATTATGAAATAATAATTTTGAATGAATTTAGCTGGTGGATTTGGATTTCTTGAATAAGATGTCAATTAATATCATGTTGAAACTAGCAGGGTGACAGTGTGATTGAACGTTTCTACTTTACTGGCATTGACACGTCTTTGATCGCCATGTTGAGAGACAGTAGCAACACATTCCAGATGTAAATATTCTATCTGAAATCAACTCTGGACCTTTAATTTTCTCGATACTGCATGAATTAATTATGCAAAGAAGCACAGCCAGCCAAGAACCAAACAAGCAGCCAAGTTCCTGCCTTTGCATATGTTATTCCAAGACGTAAATATGCTCAAATTAAAGCTGAGTTTAACCTCACAGACACTGTTTAATTTAAAATCAATCACGCTGGAATGTAGAGTCGAAACAGTGAAAACTATATCTCTCTGTTACTTATGAAAAGTACGATTTTAAATATTCAATTAAAAAAAGATAATAATGTCCATTTTTTGCACACTAGCAGAAATGCCTCACCATGGTGATGAGCCTGCTCTTCATAATCCTCCTCTTCATCATGCTCATCTTCATCCTCCTCTTCCTGTTCTCCCTCATCCTCTTGTTCATCATCTCCGTCCTGTTCGACCACCTCCTCATCTTCCTCCATTTGCTCTGCCTCGTCTCCCTCCTCCCGTTCAGCTTCTCCTTCATCTTCCTCCTCCTCATCTTCCTCATCTTCCTCCTCACCAACCTCATCATTGTCCTCAGAGCACTCCTCTTCTTCGTCATCTCCCTCTTCGCCTTCCTCCTCCTCTTCTTCCACGTCTTCATCTAACTCTTCCTGTTCTCTCTCCTCGCTCTCTTCCATAGCTTCGTAGTTGTCGTATATCACCGGTTCTCCGTCAGCCATGGTTAAAAACGGCCGCCGTTTGGTAGCTGGCTCCTGCAGAGGTTTCTCCTGGACTTTCCTCTTCTTAGCCAAAGGGCATCCATAAACACTGCAGAGGGCATGCAAAAATGAGAGAGGATAAGGTGATTTTCTATTGAGTCATCATAAAAACAAAACAGAATTCATTTTAATGCAACACATTTTGCACTGTCTGGCCTGAAGTTAACCGCAGGCATTCATTCATAAAAAAAACACAAATGCCACGTGAACTCTGTTGCCCCAAGATGCTACTTTTCTGAATCTGTCCGGCCGCATTTGCAAAAACCAAAATGGAGAAAGCTAAAGTCATCCAACCAGCCCTCAATTATACAAATCCCTTAATTATCATTAACTGTTGAGAAATTCCACTTTAATTGCCCCAAAACAGCATGCACAATTATGTGTGGCTTAAAAGTAGAATTCTTAAAATTAATTATCCCATTTCTGTCTGAGAGGACTTGTTTGTGGCTTGCCAAGAGGGTTGAAGGTTCTGCACCCTTGGTGGTGAATGAGCAATCGACTAAGATTCTAGATGGGGAGGATTTAAAGGCTAAGTTCATCTTTTCCAATTTAGAGCCATAGTCCAGAGTGGTTCTCAACATGGAATCCATCACGCAAACGAGGGGGCTCTTTTTTTTAACCCCCCATTATCAAAGTTATTATATTTATTATTGAGCTCTTATAGTTATTAGCCAATTTAACTGATCACTTGAATTAAAATAGGTTAAATCCAAACTTCGACAAATCAAAAACAAGTCACTCTCTAAATAATGTCTCTGTAGGTGGAAAGGTCAGGAATAAAAAGCTCTGTAAATAGAGTATTATTAAGCACATTTAAATAATGAGCCTATTATTTGAATA
Organism: Pangasius djambal; assembly: GCA_022985145.1. Lineage (NCBI taxonomy): Eukaryota > Metazoa > Chordata > Actinopteri > Siluriformes > Pangasiidae > Pangasius > Pangasius djambal. The sequence continues at coordinate 10,443,256 of CM040993.1, read as the reverse complement.
GTGATCTATGCTTGGTCCAAAGTCATCCCTGAGGAGCCCTAGTCCATTGGACACTATATAGTAATTACACTTACATATATATATATATATATATATATATATATATATATATATATATATATATATATATATATATATATATATATATATATATATATATATATATATACATGCACTACATTATACTGTATATACTGTACATAAGAGTGGAATCAGGTGCACTGGTGTGTGGTTGGACATTTATATGGCAATTATAAAGTACCTGAACTGTGGGCAAGATACATACTGAAATTATTACAGTAATGAGCTTGATGACCTTAGTCACCTAAACTGCACTTCAGTGTCCTAACTAGGTTATTAAATGCTACAAAAATTAAAATGGATTTTTTTCAATATAGTGCTAATATTTTCAATTAATTTTGTAAAATTAGTTTTTAAAATGTTTTGCATGTTTAAGTAAAACATTACAGAAAACTGTCAAGTCAGATATTATTATTCTTATTATTCTTATTATTATTAATAATAATAATGTATACTTCAATCTTTTACTTATTTTAATTACTTGTATTTGAACACCTGCACTGCAAATGAAGGTTTACCCTTAATGTACCCTGGAATACAAATACTGAACTGAGAAATACAGAAAAGAAAGAAAGACTAATTGTTATCTAGGGAATTTAACACCAACAATCAAAAGTAAAGGATCACAATAAATATGGCTTACAAATTGGATGACATGAGCATGTACATAAGCGTATATATGAAAACCTCGCCCTCATGAACGTTTTTACTGTAATGATTTTTTCCTGCCTGTGACACATTTGAGTCACCGCCTCGGGGCCCCTGTCCCACATCAGCGCCATATCCGTGATCCGGGGACTTCAGGTCCTGTGGGAATGAGCTGACTGAAACGCAGCTGGCAGCTTATTCCTGACACCACTCCCTCTGACCTGAGCCGCACCAAACCAGGAGTTTAAAAGCAAGATCTGTGAGGATTGGAGAGAATCTTAGAGCTCCTGAGACACCCCCAAAAATGAGCAGCTCCCCTCAAAGCAGTGGTAATAACAGGCTCCATACTAATAGCTTGACGGGTCAAGTATTCACTCAAGCTGTGTCATGGAATTTATTTTACAGTTAAAGGGGTCCCTGGCTGCAAAAAGTTTGAGAACCCTTGGTCCATAGGGCACTGTACAATAACTACTCTTATATGTCTGTCCAGATTCATAAACTAGCCTGTACAGTATATACTGTACATAAGAGTGGAGTCAATACAAGGTTTTTTTTTTCTGCAGAGAAAGTATAGCTTAACTCCTGTAAACTCACCCAATTACTTTCACTGTAGTTTAAGGTGTTTTGCTTTAAACCTTATAATATATATATATATATATATATATATATATATATATATATATATATATATATATATATATATATATATATACACTTACCATGGCCATAATATACCATGACTTATAGTTTGTTGTTATAGGTCAGAATACAGCAGTGACTTTTTACCCAATATGGTTTTCCCACTGGCTTAACTATACTTTGCAAATTAGCCTGATATAGTGAGCTAGCTAATTTTGTTTTAGCTAGCTTAACTACAAACCCAACTTTCCTGATACCTGCAGTAAATAATGACAGTTACTCTTGTTACTTTTAAAGGAATACCTTCACACTGATAATGTCTTTGACATTAAATGTGTTGTATGTTGTTGAAGGAAGTATGTGGTACATCCTGGCAATCTGGTTAAATCTGCAATTTTTTTTTTGCGGGGGGGGGGGGGGGGTTTGGTAACGGCTATTTTGTCTTTTTTTAATACCGACTGATACTGAAGATTCATGCACAAAATGGTCAGTTCTGATTTTGGTTGTCTGATTTAAATGAGCAATTTAAATAATTAAACTGCAATTTTGCAATTAATAATGTACAGCCATTGAGTAAAGTGAGGTCTGTGAATGCTTGCAAACCACTGCTGACATTTTTTATTTGAATGCCTCATAAATGGTTAGAAATGGCAAAATTGTATAAAAACAAATGCCTGAAATTTCTGCCTTTATACAGTTGTGTGCATGCTGAACATTTGTGTAGAACATAGAGCACTCCATGGTGGCGGTGGGTTTAGCGGGTAGGCAGCCAGCAGTGTGTGTGTGTGTGTGTGTGTGTGTGTGTGTGTGGGGGGGGGGGTTTGCATTTATGAGCCACACGGAGTGACCTCGCACACCTTCACGTTTCCCACTGGCAGGCCACGCCAATTAAAATTCCACAGGTAATTAAACCACATTTGAATGAGGGAGCAGCGCAGGCAGGGTTTGAGTGCGGCTGCTGTAATTATGCACAGAGAGAGAGAGATAGTGAGAGAGAGAGAGACAGAGAGAGAGAGAGAGGCTGTGAGCCTTTCAATGCTGCTGAGAGAAATAATGACTTCAGCCCCAGACAACTCCTGGCGGACAAATGCTCCGATGAACTCTACTAATGTCAAAAAATGACTATTTGCTGGAGCCTGTTCTTTTCCATAATTTCTACAGCCATTGACACAGTATTATTGCATAGCTTATATATTGTTGAAATGCATTTATAGGAATTATAAATAGATATTTTAACAAATTTTTATGTCTTTTTAATTTAAATTAGCATAGACTTATAGTCTGAACGAGCTCATAAAGGCTTTGAAAAAAGTCACCTTTCTTTGTTCCATCCAAAGAAAAAAGTGTTGCGGTATACTGGCAAGTAAAAATTCTTCTTTTTCATCAACTTTAATTGGTCTGAGTGGCAAGAGCATTCTTGAGGTCTGCTTATCATGATGGCACTGCATACATCCTCAAATCAGGCTCCCTAGCAGCCGGGAGTTTGGTGCAGGGGGCCTGCCGCTGCCTCTCCCAGCACGAGTTGCTATAGGAGCGCATAGTCTCAATGTCTCCACACTGCAGCATCCACAGGCATGCGTGCCAAGGCACCGTCGCCATGGTGATCTGCCCCCTCCGGAGTGGGATTTGCCATTCGAGCAGACAGACAGAGACAGAGTGAGAGAAAGAGAGTGTGGTATAGGGATAGGGAGAGAGAGAGAGAGAGAGAGAGAGAGGGAGAGAGGGAGGGAGAGAGAGCAGTGATTGTGAGTCTGACAGGCATCCCTCCCATCCTCTGCAGCCGTTCCAGCAAGAGAACAAAAGAGGCGCCGGCGCTGAGCATTTCAGTCTGTCTCGCAGGCTCGGCCTTCTTCTCTCAGCCTCAATCAACCGAGTATGAACATGCAGGAGGAGATTGTCACATTGTGCATAAGCATTTCATTGACAATGAAGTCTCCTGAAACTTCTCAGTGCAATCCAAAGCCTGCCCATCTGTTCACAATCTCCTCAGGTAGATTAGAATGAAAATAGAGATCAGGGGAAGACGGAAGGTGATGGGGGGGGTTTGGGGGGTCGGGGATGTCAAGTGAACAAGGGCTTGTTGCAATCTATACAGCAAGTGATCATACACATGCAAGCTCATATGTGTATTGTATGTACTAAATATGAACATCATCTAAATAAAAGTGACATCTGGCTGAGCCTCTCAGCTGAATAAACAGTTTGGGGAAATTACATACCAGTCAGAGATAACAAACAAGCCCTCACAAGCCCTCTGCATGTATAGCAATGGCAATTTAGAGTGACTTGACAAGCGGTAAAGCCAACAGACCGCACAGTCTCCATCTTCAAGGCTGAGAGAAAGAGGGAGAGAGAGAGATAGCGAGAGAAAGGAGGAAAGGATGGCATATGCCTCCCACACAGTCCAGAGCCCATCTGCTGGCGTGCTGTTGGTTAGAAATGAACTACCGCGCAAGCACGTTCCTCTCCCTACGACATGGAAAGATGCAAATTAGAGCTTGATGCTGTAAATTAGATGCCTATATCTATATCTATATCTGTCCATCATTCAGAGCTTTATTTATGGCACACTCTGGTCCTGGGTTTCTCATTTTGGTCACAGCTGCAAAAAAATGCTTTAAAAGCTTTAATAGACTTTATTGGTCTATATCACCTGCTTCAAATTCCAGTGCTATAAAGAAAGAAAATCAAGACAAACAAAAAAGAGCCATGATGCCTAAAAACCTGCCACCGGCAGTCGTCATGTAGGTGGAGAGCTTTTGATCAGCAAAGAGAGACACAGGTAGAAAGAGAGAAAGAGAGAGAGAGGGGAAGAGAAAGAAGGGCACGTAACTCCATCATTCACCGGACGTTGCCACCATGTTTTGGTTCAGTGACAATCCTTTTAGTGAGTGCTACCTGGCTCTGAATTATCCAGCTCCGGTTCATGTGAGTCATCATCCATTAGTGAGAGAGAGAGAGAGAGAGAGAGAGAGAGAGAGAGAGGGAGAGGGAGAGGGAGAGAGAGAAGTGGGGTGAGGGAGAAAGAAAACAAGGGAAGATAGAATGAAAGGGTTGCAGAAGGATGAAAGTGAGGAGGTACAAAGATAACGAGCTAGATTGAATTGAGAAGAGAGAGGAAGAGAAATAGAAAGAGCTGCAGTGAGTATGAGGGTTTGAAGAGAAATAGAGAACAGGGAATAAAACTAACAACTCATATTCACATAGACAAATGTGAGTCTTTAACATACTGATGAACATGTAAAATAATTAAACCCTCACTGCCCACTTTATTAGGAACACTATACAGAAACTGAGAACAGCCTCAATTCTTTGTGGTATGGATTCCAAAAGGCGTTGGAAACATTCCTTTGAGATTCTGGTCCATGTTGACATAATTGCAGCAGATTTGTCAGCTGCACATTCAGGCTGCAAATCTCCTGTTTTACCACATCCCAAAGGTGCTCTATTGGATTCAGATCTGATGACTGCGAAGGCCACTGAAATACACTGAACTCACAGTCTTGTTCATGGAAACAGGTTGTGATGACTTGTGCTTGGCGCATTATCATGCTGGAAGTAACCATTTTAAGATGGGAAAATTGCGGCCATAAAGAGATACACATGGTCAGTAACAATATTCAGATAGGCTGTGGCATTCACACGATGCTCGATTGGTATTAAAGGGACCAGTGTCTGCCAAGAAAACATTCCCCACACCATTACACTACCCCCACCAGTCTGAGTATTTTCTTACAGGTAGACAGTAGTGGGGATTTAATATCTGATTTGCCCCATCATATTCTTAGCGATTTACTTAACAGTAGCAAGAGTTTGTCTATCACTAATATTAGTTAAATTTCTATCTTGCTAATTCAGCACGCAGGTTCAGTAGCTAAAAAGGTGTCTGGTTGCCACAACATTATCATTTAATCATCAGTTTATTGCACATGATAGATTAGAAACCAGTGATGCTATTTTGTGAGATCACAGTTCATACATTTTGCTTTACTGAGAAATTCTTTTTTTTTTATTTAGCACTGTGCTGCTAAATTCACCCAATCACTAATGTACTCACACTACAAAAAAGCTCTCTCTGCAAGTGAAAATATCTTGATATAAAATATATAGGCAAAATGACTTAATATTACTGATAATGAGACTACAGTAAAACAAACGAGCCTACTAATCAAGCTTGTTCTCTTGACATATAGCTTTGCTTATTGCAAACATTTATTTTTTGGAAAGAAGCAAAATTATTGTTGAATTGAATATGTAAAAAAGATCACATTTTGAGGGCAGGTGTGATTTTGGACTATTTTGTGTTGAGCTATTTTTGTAGCAGCCTTCCCCACGTAGGCTATGTAGGAAATGAATACGAGCTCAAATCACTGTATGAAAGCAACTTCCAATTTTCCTCACTACCTCTTTCCACTATTATCCCTGTTCAATCCCCTATGGATTACTAATGTGCAATAATGCAGTAATATTTCAGTGGATATGCAGACATTGCATAGTGGACAGGTATAATGGGTCAGTATCTGAGATGTTTTAGTCTCTGTGTAGCTGTCTGTTTGTCTGGAATCACATAACTACAAATGTAGTTACAATTCTTAGCAGAGTAGAGAAGCAGAAGACCTCAGATATGTGCGCACAACATTCAGCATGGCTAGAAATTGTCTGGCTCTGAAAGGCTATTAGATGGAGTAATGCAGCCCTATAGATTATATGTTCATAATACATTATACATTAGCCTTCCACCAGAGGGGAAAGAACCTTTGCCATGGTCTAACCTCAAGTACACAAAGCAAGGGCCAGAAAAAGCAATTGCTTTGTCATCATGGCTCCGTAATGGCTGGCTAGGGCAAAGCAGATGCAGCACACTCTTCACAGGTGATACAGTGTCCTCATTACAGCCACGCCACGGCATCCCTGTGATGCCCCTGACATATGCGTCTGGCCTCTAGAAACACCATTGGAGCATCACTCCCTTCCCTCCTACTGCTGGTAATACATCACACACATGCAGGTATGAACACACACACACCCACACACCCACACACACACACACACACACACCGGTTCCTCTCTTGAGTGAGAGGTCTACTGAAGTTGTCATTTTTCTGTTGCAGAAATGCAATTACGACTTGCAGTTCACAGGGTCCTGCTGCTAGGTTGACATCAGAATCATAGCCATCAGTCTCGTCTTTTTTCTCTCCTTTCCTTCTTATTCTCTCGCTGGAGTAAACAGCATCAAGTTAAACATGGTGTAAAATGACCCTGACTGAAAAAGAGGCAACAGTCGTCAAGCAGTTGGACCTTCAACATTCAGCACAAGCCCTCTCTAGGCACTAAGGGACTCATCAGGAGAGTCTTTATTCTTAGGTCAAGATATGGTGAGAAGTGGAATATAGGTGAATGGAAATCTTTTCCTACAAAGAAGAAATGTAAAAGTGTCATCCCTTCTCTCGTAAAAGTTGTGGGTCATGGTCTAGCAGTATGCCTGAGTCCCTGTTTATTTAAGCACACTTGCAAAGGCGAGTAACAAAAGAAAAACAAGCAGAAACAACCAGCACACTTCCTGCAAGAGCCCTCTTCAAGCTGATTAGCATATTAATGGTGCCAGACTCACACATATTCCTGAAACATGCTAATAAGAGGCTCGTGAGAGCATCCGAGCATAGCGGTTAGCCAGACAATACCAAGCTTTTATGCTTTAACATCACTTTTATTTATCTACAGCTCCTATTTGCGCAGAACGGCAAGACTGTGTCGCTTCATAAGGAGCGCGCATTTTTAAGGAATGTGGCAGGCTAACAGGCTAATTGGATGGTGGCTTTTCACCGTTGACTCAAGAGCTGAGTCAATAAGGCAAATTATTATAAATTTATGTGCAGTGATTGCTGTAGTCCTACCTCCAATTTCTACCTTGGTTCAAAATAATTACAGAAATTCTTTTGAATTCCCACAGGGATTTTACAACACTACATTGGAATTTTGGCACTTCACCAATATTTTTAATGTTCAGATTCACTAGGAACATAGAACAAAAACACTAAAGAGTCTGATTATAACATCTGCAAAAACTTTTAAATAGGCAAAAACAAAATTGCAGTTGTTCAGGTATGTCAAGCGCTACTTTCACTAGAGTAGGATTTATTGGGGAAAATGTGGCATGAAAGTAAAATGAGTCTTATTCAACTGTTTCTAAGTTAGAACCAAAAGCAATATACCAACTAGTCACTTCTATACTTTTTAAACAGTATAATAGTTTAGTAGGATCACTTTAAGAAAACTGACAAAGTACTAAAACATTCTCCAATTTTTTTTTGTATTTCATGTCCACTTGCCCAACCATTCAGTTTTAACATCACAGAGGTCTGTTTCTTCTGACTGATGACTAAGTAAGTAAGTACTAACACACTTCAGGCTGTGCAGGTATAGGAAAAGAATCCACAGAATGGGTGGTGTGATATCATAGTCCAACGTGTGTTATTCCTCTTACATAACAGCGATTTACCAGCAATTACAATTTTTTTAATTAGTGAACATCACACTTTTTAAACATTTAGTTACATTAAAGTTATATTAAAGTTACATTTAGCACTAGTTCCTGTTTTCACTCACGTTACAGCAGCTATAAACAGGCATTCTTTCTTTATTCTCTCTTTTGAAGTTAATTAGACAAAGATTTTGTAATAGTCCGAGGTAAAGTTGCAACTTTACATTTTTCAGCACAGGAAAGTCTTCAGGACTGAGGACTTTGCAGGGTTATGTCTTATTAACATCAATAGAGAGAACAAAGTGAGACTGATGAGGGAATGAAAGTTAAAAAAAAAAAAAAATCTTGGAGAATAATTAATAGTGTAAAAGCTTTAACGTTAAAGAAAGTACCAAAAATGTTTTAGGAACATCTCTACACTGTCATTAAAATGCATAAATACTGTATATGAACCTGTATAACATGCAAATTCGAAGTGAATACAGTATATACATATTTAATTTGCATATCAGATCTAAAAGGTTCATGTCGAAAAGCCTATTTTGTGAGTTCATGGTATCTACGTTTTCCTGAGTCAGCTGTTTATCAAAAGTGTTGGGAAAGTCTGTTTTAAATAGAAAAATGTGAATTTTGTGATGTGTTCAAGAGACACATAAAGTCTGGGTCTAAAAAATACTGCCTTTCTACCTGAAATCTGCAAACCTTTCACTCTTCCACAGTGTTTCCTGTGATGCTACGGCTCTTACCTCCTGTGCCTGGCGTATTTGCCCCTCACGTGTCCACTCCCGTCACAACCTGGTGTGGGACAGCTGTAGACAAGAGAAGGAAGGAATTCATTTTAAAAGCTGGCACACACTTGCACTCTCTCACTCAGACACACACAAGCATACCCACTCACGCACTCAGCACTTGAGCCAAGGCACATCAGCCTTCATTGCAAATTTACGGAGCTGTCAGTGACCTCCCGGTTGGTGACTCACTAGGCTGCATATTTCATATTTCATACTTCACTCTCTGGCTGCTCTATTTAGACCACCAGCCAACTAAAAGCAACAGTGAAATGCTGCCAGATTCGGATTCTCTGACCTGCTTGAATGTGCGGTCAGATACGTTACCCTAATCCTCCTTATTCTACCACCACAGACTGCATAGTGCACACCACCATGCAGCACCTTCAGAGCCTTCAGCAAATGCTCCACTTTCTATTTTTAGCCAAACTAATATATCTCTGCCTCTGATTGGCAATGTACCAATTGAAGATCAAGTTCTTGGTCTTACATATAAAAATATCAAATGCCTCAAGAGCATGCAATGCATTCATTCGTATGGCAGCTGGTCATCAATAATAATGTGCTCGTTCTAGCATTTTATCTCTCGCCCACAAAATGATCCTTGCCTTGTATCTCTGTCGGATCCAGACTAGTGACCCATGCATTACACTGGACCAACCAGTGTAAGGTAGCAGCTCATGTGTGTGGCATTAGTGAGAAAGCGTGGATTATTTATTGGTACTCTCGTATATATGAATGAAATAAAAGAGACATGACAAAGAGAATGGTGGAATGGCTATTCAACAACCTCTTACACCATATACTATATACCATGCTGTCCTTGCTGTTGTCATTTTAATTGAACACATCTTAGAGTAACAAGACAATATAAAAATAAACCTTTTTTACAGCTCCTTTTACAGGTCCATGGGTGTTAAACACTTCTTAATGATGGAGATGCTGCCATTACGAAGCCTTGTAAAGTGTGCCAAGAGTGGCACTATAGCTTCTAAAGTGAGGAGAGCAGAGGCCTGATAAAATCTTTCTTGCCCTTGAGAAAAACCAGTCCATTCATTCTCATTATTATGCCTGATGTCATTAAGAGTGCAGGGATATTTACCAATACTAATTGGGAGAATCAAATGTGCTAACGAAAGGCTATAAACGTAGAAGGTTTATTTATAGGCTGCACCTATGGTACTTGCCATATTGAGTGAATCACATCAAATGGTTATTAAAAGTACTCAGCTGTCTGTATTTTTAGTGAGGCTGAAAAATAAAAGCTGCACTTCGGATATCCAGTGGCTTGGTTACGGTATATGTATATTTTGTCCTTAAGAAATCCTCCAGTCATGACCACTTCATTGTCAATATGTAGGTGACATGAAGGTTCCTGTGTTTTTAATGCATCTTTCATTGCATCCAAACTAACCTGAACAGCTCCTGTGCTGCAGTCTCCACGGCAACTAAAAGAGAAAAGAAAAGACAATTAGAGGGAACAAACATCAATATCAGCTCCATCATAGTAATGTTATATTGTCCAAGCATATCAGCGTCAATGGTGTAGCTAGAGCGCTGCGGAATGCAGCGTTATCTTTATAAAAGGCCAAATATAAATCACTTATGGGTAAGAAGTAGTCGAAGCTACTAGACTGAGTGAGTGAGTTCATTTGAGTCCAGCTGCAGCATTATACCTCTCACACCTTTGGAACGTGTTCGATGGCGCTTCTCAGCTGCATCCACCTCCATCTGTAGAACAGAGCGACCATCAGCATGCAGCAATCTAGACGGGATCATATGCTAACTATGAAAACTTCATCCAGGATCCATTTTAACTTGCCTAAGCACTAAATTTAAGCAAACATTGGAGCCTGTACATTTCAAGCAGTGCTACCTGAGATTAGCTGAGTGAGGGCGGGGTAGCGGTTTCTGAAGCTCTCCTCCTGTGTTCCTGGTTTTTGGCTGAAATGTCCCTTATTTTGTGTTCAGTGACAGTGATCTTCCTCAAAAATCATTTTCTGGTGAAAAAAAAGAAAAAAAATAAAGACCATATACCACTTATGATTCACTGTGAATAATACTTTTTCTGTATAAATATCAGTTTGTTTTTTCACATATGAAATCCGTTTACAGGATAAAGCATATATCTATAGCCAGCAATACACACCGTCTCACTTCCTCCACTGCGTGAGTGAACACATATTGTGTGTTTCACAACAAATCTAGTTACTGCAAGTCACTGCTGTTTGTGTGTGTCTAATGCCTGTATATTTGTGTGCGTGTGCATGTGTGCTACAAGGCCAGAGGACATGTCCTGAAAGCAACAACAACAAAACCCCCCTCCAATTCATTTCTATTGAATGGACAGTCCTTTGTGAATGCCACCTCACCTCCTACCATATACACGCTCAGCCTCTTTCCACTGACACATCACTCATACTAGGACGTTGCATGATATAGAAAGTGCTCGTCCATTCTTCACCTGGTCGGATCAATGCATTTGAGCCTGAGTTGTGCCCCAGCCACTGCTAGCAAACTCAGTCTGGCCATAAATGGGGAAAACACTGCTTAGTATTCTTGCCAAGCTCCCATCTGTCTCATATAATATGATACAGTGCTCCCCAGCATAAAGTGGGCCATGCAGCTTCACAGTCCCAAAGCAGCCTGTGCAGGCTCTCTGCTCTTCCCCCTTGCTCATCCCCTGTCTCTCTCTCGCTCATTATTTGGTGGATGGTTGAGACAGGGACCGCAGTTTTAAACCTTTATGCCTGCTGTCTCAAAAGACATTCTTGCCATGAGTGGCTTGTGCACCTGCAGCCCTGCTGCACAACACCAGACGTCGGATTCCCGTTGTGAGTCAGTCTCTAAGACTCTAAGACAAATACTGATCAACAGCAATTGTTTTTTTTTTTATAACTGATGATGCACAGACACAGATCTGCCCTGTTCATCTCATGTAAAATGCATAAGAATTCAAACAACTGAGGGTGATGTGATTGGAGTTCGGTTGATTTCATACCAGTGGAAGCGTAAAAAAGACTGCTGACTGTGTCCCTAATGCCAAGCTTACCCTTCATAACTTTTCATATAAATTGATTATAAATGGAGAAGAATTTACTGTTATATCGCAGTCATCATGAGCTTTATATTCTTGTATTTCTAAGACAGATTTCTCTGTCTAGCTGATACAAATCTTTCCTTTTAGTTCTTGTGTATGTCCATGAGACATGAGTCTATTTCAAGAGTTTGTTAGTATGGGCACATTGGCCTTTTTTTTTTATCATAATGCATATTCGAAGCGGCAGAAATGGTTTGGATGGCAATCACCATGAATGTCACCCCTTGTCACCTTGCAGATCTGCCATTGGTTGTATGAATTCTTACAAGCATTACATGTTGGTTTCTCCAAAAGCCCGAAGAATTTACACAAACCAACTTGTATGAAAATGTTATAAATTATTAAAGATAGATTTACTGTCTTTGAAAAAAAGGGTTAAGGGTTAAGTTAAAGGTTCCTTGCTTCCTTCTTCAGGGACAAACTGAAGAAGCTTTTTTAGATTTAACCTTTATTCTAAGTGTATTAATAGGGTTTAGGGTTACACTTTTTTGGATAGTTAATAGTTCCAGTTCCTGTTCCACCTGAGGAATCCTCTAAAAGATATAAAGTTGTTATTTGCTCCTTTTCATGATTCTTCAAACTCAATGTTTTTTTTTTTTGTTTGTTTTTACATACCATCAATTTATTGAACCCATGACATTTGTTGACCACCTTTTGTAAGGTTCTATGTAGGGAGAGTGAAGACCATTTCACCAGGGAGAGAGAGGTAACCATTTGTTACGAGTGTAGGGTTAGGGTTAAAGGCGGGGCTACTGACCATAGATCATTTGTCATACAGTAGAACCTTAGAAACTTAGGACATCTCTCCTGTCCTGTATTAAACCTCCACTCATGTGACTGTTCCTCAAACTAGTTAACACTTATGTGATGTGACTCATTTGATTTGCTTCAATGGTTGTTCCTTGTCTGGAGCCCTTAAACATCAGTCATGTGTCATGAGACATTATTCATTTCATTTTTTTCTCGTGTCAGAATGATAAACATAATCGTTCTTATAAAGTCTGCGTTCTAGCTTCCTTAGTGCATCAGAATGAACAGACAAATAAAGAAGACAGCATCTGATTGGTGGCGACTGATGTCTGGAACATGGCTCAATTAGAAGCTTGACAAGGACTTCAGGCTTTATCACTGCTGCGTCAAATGGCCTGACTCACTCTGGGAGACTGCAGAATGGATGTGTGTTTGTGTGCCTGCAGTAATTCAGAGATGCTTGCAGAATCATCAGGAAGAATTCCAATCAGCCTTGAGAGCTGTGAGTTGAGGCTGATGGTGTTTTCTCGCTTTCATCTGCTCTCTGAGCACAAAGACCAGAGCTCTTCATGATTAGCTGCACGACTGGCCATGTAACCAGGTCTTGCAACAAGAACACAGGCTCCAGTGACTTTACCCTGAGACTCCTAGAAAGACAGAGAGCATGAAAAACAGCTCTGTCTGAAATTAGACTATACGTAAGATTAGCATCTTGACAATAATGGTATCTGAATGTTTTGGTTGTGGTCCAGAACCCAATTTCAAATTGTATGACTCAAAAAATAAGCTGTTCAAGTGCATCCTTATAATATAATACTTTGAGGTAGTTCACAGAGATTCAGGGACAAATACTATCATAAGAGAGAAAAGTCCTAAAATATGATAAAAATGCTTAGCATGTATCTGTGTGCCTTTTAGAGCTAACAAGACATTGCACATGACTTGAACATTATCCATGATGATGTCTTCATCCACAGCATGAATCAGTCACCCTCCATTAAACAGACCACCACTTCATCCACCCAAAATATGACCTAGAATGCAAAGTCCCATCTCACCACCTCCTTCTCCTTCCCTTCCATGCCTCTCTCCCTTCAACTCCCCCCCCATATCAGGGCATCATTCTCCTCCATCAGGCTAAGAGGATCTTTAATTGCTGTTTCCCTGTACAAGGCCTACTCATGGAGACAGAGAAGCTCATGCCAGCAAGTCTTAATGATGCCTGGCAACGGCAGGAGATCTGACCAACACGTTGTCAATGGCAACCGAGGTGCTAGAAGTCTTCTCTGACAAAGACAGAAGAGGCAAAACCACCCTGAGATGCTGTGTCCTCCAAGGGATGCAGAGGGATGTCATTTCACGGACAAAGAAAAGCTTTTGGCCCACTGATCCCTGCTGTTGGGTAAAACCAGACCATGACCCCGACCCTTTCAACATGCAATTAAGCAGACTAAACATAAATGAATGTTTGGAGGGAAAAAGGCTTTTGCCTATATTATTTTATTTTATTTTTTTTTACAAAGGCACATTTTCTTTGTCACTAGCCACATGGGCAAAGGACATGTAAGCAACAGAATCAATCTGATATAATGGTCTTTAAAAAAGCAACTGAATTCTTGTCTTCTCCATCCCCAAAACCTGTGTTCATTGTCAATGACAAATATACATATATCTATAAAAATGTGATATTTAAAGTGATGAAACACATTCTAAATTAACACTCTAAATTAACTTAATGTAATGTCACGTGACTGAGGTGAAAATATCACAATGAACCTTGTAGCTCCTAGAGTATTCACAGTGCAGGCCACCTTGCAGCTCTGCCTGTCTGCCTTCTTTCACACCACACCTGCCAATTACAGCACATTCACTGCACCATAGCAGCCTGAGGGGTTCACCATGCCTGCTCTCCACAGGCTGTGTGTGTCTGTAAATGATTGACTTGCTGTGTACACCTTGATCAAGCAGCCATTTTCTCTATTTTGAGTATAAATGCAAAAGTACAAAAGTACAGAAGCAACTATCTTCTCCCTTTCATCTCTTAACACAATTTTTTTTTTAAATGCTTAATTCAAAATTGCTTGGATGGCTAATTCTACTCATGCAGATTGGTGTACCACAGTGCTAAAGTTTTTTCCATTTACAGCTGACTTGTGGGGAGCTCAGTGGGGTGATTCCACGACTGAGGTGTCATTTGTGTTCTGTTGATATTACAGTTACAAATATGCAAAGTTAAAAGACATTTTAAGCACTGACAACAACTTATGTGCATGCTTCAGGTAAATATAAACTTAAAACATGAATAAAACCTACAGCAATTAAAAAACAGCATTTTGGCCTGTCTCATCCCACTAAAACTATACTCAATCCTGTTACTTTCAACCGTACTTACTTACTTACATATATAATTAAGAACAAAATACATCTATTTTCAGCAGAGAAAGCTTGTAAAAAAAACAAAAACAATATTGCTACCTGAGATGGGTAACACATTTTATTTGAATGGTTAAACATTGTTTATTAAATGTTAAAAAATAATCTGGAAGAGTTACAAAGGCCATATGTCAAAATTAGGGCCACAATATTCAAATTATTAGAGAATGAAATGATACTTGCAAACCTTTAGTCACAAAACCTGCATATTAACCTAGCTATATTTAGACAGTCAGGGCAAATGTTAAATAAATCTCTGAGTATATGACAAAGCAAACTGAGTCTAATACTAAAATCCCACTCGTTATATTTGCTACGGTTGGGTGTTATGGTATATTTTTACAGATTTGTCTACTATTCAATAAATCACTAATAACATCACAAAACAAATAAAGAATCAGAAACTGAAATCTCATGAATGTCCTTCTTTGAGCAAATATGAGCTGTCTTATAAGCAGTTAGCAAGTCATTTGACTTTACTGAATGGCAGAAGGGGACGTTTCCAGGTTGAATATTACATATTTTAATTAGAGGAAAAGGTGTAGAAATGTTCTTAGGCCATTATAGGAGTTTCTTGGACATTAAAAACATATTAAACAATTTGTTTGAATAAACCCATATGCTGGAATGTACAGTAGTGGCCAGTTTCCTGCCCTTGATTGGATCTCCTGGTTTGCCGTGAGTGAGTGCTAATCAGCAAGGCAAATCAGGGCAGATTGGGCCAAGACGGAGAGGAAATATGATTTTAATCAGCGTGCTGCTCCCTGCGCTCTCTCCTGTCTGTCTCATTCACAGCACATTTAGAGATGGCAATGGCACGGAGCAATCAGCTAGACCTCTACTGCATCCCACTGAGAAGAACATGCTTTAATTACCACCAGGATCTCTCTCTCTCCACCTATCTATCTATCTATCTATCTATCTATCTATCTATCTATATATCTATTTATTTATCTCTGTCTCTCTCTCTCTCTCCTAATGCTCAGAGAGAAGGCTAGAGGCCTTGGCATAATTATACGCAATAATTTGCCATTTTTTCCCCCGACTTCTCCCATTTACGTAAGACCAACAAAAATTACTCATCTTGTTAAAATTCCATTTTCAGCACCATACCTACTTGTGCTATGGGGGAATATCTTCTAGCGTGTGTTTGGAGGCTTGTGCTGCCGTGTTCTGTAGAGACATTTGGCTTTAATGAATAATTAGCACTGTGTTTTTGCTGAGTCATCATGCTTGAGGGCCTGCACTGGACTCTAATGGAGGTGTTGCCTCATATCGCCCATTACAAATCTGTCTCCGGTGAGCCAGTTGCAGTGGCCTGGGTGAAGCGTGGCTTTTTTTTTCTTTTGTATGTGTATGTGTGTGCGTGTGTGTGGTAAAAATAACCACTCTCCCACTTCATGACTCATTCTGTGGGCTCGCTTGTCCGACTCTCCCAAACAACGTCTGGAAAAAAACCCTGCAGCCAGCTACTTGATTTATAGGCTGATCGTTCATTAATTTGCGTGTTTGTGTGTGTGTGTGTGTGTGTGTGTGTGTGTGTGTGTGTGTGTGTGTGTGTGTGTGTGTGTGCGTCTGCATGAGTGCTGTGCTCAAAATATGTCAACCTAGCTGGCTTCTATGACATGATAGTTTGAATGTGGTTCTTTATCAAATCTTCACGGAAGCCCTGTTAAACGCAGTGATTACGTAACAGCAGAGGTTTTCCTGCGCAAGTGACAATAGCAGAAGAAACTTGATTCAGGCTGAATTGAATCCTTTATGCTGAATTAGGATTCCTGAAGCAATTTTATAAAGTAGATTTAGAAATAAAACTAATAATATTCAAAGTGTCAGAGCGGTGCAGTGCTAGCATAGCGCCCGTCGGCTGTGGGAGTGTGTAAGTTTGGTGTTCTGGGATAGAATGGTGTCCCATTCAGGGTGTATTTCTTCCTCATGCCCAGTGCTCCCGGGATAGGTTCTGGAACCACCATGACCCTGATCAGGATAAAGCAGTTACTGAAGATGAATGAACAACTTAAAATGAAAAATACGTCTATAGCTTCTACCCATATACATTAGGGCTGTCACAATGAATTTCAATGCACATTTGCCTGTTTATAATCCCATATAAATCTGCTCATTCTAATTGAATAAATACAATTGTACTGTATGTGTCCTTAAAGTGATATTAAAACTGACACAAGTCATTTCTTTTACTGAATGTCAAATATCATTCTGTATACTACTAAATACATTGCATTATTAGGCTTTAAGATGCCGTTCTGTTATACCCTAGTTATGTCATTTAGGAAGTTATGCCATATAGTTATGCCATTTAGGAAGGCATAGCAAAAATGTCAAATTTAGCTAAATAATCAGTGGACAGAAATGCAAATGATTTTCAATGCGAGTGAAAAAAATAATTCCAATATTCATAAACATATACGGTATGTATGCTGCATTCGACTAAAGATAACTCATTATTTATGACATCCAACCAAGAAAAACCAAAGAAAATGCTCCCTCAATTCGGAATTCCTACTCAGGAACCCGGTAACTGTGAGTTCAGCAAGTGACGTCAAATCAACATGCTGTAGCTGTGCACAGCATCAACAAAAAACAAAGTAGCACTTCTTACGTTTAAGTGAGTTATACTGTATGTACTAGTGTTTGCTTTAGAACAATCAACATAGAGACATATTCGCTCATAAAATCTATAACACTGACTATACAATTCGCTGTTTTGAAGAGGAAAAAATACATCACTCATCATAGTTAGCTGGCTAGTTTGGTGCTAACAAACAACAGACGAACATGGAGGCATTCACCATGTGGGTTTTTAACCAATTTGTAACTTCAGATTAAAAAAAAAAAGACTTAATTCAAAGCCCCGACTTCTCACATCCGATGTAAATGGAATTATTTTACAACTTATGTTGTTTGTGCAACCAAATAATGCTGCAGTATATACATAATTATTACAATGTGGCATAAATGAATGTCATCTACTTCTAGTTAGCTCTTTGTTGCTATATGGGGAAAAACAGCTCTTGTCTTGTTCCACTACCCCTTTTTCCTGGGCGTACACTATTACAAAACCCTGTAACCTGTCTTCCTGTCTGTAATTGCAAAGTAGCCACTTGTCCCAATTTAGGCTTCCTAATGTACTCCATATCCTTTTTTCTTTGCAGGAGCGCAGAGAGGCGAGAGAAATGAGGCAGGACTCATATAATCACCTGAGATGAGTAATTAGGAAAAATGCCCCGTCTCGCAAACCCACACACAAAGAGTCCTTTTTGCCTTCAAAGAGCAGGGTGATGATGACAGCTTTCCCTCTACCTCCCCCACCCCCAAACCCATTTTCAGCTTCACTAGCAGGATAGTGGCCTCATCACGCTGCTCAGGCTCAGGTAGAGAAAGCCTCTCTGAGATACATCTGAAACATCATCCTCATCATCAGATGACCGTGAATGAGAAGTTTGCTTTTAATGCACCTACTGCAATATCTGTCTGGCTTACTGCACACGCTGCCTGCTCAGATAGGATCGTTAGTGAGAGAGCGAGGTGTGTGCTGCATGGCAATGCACTGTACGTGTGTGCTGCTACAACTGGAGCTCCAGTATGGATTCAGTTAAAGTGATGTGAATTGAATGTGAACTTGCGGGGGTCCATATGCATGAGAAGTGCTATGCGATTGCTTTTTCCTTGCTCCTAATCTTCCAGTGTTGTTCCTCTGATTGTTTGTTCTATCAGACTGCAGCAGAAAAAAAAAAGAAAAAAGCAAGATAGATGAATTGTGGGAGGTTGAATTACATGCAGTGCAGATATAAAATGTTAGTTATAGTACATGTTGTGTTTACACAGAACATGTGAATTTGTGCTTTCGATGCGGGACCGCAAACACTGAACACTTTCAAGTGGTTGAAATCATGAAAATACTGTTGCTAAGCAACTAGGAATTATTGACACTGAGCATACAGTAGCTATTGACTGAGGCTAATGATTTAACTCTTTTATACAAACAATTTAAAGGCAGGATGACACTGGAAATGCGACATCCACATTTCCATCAGATCCCTAAAATTACACCATAATTACATGTAGCAGTGACTGTAAACCTAACGTCCATGGGCCCAGCCATACTGAGAAAGAAAACTGCGTTGCAATTTTGACTTCTGAAGTGGTGCAAGCCCACATGAGTGGACTGTTCATGTGAAATCTTTCTGTGCACTTGACTGATGCTGTTGAGCCACTTGGTTAACATGGTACATGGCGTCATAGTTAGCACTTAATGTTGTTCAAATAGAACTGCCTGCTATCACACTGATTGCACTGTGGTTGGTTCAGGTTGATTAATTATCCAACCTATCTTGTGCCGCACTGGGCGGGGACATCTGGGAGGCTAATGAAGATTGCAGCTATTTCATCATAGTCCATCCGATCCATTTCTGTTGCAGCAGTTATTAGAACCACTCACCATGAACATGCATTCACAGCTGCTCTAAAATGGTGTATACAAAATGCCAAGCTAGACAAAGTTTCAATAACAGGTCAAAGTATGTTAGCTAGACAAAGTTTCGATAACAGGTCAAAGTAAGTAAAAATGGAAAGAGTAAGAGGAAAGTGAAGAGGTAGCTCATTAATTCTGATTTATACATGGTATGACTGCATGTCATCTACTTCCAATGCAGTTTTGCTCAACTTAAACCAGCCAGCAAAAAATAGGGGGGAAATATGTAAAATCTCTCAACTGAAATGACCAACATTGTTCTTTCTTCTGTAGTCGTGAGTATGTTCACTACAACTACAGATAATAATAAGAAGGTATTTATAAAAAGAATTGTGGATTAATTTTCTATAATGGATTAAAATGCTTGTTCTATTACAATATCTTTCTGTAGCAATAGCTCATTCACAGGGACCTGTACAGTGGACACTCCACACAATCTAAACCTAATAATAAACAGATTTTAAAAACATATTATTACAAGGAAATAGGTTAATATGCTATAATAAGGAAAAACTTATAATTGTAGATTTCTTGAAGCACTCTGTTAGATGTTTATGTAATGTTTATGGAAGGAGTCTCAGGTGTCAGCACTTTGTAACATTCAGTAAGTTTCCATTATGTGAGAGACTTCAGGACAGAGGTGTTTGCACTTTCTTGTTTCTCAGTAACATGAAGAGTCTGGTTAGGGAACGACATTTTATAGCTGCTATAATGAATGTGATAACAGAAAGTTGTTTCATGGATGTTCCACGACATTAAATGTAACTATAAATGGTTAAAGAACACAACTTGTCATTCATTAATAAATTAAAAATTGTAATTGCTGTGGTATTATAGGAACAACATAATGCGTGCAACATGCATACATAAAAACACCACACTCGGCATGGATTATTTTCCTGCAACAGCACAGCCTGTCGTGTGTTCTAATATTAATATACATATATATGTATATATATATATATATAAATAAAATATTACAGATAGCTTTTAAGAATGCCTTTGGCAAAAGAAGAACATTCATTCAAGAAATCATTCTCATGGCTGGATTGGGAGACTGTCTCAAGGTTGCAGTGGACTTTAACAGGAAACATGGCAAGCACATCACAAACGACACTGTTGCCAAACTTATTAACAAATTCAAAAAGACTGGAAGTGTTGCAGACCAACCAGTACACGAACATCCACTGACAGGCAAAACCAACAGCGCTGGCATAAATAGTCCCCTATGTATGGAGACTATTGGGACACTCTGTATTCTGCACTCAACTTACAGAAACTTAACAAATCTATTTTCTAGCTAGCTCTACTTTTATGTGTGTCCTTCAGGAATAACTTCCACTGGTCCACTAAATGGTAATTCTATTCCTCCCTCTACAGCTTTTATCAAATATCTGACAGAGTAGAGAGCACATATCTTATTCCATTATAGGACTGGTCAGATGTGCTGCGCTAATTTGATTGTCATTATAAATGTAGTTTCGATGGCAGGTTTAATGCTCTCATACGATTGCAATTTTACTGGCTTGGAAAATATGACAGGTTGAAAGGGAAGTAAGGGTCTCCTTCTGACCCTCTTCTATTCAGTGAAATTTCTTTTTATTGTTCTCTGACTCGGACCTGCTTATATTATGCATGAGGTTCATTCAGAGCAGAGACTTTGACCTGTGCAAAGCCACGATCACAATCACTGTCAAGGACTGGCAAAGACATTGTCCATTTGTCTAATGATACAAAGAAAGCAGATCCTGTAATGCTTTAGTCTGATATGAAATAATTAGTAATAAAATGAAATGGCAGAAAACTGTCTTTATGAGCTCCACAAAATGTATTTTGCAAATAAAATGTGTACAGATGCCTTAAACTACTTCTCCTTAAACTACTGAATTCATAATGCTGCTAAACTTGCCTTGCCTGAAAAATGCCCACTAAATGTAAATGCATGTATATGTAGACTACATTTGGTTGGAATACAGCAGTATGGGTTTTTATGAGCTCTCTGAATAGTTTTAATGAACTGGTATAATATTGGAATTCAGAGAAGAAGGCAGCTTTCTCTTTCCGTGTGTTTATGCAGAACTAAACTCTGGAAACACTGCAGCTAGTGTGTCATTCATATCACTAAGTGGGACTGCTCTAGCTCTGCTTACCCAGAGGAAAAACCTACAAAAACATGAGGTATGAGGAATTTCCTGGACCATGTGTGGATATAACAGGTCAGAAAATCAATGAGATAATTATGTCATGCATGTATGTTGCACGGCAGTGAAACCAAAACCGCTTGATACGGTTCCTCTCCAAGCCGCATTCACCAAATAGGTTATTTATATCACCACACATCAGACTGTGTGTGTGTGCGTGTGTGTGTGTGTGTGTGAATATTGGGGTGGGGGTGTTCATTAAGCTTGTAACATTGTGAAACAGGCAGGGCGTCTCTCTCTCTCTCTCTCTCTCTCTCTCTCTCTCTCTCTCTCTCTCTCTCAGCCAGCTATCTTATTAATGACTCACTGAGTCTGGCTCACTGAGGCAGGAAAACCCTCTGGGGTCATACAGCTCACAGACAGATAATTCAGATTGGCTCATACAAATCCGTAATTATTCTTATTTTCAAGCATCCACCTCAAAATTCATCATCGGCTGCACAATCAAACTCTCAAAAGTTATAGACTCTACCATGAAATTCAAAAACCAGCCTCACGCTGAATCGTCTGCCTCAATGAGCCTAATCTGAAACCATGTATAGTTTGCAGCTAACCTCACATTATAACAAATACAAAAAAAGAGAGATCAATCACTAACACTAAAGTCAAGATTTGATTCTTAAAACTCGAAGACTTACAGTACATTCCCCACTCTCGTAACTACATTCTTCATACATAATTAAATAATAAGAGTTTCATAGTTGTTGAGGAATAATATACTTTATAACTGAATAATAAGCGGGAGACCTTATAAGATAATAACTTCGTCCTTCACATCAAACCTCGGGATGGGCCAGTGCTGCTTCTCTCAATGCATACAAACTATTGTACACTTTCTACACACACACACACACACACACACACACACACACACACACACACACACACACACACACACTCAAACAGTGTGCAAACTCAAGTTCAAGCTCAAAAGTTCAAAATGAAATATTTCACGCTAATTATTTTCCATTGTCACACTGTAATCAGTAAAAAGGGCATGAACAATTCAGCGAGTCCTGGGGAAGTCATAAACCATTTATACATTTTTATGCAGAGTATCAACATCCTGTTCATTTTTTAGTCTGGAGGTCTGCAGCAGGCACGCACAGCTGAAGCACAGCACCAATACAAGGACAGGCTCTTAAAATTCAGCTCTTAGCAGAATCACACGAATGCGAAGAACTTTTCTCAGTAATAGCCATGCATAAACAAAAGATCCATTGCATTTAAACATTAATAATGAATAACAAGTCTTACTGCAAACAAAACTTCATCACAAAAAGGCGTTGTATTTGTGACCTGAAATGTAATATGTAAAACAGTACAAGAGGATACTAATGATGTAAGTTGAGGAATTGTTGGTGTTTATGAATAAGGACTTCTTCCAAACAACTACAAAATCATACATGAATAATATATTCATACAAAAACAATAAATACGCTGCCAGTGTGATCTGTACTTTACGTACCATTAGCCTACCTTTACTTATGCCATAAATCATTTTGTAGTTCTCCTTTTGTTTAAAACCTCAGGCACGTGAAAGTTTGTCCAGCAAAAGCTAGCTGCAACTTGCTCAAGTTCAAATTTCTTTAAGACACTTTCAGATACTTTTATTTTTGGAATACGAAGTTACCTTAGTCACTCTGTTATGAGTCATGAAACAATCCTGTGAATGAGTGCATGATCAAGGTAAGTGTAATATTAGTTTTCATAAATCTACTGTCAGGCTGAGAAGATGCTGACACTGAAAAAAAGTCAAGTTACAAGCATGGTGTCAACAAGCTAGCATCAGTCTTACAAATGCGTCGCTTCAGTCGTGATCACTTTGTTAGACAAGTAGTCTGCAGCTCAGTGTGCTGGAATGCACAAGTGATTTCTTCATGAATCTAAAGAATCCCTTGCTCACACACAGACATGTATACATACAGAGACACACACGTATACAAGCGTTCACACTATAACATCTAGACGCACATACACACTCAGTAATTTCAACTGGATCATAAGAACGTTCAATCCAAACAAGAGAAGAAGTGAACAAAACGAAACCTACTGAAATGGCGACTCTCTCACACACTCTCTCTGTCTGCCTCCTCTCTCCTGTAGCCTGAAATGCTGCGATGGTCTCTCTCTTTCTTTCTCTCCCTCTCTCTCTCTGTCTATCCTCCCTTATTGTTCACTCTTAAGCTCCTCTCTTCCCTTGTTCTATCAATCTTTCTTTGTTTGAGCTCACTGTATTCCGCCAGCACTTGGAGAGATGGAGGGAGAGGGAGTGGAGGAGCGGGGGAGCTGCAGCCGCTCTAGAGGAGAGAGAGAGAGAGAGAGAGAGAGAGAGAGAGAGAGGGTGGGAGGAAGAGCGAGAAAGAGACAGACAGACAGGAAGGAGGGGAGCGAGAGATGGAGGGGAGGGAGCTGGAAGCAGAATATACGAGGCAGGAGGGAGAGAACGTGAGCGCGACTGAAGCCTCCAGAAGCGATGCTACACTGCAGCAGCAGCAGAGTGAGAGTGTGGAGGATGGATGGAGCATGCAGAGCCAGACCTAGCCTACCTCTTCTCTTCTCCACCAGCCAACCTGTGAGGGAATTGAGGGCAGGTTGAAAATGTCTATCAGTTTCTCTGTCTCTCTCTCTCTCTCTCTCTCTTTCTGCTGTATTCAGTCAGGACTGTAGAGATTTTTTAGACCACAGCACGTGTGTGTGTGTGTGTGTGTGTGTGTGTGTGTGAGAGAGAGAGAGAGAGAGAGAGAGTGAGAGAGAGAGGAGGCGGGGTAGAGAATATGCCTGAATTTGTTCCAAACAGGTCTTTTTTTTTTAATTCATCACCATAGAGTTTGATATTATATCATATATTAGAGTATACTATATACAAATAGTGTCTCCTCTGATTACACATTGTCCTACTCAGACTTTTTAGCTAGATTTTATTTTAAAGAAACAGATGACATTATGATATGTTAAACTATCTATAGGTTAGTTGAAGTTTATTTTTTATTGATAATTTGCTTTTTATCCAAAGCACTCCTCGAAGCAAACGTCCCCTTTATAAAGGGTATGCGTGGAGTTAGAGTTAGCTAATGGACAGCTCCCGGTGCTGAAATCCCAACCAGAGTGGACAGCTCTGTCTGCGGAAAACACTGACGAGTGCCTGCTGAATCAGAATCAGAGTCAGAATCAGATCCAGAATCACATTATACACAGGAATGTAACCTGGAAGATCAGTGCAGTGACATATAATGTGCAGCAAACAGATTTATAAAAGTGCAGACATTAAATGCAGTACAATAAACACAGTAAATACAATACAAATACAAAGACCACTTCCAACACTTTATGGAAAGGGAAGTTCGGTACTGCTTCTTTGTCATAGATGGCTTCTTGAGATTATTAACCACTGTTGTGAAAAAAAAACTGTTAATGGTGTGATACTGGCTCTGATGGCGCGGTACTGTTTACTCAACATGCTGGAATCAGAATACAAATCAGTTTCAGACTCAGACTCATATTCTGAAACTACTTACTATTTATCAGTTGTATGGAATATACAGGTGGTATACTATACACACTACATGGCCAAAAGTATGTGGACACCTGACTAATCACAACCATATGTGCTTTTTGAACATCCCATTATAAATTTAGTCCACCTTTGCTGTTATAATAATCTCCACTCTTCTGGGAAGGGTTTCCACTAGATTTTGAAGCATAGCCACAAGAGCATTAGTGAGGCTGGGCAAAGTGGCCTGGCACACAGTCAGTGTTCCAGTTCATCCGAAAGGTGCTCAATGGGGTTGAGGTCAGGGTACCCTAGTTTCAAGTTTGGGCCCCCTCATTTCAGTGAAGGGCAATTCTTAATGCTAGCATACACAGAGACATTCAAGACAATTGCGTGCTTCATATTTTGTGGCAACAGTTTGAAGAAGGCCCACATATGGGTGTGACGATCAGGTGTCCACAAACTTTTGGCCATATACTGTACATTGGTCTTGGCAATTCAGTGTATGTCTATTGATAATGCGTATTATTCATAGACTCATCCTAGAAGCACAAGTCTCCCCTTGAGAGCTGTGATCTGCGTGGACATCCCCTAGTGCTGAATGATCTTCCTTTATGAAATGTGCACAAAGTCTTGGCAACATTGCCAATACTTAATAGATTTGTTTACAATCCAAAGACAAAAGCAAAAAGAATCAACAGACCAACATGCATGTGCACTGAAACCCTGAAGTGGTCACATGCAGATTTAGCATGAGACAGCAGCAGCTAAACAAGGAAGTTTGGGAGACAAACAGTTTATTTATTTGGCTCCATCTCTCCTCTATATCTATTCTGTTTGAGCAAACAGATGAACAGAGCAACTGGGCTGCCTGTCTTCCATGTACTGTATATAATGGCAGCTGTCTTAGAAATGCCTCTGTAATCACATTAATAGGCTTAATCAGTGAATTAGCAGCGAGGAAATGTCACAGTGGCCAGCAGAAAATAGAGAGGCTAATTAATGGAAAGGAGACTGGCTAAAAAAGCCACCCGACAGTGAGGACGCTTGCGAAGGGTACTGTACCTCATCGTCCCAGCTCAAAAAGCCACAGATGGATGTACATAATCGGTTCGACTACTTCTGAGGGATAACTATTGCCTGGAATAGGAGAGGTCCTTATGAACAGATTCTTCA
The DNA here is from genome assembly GCA_022985145.1 of Pangasius djambal. Classification (NCBI taxonomy): domain Eukaryota; kingdom Metazoa; phylum Chordata; class Actinopteri; order Siluriformes; family Pangasiidae; genus Pangasius; species Pangasius djambal. The sequence continues at coordinate 10,416,973 of CM040993.1, read as the reverse complement.
AAGATTGTACATACATGTGATTTTGTGTGTGTGTGTGTGTGTGTGTGTGTGTATGTTCAATACATAGCCTTCTTGTCACAGCCTGGAAAACAGAGCGATCGATAGACACCACACTACACAATTACACACACTAACACACACAGAGCAATCACACCCCTCTCAAGGCTCTTTCACAGCCCCAGCATCAAAGCCTGCCATTTGGAGAAGCCTGCAAGTCTGTTTGGTGCTTCCCTGATCTCCGCCACTCTCAGTTTTATTCTGTAAAGGCTACAGGGGTTGTGACAGCACCTGTAAATACTGGTCTGAGATCAGCTCGACTCTTTATTTCCTCCACATCCCAAATGGGAACAACAGACCGATCTCAGATCAGAAGCTAGAGGTAAAACAGCAGCAATAGAGGCGACAGGCACAAAGAAGCAGAGTGGCTGGAAGCAGCTACGGAAGGTGGGGATTTGGGGGGGGGGGGGGGGGGGGGGGGGGGGGGGGGGGGGGGGGGGGGGGGGGGGGGGGGGGGGGGATGGGGGTGTAGGGAGCCATAAGCAGTAATTAAAGGAGATAGGCTGGGGAGCCTGAGAAGAGAAGAGACACAGACATACACTGGCATGGGGAAAGAGCTGAGGCAGTGGTGTGTGGATGTGTGGATGTGGTGGGGGCAGGCATGCCTTCCCTGGCAGAGAAGACAAATGCAGAATGATAGGTTGGAGGAGCCTCATAGGACCTGATTTACTTCCACAGAAGGTGCATCCACACACACACACACACACACACACACACACACACACACACACACACACACACACGTATTACTACCCTTATAGGATTTCTTATTTATCACTGTCAGGGTTGTCAGGACTGCATGACCAAAGCAGATTAATGGGCAAAAAAACCAGCCACAAAAACACTTTAATCTAATTAAGAATTTTTAGAAAAGAAAAAAGTTACATCTACCTCTAGGGGGACCCTTAAGGGTTCTGTGTAGAACCCTATAACAGAGACTTTCCTTTTCTGAAAGGCTTCCAAATTCAGAAACCACTTTTTTCCACAAGAATATAGATCCACTGCTTTAAAAATCAAGACTATTATATTTAGTTAATCACTCCAAAGCATATTTGAATGCAAGAATTATTCAATAACTACTGCTGAACTAATAGAGTTAATAACTAATAACTAATGTAAATAGTCGTGAGAATGAGGGACGTAAGCAACAGTCGATCATTCGTTTTTGATATACTATGTTTTAGCGATAACAACAAGCATCAAAGCGACAAGTGAGCTGAGGTGAGATTTTCTCAATGTTATGCAAATTAGGCATGACGTGGCAAAGCAGCAAATCCAAATGATTGGCTTGAAAATTCCTTAGACCTCAGACATCTATTGTATGGCATGTGTGGTACGGCATTTTTTTTTTCACTTCTCCACTTTTTTTCCCTTTTTTTTTTTTTTTTGCCATTTTACTGTTTTGAATACACGCTGAATTGTATCTACTGGTTTATTGGGAAGATGCAAGATGTTCCCCCAACGATCTTTTTTTCTATCACTGGAGTATTTGTACAGATACATACATCCATTCAAACACATAAATGAACATAAAACATTAAAAAAATTATTAAATATGTCTCATACATATCTCTAAAACAACCTCTCCTTCGACAGTCTCTCTACAGGTCCTTGCCTCTCTCTCTCCTCTCTCCTCTCCCTGCCAACACTCTCCTTCTACGGCGTCAGAACGCGACCTTCCGCTCGAGCCTTGCCAAACGAGGAGCGCTCATCAGCCATGCAAATGAGCGTGCATCCATTAGCACTGACAGATGGCCTGCTGGAGCGCTGCTGATGGAGGAGAGGAGAGCAGAAGAGACGAGAGGGAGCGTTTCTCACCCGTGCGTGCTGAGGAGAGAAGCAAGGAGTGGTGGTCATGCTTGGCTCAGGCAATGTGCTTCATGTCCAGCAGAGACACGTTGCCCTGCACAGCTGCCACTGACTTTAGCATTCTGATGGCATTTTAGTGCTCTCAACATTCCTAGTCCATATGTGTGAGCACATACTTATGTGTGTCCTTTTGTGTGTGTCACTGTTCTATGACTTTTTTTTTTTAATAGAGATGGCTCAGATCTGATACCCAGCATTGGTATCGAGCCAATACCAGAAAAAAATTGTCTTGTAACAATGATCCTGTAACAAATGGAAAAGGGTGGAATTGGATTTGGAAAAGCTTTGTTTGGAACTGTTTACATATTGTATAAAGAAATTATACAATATATATATATATATATATATATATATATATATATATATATATATATATATATATATATATATATATATATATATATATATAAAGCTTAGTAGTTTTTAAAGAAAAAATATCAGAGGGTATCGGTATCAGATTATTGATACTCAAGGTTTCGGTAACAGTATCTTTATCAGAAAAGAAAAAATGATATCTCTAGTTTTTACCATATAGGCTCTATTTTTGCATACAATCCTATAAAGACTGCACATCAAAATGAAGTGTGCAAAACATTCTTTTTAGGTCTTTTTTTTCTTGTACATTAACTGCACATTGTGCATAGTATTGTTAGTATTAACATTCTTGTGAGGCCCTTCCACTGACATAATTATTACTGCAGCTAATTAATGTCATGCCTGAACCTGAATCTAATCCTAACCTTAACCTCAGTAACCAAAAAGAAAACCTTTTGGCTCTTTTTTTTAATTATAAAAGCTGCATCTCTCTAAAAGTTAAAAATAATTCAATTTAAAAAAAAAGCAATTTTCTTCTTGGGGACCATCCCTACAAAATCTAACTGCCAGATATTCCTATCGTTGTGGGACATTTGGTCGCCACAAAGATATAAAAATATAGTTCCACACACAATAGCAGAGGAAAGGCTCCTCAGTGCAGCCCTGCTAACAAAAGTCTCTTGAGGAGAACAACTGAGAGACACACAGAGGCATAGTGCGAGAGCGGGCACAAGAATATCACTTCACAGCCTCTCCGATTTCTCTCTGTTTTGACTACAGTCTCCGTCTAGTAAATTCAGTTCCTAAATTTGCTGCAAATGTTTGTTCCCAGCACCCCAGCACTACAACACACACACACACACACACACACACACACACACACACAGATAATCTTGCTGCTATGGAGCTATTGAGCTACTGAACCACATATCATTCACTGGTGAGTTAGAGATTATTGGCAAAGAATGAGAGAATATTGTGTCAGGGTGCTAGTGTGTGTGCACGTATGTGTGTGCGTGTGTGTATGTGTGTCTCTTGCCTTCGCAGTCTGGGCTCATTTGAAGGCTATGGCAGCATGACCTAATTAAAGCGCCTAGCTTGAATAATGGGGAGAGAGAGAGAGAGAGAGAGAGAGAGAGAGATGATGGAGGTGGTAAAGAAACCCACAATTCTTACAGCTTTTCGCACATCTGTGTCTCACCATCAGCAAACAGTCTGCCCTCATAAAGTGGAAGAGAGAGGGAGAAAGCGAAAGAGAGCCATTCAGACAAGGCAAGGTCTTACAGCGTATGCTGAAGCTGTGAGGCAGGTGGGTGGTGATGATGGGAGGGGCAGATGGTATGTAGGCTGCTATAGCTCACATCTGACTAACCTCTGCTAACCTCAGCCTTGCATAAATATACTCCTGCAATACCTCGCTGAAAACTGGATACTTAAAGCATTAAGCTCCAGGAGGCTAAACACTAACTGCACAATTCTGCCATGAGGCTAAACAAACTACACTCTTATACTTACACCTAAAACTAAACAAAGCCTTAAAACCAGCAACCAAAAACACTATTACTATTACTATTATGATTTCAGTTTTTAATGCAGAAAAGAATATTTTTCCCATATAGGAACAATGCAAGATAAAATAACGACATAAACATACCAGTTTTCTGGCATTCTAGCAAAATACAAAATAAAACTAAAATTCATAAAATTCTTACAAAACTGTCTTGGTCAATGTAATCTCAGTGCAGAACAGTGGATATATTAGCAAGTATGTAAAAGAAAGAGAGAATGAGCATTGAAGAGGATAGCACAACTGAGGTCTTACCGATACCCAAAATGAGAGCGTTCAGTTTTCTTAGCTTATCTCAAATCTGTTTATGTAAGAAAGGACATTTTTCTTTTCTTTAGGGCTGCAACAACATATACATGTCCAGGTTTTCTTTGTCATATCCTGCATATTACAGTAGAAAATAGTGAAGCATAAATATAGAGAAAAAAAGTAGGCATATTTAAAATGGATATAAATCTAAAACAGCCCTGATCACACACCTGAATCACGGTTATGGGGAATAGCAGCGAGGACTGTGCTCCATTCGTTCTCAGTTACAGTAGGGAGACTCTCAGGGGCTAACAGTATTAGCAACCTTTATAGGTGTGTGCAGGAATGCAGAGATAATGAAATAGGAAAAGAAAGAAAGAAAGTGAGAGAGAGAGAGAGAGAGAGAAATAAAAAAAAAAACATTTAAAAGAATCAGAAAAAAAACATTTAAAAGAAGAAGATGATGGGTAATAACCAAAAGCAGAGCCTTTGAATTTTTTCCCACCCCAAATTAATTAAATTTAATCATATTAAAAATATTAATTTCAGTAAATATTAAAGGAATGGCATATAGAGGGGTATAGAGACTCTCAGTGGCCAACAATATTAGCAGCCTTTATCAGAAATGTGTGCAGGAGAGAATGAGAATTTACCACTTAACCTCCTGAACTTCAAGGAACTATAGACCATTCCACTTCCTCCTTTTATAATATAATATTAAATAATCATTTTTACACTGTTTGGCATGTAGCTGGACAATAAGCATCAGGTTTTTACAGAAGCAGAAGATTTTAAAAGATGATGGCAGCATACAGCATGAATAAGGCAAATGAGGCACTAGAGATAGAAGATACTATACGAAGTAAATGGGAAATGAAAGAGCTAAAAGCAAACTAAATTCAGTCTCAGCCTGTCTCCACTCCTTTCTGATTGTGTTAAGTCTCCCATGTCTTTGACAGCTGCCACTCTACCTCTAATGACCTCCGCATCGCCACACAGGTCCATTCACCTGCCATATGGCTGAAGAGGGAGCTAGAAAACGATCGCATGCGGCTCTACTGAAAGACAGCCAGTGAGCAGTGTGTGCGTGTGTGCATGTGTGTGTGTGTAAAAGTCAAATCGGGGTAGAGAGGCATACGGAAAGTGACTGCTAGGCTGCACAGTATGGTGCGTGTGTGTGTGTGTGGATCCACCCTGAGCAATGCAATGTGGCTAATTGGATAATTTCACTAATGCCACACAATCAGGCTGTTATTGGCCATGTGAAAAAAGCAAAAAAACAAAAAAAAAAAAGATACACATTCCTGCACAATCACACAGCAGAGGGAGCACACTAAGACCCATGGGTCCTTTGTTTTTTAATAGTGTGATGAGGAAGGTGATGATTATAATCGTAATGGAGATATGAAATGTACTCGTCAGCGTTCACTTCAGTGTTTTACCTGATCTAAGCTGGTAGGGCTTATCAGCTACTTTAATGGTAACCAAAGAAATCATAAAGAAAATATATAGAATATAGACATAATATCATATCACACCACTTGCTAACAAACTGCCACATAAAACAGCCGAGCTATATTTCTTAAAAGCTGAAGTTTCAATGCTGCTTTTACTAACATCTACAACAAATAAATAATTTATTGCAGAAAACTACTAGAACAAGAATAGCTTTTAACATCAAATCACTTACTTTTTACTGTGATTAACAATGGAGTTGGTCAGTGTTATTAAAAATACTGACAATACCCATAATACTTGCGGAAAATGTATGCAATGCATCGCAATATCGCACTCATATTGCCCATCTCTAAGCAGTATACACGTCTGCAGTACTGTGGAAAGTTAGACCCAGAGCAGCTCAAAATATAATTGCTCCTCTGCAGTGAAACACTGTTATAGTGAGGTGTAGTTTTCAGTAGACCTGCCTGCTAGGCACCAGGTGTGAAGGACAATTTTGCAGCGACATGTTTGCTGTACTGAACCTGAGATCTCTCTCTCTCTCTCTCACACACACACACACACTCTCTCTCTTGTTTTCTCCTTCCTTCCTTCCCTCCCTTTCAGACTTGGTAGTGAGGTGAGAAGAATGAAGGGCGTCAGTGGAAAGAGGTGAGAGAAGGATGTGAAAGAAGGAGAGAATTTCAAGCATGTGCGTGTCTCCCTGATGGCACACACTGGAACAGCAAACTGCGTCAAGACCAGCAACGGCTGGTCGTGATATTAGATGGGAAGACTAAAATCTAATATTAATAGCTCGACAATGAATTATTAGAGTTGAGCAATGCATTATATCACAACGTCTTATTGATGGAGTAATAAGAATGATGCGGAGCAAACTATTACACACACACCTAAAGGCATCTAGATGGCTGCATTTTGTTTAATGCTCTACTAGCTTCATGCTGTATTTCCTCCATACACCAAAAGCCATAAACAGAAAAGTTGCCACACTTTCTTTCAAACCGAAAATGCTACACTTCCAGTGCTGATTTCTGCACTTTTGTCTAATTTGTACTTTGATTGGAAAATGTGTGCTTACTCCATGTACTTTTAGTTTCTCCTCCAAGGGCATTTTGGGAAAAAAGAAGGATGATAGAGTAAATAATCCATTTATACCAGTCATCCCTGTTTTACACATTTAATCTAGAATTTTTCCAAGATACACTATATGGCCAAAAGTATGTGGACACCTGACCATCACACCCATATATGGTTCTTCCCCAAACTGTTGTCACAAAGTTGGAAGCACACAATTGCATAGGATGTCTTTGCATGCTGTTTGTATGCATTACGATTTCCTTTCACTGGAACTAAGTGGCCCAAACCTCTTCCAGCATGATGCCCCTGGGCACAAAATGAGGTCCATGAACACATTTGTCAAGGTTGGAGTGGAAGAACTCGAGTGGCCTGCACAGAGCCCTGACCTCAGCGCCACTGAACATCTTTGGGATGAACTGGAACACTGACTGCACCCCAGGCCTCCTCACTTGACATCAGTGCCTGACCTCAATAAGGCTTTCCACAGCCACCTTCCTAAATCTAGTGGAAAGCCTTCCCAGAAGAGTGGAGGTTATTATAACAGCAAACGGGTGACTAAAACTGGAATGTGATGTTCAAAAAGCACATATGGGTGTGATGGTCAGTTGTGCACAAACTTTTGGCCATATAGTGTATGTCAGTACATGAACATTATAACTGACAGTCCTGTCATAAACTAGATGCCTTTTTAAAAAACAAATATTACAAATATAGATTTTATTTTTGGTCACAATGATCTATGTGATCATTAGATCAACAGTGCCTTGTATAACATTAATATTACATTTTCATTTTGTTTTTGGAGGAATGATATCTACACAATATTTGCTGTATAGTAGGGATGAAACTGAATATTCATATTTTCAGATTCAGAACAGATAATGTGTTTCAAATAGATACAAACATGAAAAAGGTGCACTATTAATTTTTGTATTTTTTATTTGAAAGCTTGCCAGAAAGTTTCACATGGCATCTAGTTGAGACTAAAAGTGTATATTGGGACTGGGATCTCATGGAAAGCAAAAAAAAAAAAAAAAAAAAAAGTCATGCAAGAAGGAGATTTTTCTTTCTTGTAGGTGCAAGCAGTCAAATGTGAAGCTCATGGGACAAACAAAGACCATGTTGTGTGATGCATTTACAGTGTTTATTTATGACATGCTGACAGTGCACTTCATATGTAATAAAAAAAAAAAAAAAACTTCTAGTTTAGGCCACACCCGCTTCTGGGTTTAAATATATATATATATATATATATATATATATATATATATATATATATATGCAGATATTTGAATATTTGAAGCAAAAAACAGATACAGATACAGATAATGGCATTGCGTTACACCCCTACTGTATGGCTAGATAGGGTTAACAACAACCAATTATTTATTTACATTGAGCCATGAGTTATTCCCATGGTCACTATTGCTAGTGTTCACATGTAGGATCCATAAGGATGATATAAATATGGCTGTACAATCTTCCTAATATATAATTAATGTACCATTTAAAGATCACAGTATATGTACTAAATTTGAAAGCTGTATCTATAATGGCTTAAATACTTCCAATGCAGGTCACGCTTGAAATGGCTCTGGTCATGTGACTAAATACACCACCCACATCAAACTGTTTATGGTTGGGATTATATGGGATAACAAAGTGGTCTACTGTGTGTGTTTGTGTGAGCATTGCTTACAGCATTCCAAATATAAGTGAAGAATAGACAGCAAGTAATATTTGGAACCCAATCACCTCTCAGGAACCTTATAGAGGTCACCAAATCTCACCAATGTGGTGAGGAACATATGCTGCAATCTCATCTCCTTTATAGCCATGAACTGCTGCTCCTGCACACCTACTGCTTTCTTTAAACTCACCCTCCCTTCTGCTGTTCTCACTTGCCTCTAGCCTCATTTCAAACTTGAAGACACATTGCAGTAGGGATGTGCTGGTGGGGAAGGTTGTTCAGAAGGTGTCTGATGCATATGCATTTGGCCTTTGAGGAGATGAAAGCATAGCCCTTCCCAGCATGCTTCAGAGCCAGGCACAGCCATCAGCCCATCATGAAGTCTTGCTTCCCAGAATGAGGCCAGGGAAGGGGATATAGGTGAGCACAAAAGTCCACTCTTTGCCCAACCTTCACTCACCTTGTTGTCATTCACTCCTGCACAGCTTTCAGTTTTTCAGTCAAGTGAACTGAGTATTTTGAGCATTTCAAAACAAATTAAGAGAATGAATTATGGGGCATTGTTAAACACTGATCAGTTCCAGGTACAAAACGAGGCATTCTTGTTTCGCAACATAAAAGCTCAATATTCCAACTGTGCCAAGGTCTGACCCATACTTGAATTAAAAAATGTCATAGCATGAAGATAAAAATGGATTATAAAAATGCTTACTATTCAAGCAGCAGAATAATTTACTGCAGAATTAAGTGGACAACATTGCAATTGGTTTCAGACAATATCACATATAGGCACACTGTACTATTTTCTCTTATAGACTGAATGACATGAAATATATTCTGAAAATGAAAAGGCTACTTCTTGAACCCCATTGGCAGACAGTGGAGAAGGAGTTTTGTCATAGCTTGCAATGTGCACCGTGTGGCCAGGCTTGTCCTTCTTGCTGTCCATTGACAGGTTCGTAGACAGATTGCTGTCAGGACGTCAAAGAACTCTGTGGCTGTTTGGATATTCAGAGAAACTGTGCAAATGCTTGTTTGGAAATTCAGAGCACAATAACACATTCTGGATGCTCTGGCTGCAAGGCTTGGGGAATCCAACATGCCCCAAAACAGTTAGCCATTTCAACTAGCGGGCCTGACAGCCAGCAACAAGCCAGACAGTTTAAAAAAAAATTATAGACGTGTGTATTTCTTTTAACTGTAGTCTGGGGCACTTACATAAGACCATTATATGCTGATTTTTTCAGACTTTCAACTGAAATATTAAGTGCACTATTGGCAAAATGTGCTATGCTACTGTTGAAAAATGCATATGTGTGTGTGTGTGTGTGTGTGTGTGTGTGTGTGTGTGTGTGTGTCTCACTGCCTTTGCCATTCTTTGCCAGCAGACAACAGAGCTCTGGCAACATGTGCCAGAAATAATCCACATTACTCACACTGCATGCCCACAGTGACATCAGCACATGGATTCTCTCTTTGTGATGCTCTTTCTTTCACCTTCACCTTCAATCAGCTATTGATCTTGTGATTTTGGCCAACACATGATATTGCCTTATGTTTAGGTAAAACCAACCAAAACCTGTTTTATTTAGGTGAAATAAGAGATTCAGATTGCAAATCATTAGAGAATGACATGGCAATTGTCAGAAAGCCTATGTGGTAAGCTACTCAGCTAACTAACGTATGTAATAAATAAACAAAACTTTAGTTAGAGTATATTTTTGAGATGTTTGGCTGCTGAGTATAAATTAGCCAAGAACATGGCTAATAGCTACAGAGATAGGAAAATAGATTCCACTTTGGCCATATCGGAGTTCTGGCCATATAGTATAAAGTGATAACAGGAATTAACTCCCAGGAAATAAACTTGTCATATAAAAACACATTTTAATCTATTTAATATTAGTCTTAGATTATGTGGAGCGTCAGCTAAGCACGTCCCTGTGAATCAGCTGTTTTAGGAACAATAAACCTCTCATTAATCTAAACCTATCATTTATGTTACAGCTGTAGATATTCAGAGCTGTGCCTTCTGATTCGAGAATTCAACTGTGCTGTGGTGTATATCATTGTAATCAACACACATTCTCTGTTAAAAGAAAAATTATTTGACTATTATTCTGGTTTGACGTCAAAGCTTATGCCACATGTCTGCTGCTTAAACTTCCAGCATGCCCAGTGTATTGCTTTCGCCCATAACTACACATATTCCTAGACATATTATTTTAATTGTTTAAAAAATGTTCAGAGGTTCATATGTTCATATGATATAGTAATTTGTTAGAACATCCAGTTACTAGTAGAGATCAGAAAGACAAATAGGACCCATGAACAAACTTACTTCATAATGCTCGTCATTGGTCTGATCATGACCACAGCACTCCTGTCATTACCGTTTCATGTACAGTTTTAGAATTATGATGCAGTGCTTTTATGAGGATATAAATTATCATCTTTTGTTGGGTAAAAGGTTTGAAATCTTTCCTGAGTTTCTGGCTGAAGTTTTGGGTGTGAATGAAGCATAGCTGCTTTGCCCCTCTACACTGATCATTCAGCATGCAGCAGATCACAGAGGCGAAGGGCTTGTCAGTCAGCCCTCAATCAAAGCGGAGCCAGGGTCTCTGTGTTGCCCCCGCTCCTCTTTATTGATTTCCTGCTTTTTCATCTCTGCTGTCTGATATTCTCTCTGGATAGATGCAAAGTTTGGGCCAGACCTGGCAAGCTGCGAGCCTGCTCTCATACTGCAATACCACCCTCTCTGCTCGTGCAGACTGAGTTAATGTGGAACAAAAGAAGCAATAATCGGCATTTTCAAAGCCTGTCCTCGAGGGGGCGTGAGGTTAGGAATGCACTCTTCATCCTTTGTGAACTGGCAAAACTGCAGAGGAGGATTACAATTGTAAACATTTAGGGTAATACACATACAGACTTTCCTCTTCTTCTCTGCCTTATTTCTAGACACAAATGGATATGCACAAATAGAGGTGGCATAGGAAGAAATGGTATAGATACTGTAAAGTAGAAATACTGAAGTATAGATGCTGAAGGAAAGCAGAAAGCAGAGAGACAGGATGCAAGAGAAAGACAGAGAAGAGAGAGAGAAATGGTTGAGTGAGTTGATAAATGAGGAGTCAGGCTGAATGAGGGATGTGCATGGCTGCTTGCTGCTGCTGTGTGAGACTCGGCATACACGGCCAGAATGTAAAGCAGCAGGCACACACAGGGAATACAGCAATACAGAGGCTGTCCCAGGCCCCCTGCAGGAGACACACACGCGCGCGCACACACACATCGATTCACTTCCAGTCTGTCTCTCCCTTCCTCTCACATTCTTTCACTTGGAGAAACATACTGTATATGCAATACAAAAAAACATTCAATAAAGTATTGTGTATATAGAAGCTTTTAAATTAAACATAATTACTACATACGATACATTACAGTCCACTCTTTCACATCTTATAGTTTTGTGTCTTCCCTATTCTAACACAGGTCTGGCCATCTCTGCTCCTGGAGGGTCACAGTCCAGCACAGTTTAGTGATTTCCCAGCTCACACACCCACTAAACCAGATAATATGAATGAGGTGTGTTTGAGCAGGCAAACCACCCCCAATAAACGAAGACTCAACTCATAATGGGCCTTATAATTCTGCAGCTAATGAGCTGGAACGGGTTCATTTGAGGAATTATACATTTAAAATAGCAGGAGTCCACATTCTTTATCTCATTAGCTGAAATCTGCTTTGCATTCTTGCCACCACAATACCTATTACTCTGAATACATGTGTTTGAAAGGAGCTTTTGTACATCAGAGCCATCATTTGAGGAAAGTTTCATACATCAGAGACTTAAATGCTTCTATAACTGGCACGATGATGAATGGCATATGAATGTGCACACTATGAAAATCCAAAATTGAAAATGAAACAATTTCATCTGGAATTATTCTGTCCATTAACAGGTAACAAGGTGCTTTGTGAATGTTTTATTATTATTATTATTATTATTATTATTTTAGTGTGAGCAGATTTGTCTGTTGTCACTTTATTAGGAACACCTGTACGCCTGCTCATTTATAAAAAAAAATCATGCAGATACAGGTCAAGAGTGGGGAAAATGCGATCTCAGTGACTTTGACCATGCCTTGGTTATTGGTGCCTGACAGGCTGGTTTGAGTATTTCAGAATCTGCTGAGCACAACAGTCTCTAGAGTTTACACAGAATGGTAACATTCAGTAACAATCAGTTCTCAGGATGGAAACATCTTGCTGATAAGAGAGGTCAGAGAAGATTGGCCAGACTGATTTGAGCTGGCAGGAAGGCTATAGAAACTTGAATAACCACTCTTTACAACCACGGTGAGCAGAAAAGCAGTCTGAGGACACACAACATGCCAGACCTTGAAGCAGATGGGGTGCAACAGCAGAAGACTACATTGGGTCCCACTCCTGTCAGCCAAGAACAGGAAACTGAGGTTACAGTGGGCACAAGCTCATTGAAACTGGGCAGTTGAAGACTGGAAAAACATCATCTGGTGAAATGAATCTTGACTTCTATCGCCAGAGGCAGATGGTCAGAATTTGGCATCAACAGAAGAGACTAATTCCTATTATAACTCTTAAGAGGTGACCTACAAGTGGACAAAAATTAAAAGGATTAACACAAAGGTAGGCATCTGTAAATGTCCTTGTGTCTGCTTTACCTCATAATAAAACTGAACACTGAGACAGTGAGGGATAGAGGAGGGGTAGTGCAATATGAAAGTAAATAGGGAACGTGCTCAAAAACGCCTTTGGCCACACGCACAAATAGCAATGTACTGGCGTCATTAAAAAGTTAATTAATCTTAATTAACTTCTCCTTTGTCTCAAAGTTCTTTATTGCAGGCGAAATGATTTGCCACACAAGGGGAAGAATTGGGCTGAGCCTAATGCTGTAATCAGCGGGCTGCAGGAGGCCAGACGCTCGAACTGCTGATTGCTTTTCTGACAGAGACTTACGCTCTGACATGCTGCCGTGCCTCTTCTCTTTCTCCCTCCTTCTCCCTCTCTACCACCCTCTTCTGTTTGAGAAACAATTTACATCAGGCACAGTATGAAACAGAAAGTGTAAAATCCAATAGGAGGATCTGGCGGTTTTTCTCTCGAGCTGTTCACAACGCACAACTGAGCATGTCGTGTTGCAGTTAACAGGCAAACGTTGGCTTTGCATGACAATGTTATTTGGTGTTGCATTAGTGAAAGAGGCAGAATGAAAGAGAAGACATATTTGCCTTCCTTTTAACTCATTGATTGAGAGCTGCCTATATGTGGGGATGCATTAAAAAAGAAAGGAAGATAAGACACTGTAAAATACTTACTGTAAAATTTACTGGAAGGAAAAGTACTGTAATATTTATAGGGAATTACTGTATTCTTTTTTTTACAGTATATCACTGAATGTTTACACTAATATATCAGTAGTAAAATAAAACATAACCCACTATATTTGCCAGACAATTTTACTCAAAGCAACTTTCAATTGAGGCAAGATAAAACTGAGCAGTTAAGGGCAGAAGGTGCAAGTGTCTTGCTCAAGGACTCAACTATAGCAGCTTGGCAGTGCTGGGATTTGAACTCATGACCTTTTGATTTGACCTCAAAGGCTTAACCACTGAGCCACCACTTCTAAAAGATGAAAAAGACTAAAAGATGAATTTCAGTGGTTTATCAAATCAATGTCTCTTTGCTAGCATATAAACCTAGACTCATAGAGGGTTTGTGTTTGCCTAAATAGTTGTTACAGTAAAGGGCTCAAAAAGGATTTTCAGATTTCAGCACAAAGAGAAACATTTCCATTCTCACTCCTGCCTAAAATGTTATAGATCTCGATATGCATTGTGTTTTCTGGTCTTTTACAGTAAACTAACTCACTGCTATAAATGCCTAATCAGTTACAGTACAATCCTGTGAAATAATAAAACTAAAAATAAAATTTAAAAAAATTATTTTGCTGCAAAAGAAATACTGTAAATTTACAGCATTTTTTTTTTACAGTGAAGGCCCCACCTGGAGAAAACAACAAACCCTCAAACACTTTTTCAATTATAAATATATGTCTTTCCATTCTGTTTTAAAACCAGAATGGTTGGAGCTTGATCTACAGCAGGAACTGTAGCCCAAAATGTATTTTGCTTACACTTCACCCTGTCTGGAAGTTTGTATTTCACGCCTAGAGATGCTGTCTCTCATGCATCTCTGTGTGTGCACGACAGATTCCAGGCGGCCTTATTATTTCACAGTGCGGAGTGAGGTAAATATGAAGGGAGGCAGAGTGGCACGCCACGGCTCTGCACTAGGGGCTGCTGGGAGAACAGGGCCGCCATCTTGCCTGCATTATCTCTCTTCCATATGTTCACCCTAGGCTGCCTCGTGCCCGCCGTAATTGACTTTCTCCCATAGAGCCCAGCCATAGCTGCAGGCAGTAGTGCACGTATGTGCCTGTGCTCACCCTGATAAAACTATTACCCACTCCCCGATGATTCTGTGTGTGCACTCAATGTGTGCGCGTTTGTCGCTGTGCACGCACGAGTCTAAAACTGTAACCTAACCATTGCATCATAGTTGGAATACGGAGACATGGTAGAAGTTCTGGTACAGAAAAAGATCTGGGACTTGGACTGAACTCGTACCCACACAAGCTGTCATGCTCTTCTCGATGTTGAAATAGAAACCCCGCTCTGCTACAGAGGATTTATGCTGTGGATGCTTTACATATGAGAAAATAACCAACAGCTCCCATACTGCAGAATCCTGCTGATTTTTCCCACTCCTGTGGCTCCTGCGTTTGATCTGCTCCTGATAAAGCATCACCTGTGGCACTACTGTAATTTTTTTCATGGATTCGCCTCGGGCTCTGTTATCAGCGGCTCAGACCGGGAGCTTTTAAGTGTCACAGAGCTGATTGTCACCCGGGCTTGTTAAATTCGTTAATTTTATTGAAGGCTGTCACGTTTGCATAGGGGAAGAGGAGCAGTAAATTATTCATCATCCCTTGAAATGCAAACGACAGCTGAGGCAAGGGAGTCGTGCTATGTAGGTCACTTCCTTTCCTAACACGCCACCCCCCCCCCCCCCCCACTAACCACCAGTCAGAGAGAGAGAGAGAGAGAGAGAGAGAGAGAGAGACAGAGTTAACTGCAGCAGAACCAATTGCAGTTAAGCCTGCTGAAAATCCAAAGATTGCAACAAACTCTGATATACCGCAATCTACTGCAAATTGTGATAATCCTCAGGTCTCCTAATTGTAGCTCCAGGAAGAACTTCTCATTACCTCTAACTACAGCCTTAGATTTAGTGGGCTGAAAGCTGCACTGGTTTATATCACAAAGCTATTTCATGCTCAATTTTGATTGGTCAGCAGGTGTTGATTAATTTTCTTTAACAGCAGCTCTGACAATAGTGCCTGCTGCAAGATTTATATGCACTCATGTATAATACACGGTCATTTCTAGTAACATCTTCGACAGAGACTTTTATGGTGGACGTTCCACATAAATGAATTTAAAAGACATGTGCAATCATTTATTTGATGAGTAAATGTGAATTTACAGGCTTAACTGCAATTGGTTCTGCTGCAGTTAAGACATGTGCAATCACTTATATGGTGAACATGCTTATTTAGTGTCAGTGCTTTGTAACCATCACAGTCCTCACTACTATTACTAAATACATGTCCATTTTAGTTTCAGTGCAGTGACTAAATTCAAAAGGTTCCTACAACCTCATACTAGAGGACCTCTCATTCACCTGTCAGAAAAATACAAAAATTATGCTTTAAGTTGAATATCTAAATAAGAGACTGTTATGATTATATCGTTATTTTGACACTACAGTCAGTTGCTATATGGCTGAAAGACTTGGTTTAATATTGAGTTTGTATTTGATACTGAAGAAAGAACCATAGTTTGGTCAGAGCATGCTCAATACTTATTTATTATGTAGCATGAAAGTACTAAAGACGTTTCATGAAATGAATCACAAAAGCTTACTTGATGTGGCTTATGTAACTTCAATATGCAATATAGTAAAAAGAGCACTTCAAGGGCTCTGCAAGATTTTTTGGATAGTTGAGGGTTCTTAGCTTTCTAAAAGGGTTCTGTCTTGAATATTAAAAAAATAATAATAATAAATTACCAACCTCCCCAAAAGGGTTTTTAGACTGATGGTACTCTTAGTCCCTGACCGAGTGAACATGTTTTTTGATAGAGACTAATAAGCACTTCTATAAGTCACTCCGGATAAGGGTGTCTGCCAAATGCCTTAAATGTAAATGTAGAAGGAGAAATTCTCTGTTGTAGAACTGTAGGAACAACCAATAAATAGAAGGTTTTCGATTTACAGTCTTTTTCCAAGATTGTAAAGCAGCTGTACATACCACAATAAATTACACAAATATTAATAGTCCAGGATTGCTCTCAAACATTTCCTTTCAAACTTTGTGAGTTTCATATGTGCTTGCTAAAGGAATGTCATACAGTAGTAAAGTAAATCTATAACAGACCACAAAAACATATCAATATAAATAAGTAGATGAAGAAAGAAAGTCTGAGTTTCTAAATAGATAGATAGATAGATAGATAGATAGATAGATAGATTTCAGGACCGGGACGGGGAAGCCTTCTACACCCTATGTACCCTTCTTTACCTTGTGGAATTCCTTAGCTTTATTAGATTTGAGGCTTTCATATTGTTGTCAAGTTATTAAAGGTCATCCAATGACCTAAAATCTCCATCCATCCCACCATCTCTCACTCTCTCCATTTCCCTGTCTGAGTCTCTCAGTATGACTAAGTTTTGCTCTTATTTCCCTTTTCATTATGATTCAAAGTCAGTGTGCTTTTTAGTCTGCTGTGCTGGCGGGGGGCGTCTGTACTCTCTGTGGGAACAGGCAGCCATTTTGGCTACATACAGAGAACCTGATGGCGTAAATACGGCTGCCATCAATCAATCCCTGGAGCCCTGCAGCGACACCATCCCTAATCTCTCCCTCACTCTTGCACTCACTCTCTGAGTAACATTTAAAGGCACATGGCTCTGTAACAAAGCACCAGTGACCTAAATGAAAGTGATCGGAAAGTATGTATATCTATAATAGAGCTAATATATATTATTCAGCTAAATGTGAATAAGTTATTTACTGGTGAGAATGAACCATTTATTCACTACACACTGGTTTTGCAGTATAACCCATAAGTTACATCAAATACACTTCAGGTCTGGGTACGATTTTTTTTTCCTTCTAAACTTAACCAACGATGATTACATAGATCATGATTTTGATGTAACCATGAGAGATAGAGAAATAATGGAAGGAGTAGATGGAGAACACATGGCTTGCAGCATGATCCAATGTTCTCTGGAATAAGTGAAACCGCCAGTTTAGATGAGGAAACAGCTGTGAGTCTGTAGGAAGCTTAATCAAAATGAGCATGCAAACCAAGTGTTCAGACAGTACCTGTCAGAGCAGTGCTGTTTCTCACGTCATGCACACTATCCCTGTCATGAATCTCACACTACACTGTCCTTAAACTTTGTGCATTTGGGACATAAGTGTTTTACATGAATATTGATTTTAAGCCCAGTGATGGGGATTGTGAGGGTGTTTGTTACAACCCTAATTTATAACAAAGACCTCATAATTTGATGCTTATATGAGACAGAAAACTTGTATTAAGAAGTCATCACCACTGGGGCTAGGTACTAAAAAAACAGTAGCTAATAGGCACCAACCGAAGCATTTCAGTACTACTGAAAATTCTCAAATAATTTCCAAATATTTGCGATAATTTTAAACAAATACCTTAACCTAGTAGCTGTAAAGAAAATTGGAGGGAGGAGTAACAGTTTACCAATTCCACTTTCTAACTTTTGCAAGAGAAAGTTTGCCATTAATACTTTTGTCATTGTGTGAACGCACTTGGATTCAGCAGCTAGCATATAAACTAGCATTTATTAGCTATCTTCTTGGCTAGAATTCACCTGCCGTCAGGCTTCATATTAAACCACATGCATACATACTAATTTATTCTACACAGGTGTTATAAATGAGGTCTAATAAACTGCCATGGTTCGATTTAATGTTGTAGGTAGGAGCTTTGACAGTGCTAGCGGCAGTTATTCTCAACCCAACGTGGTCAACCACAGGGAAACCACACATTGTGATTACTCGTTTGTTGTAAAATTGTTAAATAACTGTCATTCACCAATAATCATTCCTTTCACGTCTTGTTTATTGACACAGTTAGGAAAAATAAGTAGCAAAAAATATCATTTTGGTATCTATATCGAAATCAAGGTATCAGATAGAAAATTTTCCAAATTATACCCAGTGCAACTCAATTGGTTCTGCAATGAACTGTAAATTCGTTGTACTTTATTGTATAATTGAAACCCTTGCACAAAACGCCACAAATCCGGCACTGTACGTTGATATTTGATTCAATTTTGGAAGCTGTGGCTAGACAAACACATTTGAAAGATAAACCTCATTTCAAAACTTCACATTACCTACCACTGGCATGAAGATTCTATTAAACCTGAATAATTAGCAAAAACTGTGCCAGGATCTGGAAAAATTTTTCTGTGCTATTTTAGACAGACAGGACACACATTCCAGATTCGTGAATGAGGTTTTACTTGCAACAATGTTTAAATGACATTGAGTTTGCCATGACTGAAGAATTATGGGTATGCTTCAGTGGCAAAATTAAATGGACTATCTGGAATGACAGCTCATCTTAACTCATCTCAACACAAAATGGGTTTTCCAAATGACAAAGGTCTTAATATTCCTGAAATGGCATGAGAGCTGGTGTGACAAGCAACTTAGCTGTAAATGGAAATGACTTATGCTAGGTTTTCATTAATTTGGGTGGTGTGGTTAGAGATTAAGAATTGTCTCTTGATTTTACACTTAACTGAAGATTCATCTTCATTCAACATAAAAATGACAAGCATATTTAATAATTAAGTATGTTTAAAACAGCAAGCCTTTTTTTTTTTTTAAATTATGCTGTTCCAACTTGGCCAACGGTGAATACAGCAGAAATTTTGGCCCCTGTCTGGCTTACATTGTGTCCCCTGACACTTTTTGTTCTCAAAGGGTCCTCTAGGGCTACTCAAGGTCCTTGGGGTCATTGTCACGTTTCTCCACAAACACTGCTAGATATTACATTTCGAAGCAAACACAGAGACAGAGAAAGAGAAAAGAGCCTGTGGATGGTTTATTGCCAATTTTTGAACTGGACTAAATTGCGTGTGAGTAGGAAGGAGGCCAGCTGAAACTTAAATACCGAGCAGACAGGAGCTGAATGCTAACTGAAAAGAAAAATGTCGGAGCTGAAAGGCAAAACCCATCCCAAAGCACCTCCCTCTGCTGGCTGGAGCTGTGGAGGTTCTCATCATCTACTATTACGACTCCCTGACAGCAGTCAATTTCCCCATACTGGAAATCAATACAGGTGGAATGTAAACAGGAGTCTTCATTGATCATTAGCATTCCAGCCTCATCTGACCGAAGGATATTGTTACCTCTTTCGTGTAGGTTATCAATCTATAAACCCACAAATTTGATCATGT
This sequence comes from Pangasius djambal, assembly GCA_022985145.1. NCBI lineage: Eukaryota > Metazoa > Chordata > Actinopteri > Siluriformes > Pangasiidae > Pangasius > Pangasius djambal. The sequence continues at coordinate 10,397,069 of CM040993.1, read as the reverse complement.
GACCACCTAAGGGGGGATTACTATGAGAAAGAGGGGGAGAGAAATCCAAAAAAGGAAATCAAATTAGTGGCAATTATTTTGTGAGTTTATGCAAATGTGCAGCTTTTAAGTCCTCAACAAAAGTACTTTGTTTTTATTTTGCTCTCTACTGGTAAGTGACAGGCTGCAGAGCAATACTGGATGTGTATGTGTGTGTGCTAATGATGATGAGACTATGAGTGAGGGTAAAGGTGTATGCACATACTGTATATGCGTGTTCACTATTGTATACAGTAACATTGCATTCTCCTTTCATTAGTGAGGAAATTATTCGAATGGCGGCACCCTATCCAATCCACACACCTCTGACACTCCAGCTGAAATGCCGCAGTGCCCTTAGCTGGCAGTGCCACTCAACTCCCTCTTGGCTTCCAGGCTAGGCTGACTTCAGGCTGGGAACGATGCCAAGCCGCCGCTGCCTGAGAGAGATGGAGAGAGAGAAAAAGAGAGAGAAAAAAAAGGGTAAAGATTGCATTTGACCATAACATTTGGTTAAACCAGTCTTAAGACAAAGAACGCGCCTCCCCATACACGGGTATATATACACACACATTACTGGGATCATTTACAGCTAGAGAAATGGGAGTGTGAATATGAAGACAGATAGAGGGAAAATAGGAATAAAAAGGACAGAGGGGAAAGAATGAATGCAAAGAAGCTTGTTGAGAGAGCGAGGGGGGGGGGGGG
>CM040993.1:10371987-10391193 GCA_022985145.1 Pangasius djambal | reverse complement strand
GGGGGGGGGGGGGGGGGGGGGGGGGGGGGACACCAGCACCATGATGCAGTCAGATGTGGGCTGAAAGCAGTCTCTCCCTTTCTCTCTGCCTGTCTCTCTTACTTTTCCTCTGTGTCTCACCCACTGCATCCTTCTGCGACACCCAGTCAACAAAAAAAAGGGACAGTCCTTCATTCCTCATAACCTTAAATCAACTGCGGACACCCATTTGATCTCCGCTTCAAATATTCAATAAGGTGCACAACATATCTACGCATCCGTTCAGGCTGATGCCGTCAGGCGAGGATCTCGTGGGAGGCTAATTAAATTGAAGGCAGCCCCTGCTGTTTGCTGATGAGATGCAGTGTTCTCTGGCTACTCTATGTCTGAATCCTCAAAGCCAGCTTGTGTTATGGAAGCAGAGCCTTCATAGATGTCTTGTCACTGTGAAGCTTTATTGTTTTCTGGGGAGGAACAGAGGAGATGAGAGGTAGAAAGAAAGAAAAAGAGCGAGACATTTGATGGATGAGTCAGTTCAAGTAACAGGAAATTCCCCAGACAGTAGACAGGGGGCACCATAGAGCTGTTCATATTGGCCTCTATGAGATTTAACAACTCGAACAGCCCATTAAGACTGTCTTCTGTCTTCTTTTTTTCCTTGGTCCATCCTCTCGACATTTCTCTGGAGATATTCCTCTTTTTCATCAGTGGCTTCCAATTGCAGCATCAGTTGTTAGATTTCATAAAATCCAGTCCTTTGTCCTTGTTTTACTTTGAATGAAGGTCTTTTAACACTTTGCAGCCTCCTTCATCATCATACACTTCACTTTCCTTTTTCAATTCTATTCTCTGCTATCCTCTTCATCTCTTTTTACTCTGCCTCTATCATTGGTTCATAGTGGACCCCCGCCCTCCAGTAACCCATGTTCACATGTGGATTGGACTGTGGCAATTAAGAGTTTATTTTCAAAGCCTCACAAGTGCCAGGGGATGAACATTAACACAATTTAACGCTTTAATGCAACCCAGCAGTATTTTTCCTAACAAAATCAAATTGCTTCAAACCCAAGCACCATGGATAGACAAAATCTCATGCTGCCATTTCTGCCTCAGTCAGAGTCGAGTCAATCGAGTGTTGGTCTCTGCCAGCATGAACAATTGCAGCTATTTTTTGGTCTAAAGGTTTATACAGGTTGCCTCCCCTTCTCTATTTATTATTATGATCAGCTTCACTGCGCATCTTAGTGAAGACAATGAATGGGAGGTTCGTACGCACACACACACAGGAGTGAGAGGATCCAGCTCAGTGCTCCAGTCCATGTGCCCTGCCAGGCAAACCAGCATGCGTATGTGTGCCGCTGATCCAGAGACAGAGGCCTCTCCCATCAGGGTAATGATATCTCACGCCTGGTTAGAGCGCTGCCGCATAATTAGAAGTGTGGGAGCTGATGGATGGTTGAGTTGTGCGGAGTGGTGGAGAGCAGAGCTGCCCAGCTGACCTTGTCATCATTACAGATAGAAGGGTCGGCCAGAGCAACCACAGCTCCAGTAAGCAGCTGCTTCCTTTAATGGCACCATTTGTTCTTCACCTTGTCCTGACTTGCTCTCCATTTCTCTCCCTAGATTCATGGTCAAGGGCAACTGAGTCTGCCAAGCTGACCAGTGATCTCTGCACAGGATAATGACGTGCACTGTTGTTGAACGTGTTTTTTACTGACCTCACGGCTTTCTCTTTATTCACCTTCTTTCAGTCCCTCTGAGGAAAAATGCAGTAAGAAATTATTATTGATCTAACAACAAATGCCTTATGAAGTCTGTAGGTGTTCTGGTCCAACCATTTAAATTTTTTATGAAAGTATTGTATCTATTTGAAATTCATTCATCCATCTTCACTAACCGCTTTATCCTGGTCAGGGTTAAGGTGGATCTGGAGCCTATCCTGAGTACACAAGGCACAAAGCCAGAATACACTCTGGATGGGAATTATACAAAGGTTAAAGTAGAATTTTAAACTGGAAAGTGGTGGAACTCAGTGAGGACGTATCAATAGGGAAGCAAATTAAACATTGCAGTCCAATCAAACGTGAATTGAACTCAGTAAAGCTGGCTCAGTGTTTGATATTGACATTAAATCAGGATGCAAAACTTGCATATGGAGAAAAGGAGAAAAATACTTTGCTAAAACCAATATCACAAATATTGGATTTTATTTTTTATTTTTTTGATTATTTTACAGTTCATATCAATACATCTGCATTTGTTGTATACAGTATTGTTCATCAAACCATATTTCACTGTCTTTACAAGTGGCTCTGTTATGCTGTGGGAGGTTGTTTGTTGGCATGATTTAGGTCTAATCGTCCTCTTAGAGAGAAGGGCCAAATCATTACAAGGTTCTTCAGATTGAACACCTTTATTATGTGATAAAACATTGCTGTCCTGATGGTAGTGGGTCTCTTCCAGGACGACAATTTTCCCATCCACAGGATCTGGGGGCTCGCCGCCTGGCTTTATGAGTATGAAAATGGTGTAAATCATATGCTATGGCTTTCACAGTCACCAGATTTCAACCCAATTGAAGACCAATGTGATATTTTATAGTGATGTGTTAGACAGTACTCTCTACCACCATCGTCAAAACACCAACAGAAGGAATTTTTGGAAGAATGGTCTCTCCAGTACAGTTCCAGAGACTTCCAGAGGTGCACTGCAGTTGTTCATCTGTTTGTCAACAGGTTAATAGACAGTATAATTGAGTAACCCTTTACAATTTATTCCAGACCAGCTATGCGGTTCTTGAAGGATGCCTAGTGTCACAATTAGTGGCACTACTCATGTCTTTTCACAATACAAAATACTGTATTTTAATTTGATACATTTTCCAGTTGCAGTATTTTTTACGGTTTCTCAGTTATACAGTTTAATAGGAACACCTGTATATCTGCACATTTATGCAGGTACCCAATCATTCAATCCTGTGGCAGCACATATGTATATATGTCATGCAGATACAGGTCAAGAGCCTCAGGTAATGTTCACATCAAACATCAGGATGAGGGAAAAATGTGTGATCTCACTGACTTTAACTGTGGAATGGCTGCTGGTGCCAGATGGGCTGGTTTGAGTATTTAAGAAACTACTGATCATCTGGGATTTTCACACAAAGCAGTCTCTAGAGTCTATACAGAATTTAACTGGAAATGTTATGTTTCCTGAGACCAAAGTACTTCAGAGATAGTAATATTGTAATAATAAATTCCTCACTTTTAAGTGGATGCAGCAGGTTTCAACTGAGTGGTAGTTTGATGAGCTAATCACAAACCATGTGAGGCAGCCTGGAGGCCACACAGCAATTCATACTCTTTCAAGCTCTTCCTATTAAGTGGAAATGCATCACCTGGCCATCTGCACCATTCAGGTCGAGGACACAATGCTTTCATTGCATTTATACTCCAACTTCAGACAGGCTCACATTTATAGAAATATTTCTATAGCTGAGAAAAGTTGAGATTTGAAAGAATATTAAATGGCAATAGAACTGAATATAATTGAAAATACACCTATTTAAGAGGTAGTATTACAGCTCCACAACATTGCAGCATTAAACACACATACTGAGGTAGGGGGCATTAATTACAGTCCTGGAGGACCAGAGACCAGCACCGTTTCAGGATTTCTGTTCAAAGGGAAAGCAAAATCATAGCATTCATTATCTGCTGTTTTTTTTTTTTTTTTTTAAATAAGAATTCCAACTAAAATTGTTTCTATTCTGTTTTGGGACCTATACACACACACACACACACACACACACACACACACACACACACACACACACACACACACACAATATACTGCCAAATGTTTGTGGACACCTAACCATCACACCCATATGAGGTTCTTCCCCAAATTATTGCCACAAAGTTAGGAGCACACAATTGTATAGGAGGCCCAAAGCTGTTCCAGGATGACAATGTCCCTGTGCTCAAAGTGAGGTCCATGAACATACCTACCAAGTTTGGAGTAGAAGAACTCACGTGGTCTACACAGTTCCTTGACCTCAACCCCACTGAACACCCTTGGGATGAACTGGAACACCGACTATGTGAAAGGCCTAATTGCCCGACATCAGTGCCTGACCTCACACATGTTCTTGTGGCTGAATGAGCAAATCCCCACAGCCAAGTTCCTAATCTAGTGGAAAGCCTTCTTAGAAGAGTGGAGGTTATTATAACAGCAAATGGGGGAATAAATCTGGAATGAGATGTTCAAAATACACATGGGTGTAATGGGCAGGTGTCCACAATCTTTTGGCTATATAGTGTAATTTGTTCTGGTAAACAGTCTGGGAAACAAGATACTGCAGTTTATACATTTTTAAACAACAAACTTTGTTGTGCAAGATATGAAAAAGTGTGGCTTGGGGAACTGAGGGCAACTGAGGAGAATGCCGCAGTGTCAGTGTTAACCTTGCTGTGCAACAGTCCCACTCACAACCATGTGCAAGTCAGGCAGCATGGACCCCAACCCCTGACAGAACCAGTCCAGAGTAAAGCACCTACACAGACTGAGTGGACAGAGATGGATGACAGGAAGACTGACGATGAAATAGCAGCTCAACCTCTTTCATGTTTCACTCAGAGATGCTGAAGGGCCACTGAGATTGCTTCATCCCAGATTTGTTCCCACCAAGCTCTCTGCCTGCTCTTCGACACGACCCTTATAACATTCTCTCCACTCTTTTCTCTCTACTCAAGAAGCTTCTGCACAGCTCAGAGTTGGTTCACTCACCACTCAGGTTTCTGATCCTGCCAGCTTCACAGACTCCAAACTTCTTTTTCTACATTAGCACAACCAAACAACAAACCAGCCATCCTATCTAACAGAATCTTCTCCTCTCTTTTTCACTAGAGATATCAAACAGTCAGGCTAAGTTCTGAGGCGGGAGTTACTTATGCTGATGTTGCCCCAGACAGCTGTCATGGAAACAGATGTCTGCTCGGTTATGATGTGCCAATGTGTTTGATTGTGACTCCCTGTGCCTGCACAGCATGGCACCGCCATTGATGTTACGGCAAAAAGAAGGCCTCGCACTGGATTCATTACCGGAAATTCCCCTACACTTTCTGCTCCCAGGTTGAAGGAGCCGACTCAGCTGCGAGGCGCTGTTTGAAGAGCGACGAGACCAGATGCGCGTTAATGACAGTGTGTTTGTTGCCCCTCCTCCACTCCCTTCATCTTTGACGAATTAGCACTGTGTCTGACTATCATACAGAGAAAGGTGGAGAGATCTCTGATTCAGAACATGCACTCTTTGGAAGCTATTTGCCTGCGTGCATGTGTCGTGCCGGAATGGGCCATGCACCAGTCTGTCAGAAGGAGTTGAGCTTGAAGTGCTCTGCTGCAGTTCTAACTGAAGTTCTTGGCTTTCAGCTCCATCAAAAAGACTGCAGCACTGTATACTAATGTCATCTGGGTGCGTGTTACACACAATGGAGTTCTGTGTATAACGAAAAAGCTCTACTGACAACTAGTAGCTGTGAGGTGATACACACTGAACACCCTGCTAGCTCTATGAATCCTCAGTCTCGCCCAAAGGTATTGCCTTCATATCCCAGCGTCAATGATACACGTCTCCACAGGCCTCCAGAGGAGCTGAGATGCTGCAGTGGAGATCAGAGCAGAGCATGCTGGGAGCTATGTTGGGATTCACACCTGCCTTCTTCTCATGAAGGAGAATATGTTCTCACTCTCCCTCTTTGCTGCGGGGCTTATCAGAATTTTAACGTGTAGCATCACTGTCTAGACACAGGCTTACTGCAGAGAGCTGGAGAGAGCACTCATCCAGCCAGACTGGAAGCAAACACCCGATGCTCAGAGGACACCATCTCGCTGCTGAGCTTGTATCTAAGAGGCCACACTTTTCTAGGTAAATCAGATCAGCGCATTGAAATATGCATATCTTACATACACATACACTTACATACCAAAAAAAAAAAAAAAAACCCTCAAATGATGAATAACTATCACATTGCTCAAATCTTGCCATATACACTTGGACATCTTAGATTTAATAATCAAACATGCAAAACAAGTCCAAATATGTATCAGTGTTGTCTAAAATGTTTGGTGTAATATATTTAATAAACTAAAACACCTGTGCTTAATATATTTTCCCCACAAAAACAGTGCTAGTGGTGAAAGCTAGTAATGCACAGTACAAGTTATTAAGCAATGCAGAAATAGTTTAAAATGTCTCATGATTATTTGCATTTAATTTCACTATTCTATAACAGTATGCCTTCAGTCTTCGCCAGTACCAATGCACAGAGGAAAAAAAAAAATAAAAATCTGTAGTGCCATCTGGTGTTACACTACAGTATTACAGTGGGTGGGTTACCACAATATGTTAAAACCAATGGACAATACAAATGAAACATATTGATATTACATGACACAGTCTACTCATATTTAATTACTGGTTATTAACTATATGACTTCTTTTACCATGCCTGTAAAGGTTTGTGTCCAGGGGGGGGAAAAAAAAAAGAAAGAAAAAAAAGAAACAGCAAAGCATCCAAATTCAGATACATGATATTTATTTACAGAAAACAGTAAAATGAAAATTGAAAATAAAAGTGCAGGAGTTTACGTTCCACAGTGACAACACACACAAGCACTAATAATAACCTGAGCTCATGCGTTAACACAGCAGCAGTCTTCGTTAGCTAACACCAGTTACCACTGAGGTTTTGCTGCTCCCTCTCTAGAGAGTCTGTCTGCCTCCTCGTTTCCTAAATAGCCAGCATGACCTGGGATGTGCATCTGAAAAATAAAAAAATAAAAAAAACAGAAGGCTTGAAGATGGATGAATATAGTACAACAGTGCTTCTCATTTACTGTAACAACAAATATAATGCTTTTAAATAGCGCATCTAAAAGCCCAACAGGCAAATCGTGAGAACGAGAGCAACTGAACCCTGGATCCTCAGCCAGGTTGTTACTGGTAGGAACACAGCTTTTCGATGGTCCACACCAAAATGACAAAATGAAAGGGAGAGCTCTGATCAGCATGGTAAGGTTAGGCTCATTTTCAACATTTTCTACTCAGCTCTAATAACATTAGTTTTGTTGCAGTCAATACAGGCTTATATGGAACAGAACAACTAAACAGAATGATGCACAGCCGTTCTGCAGTCTCAGTGAAAGAATTGTGCTAATACTGAAAAATGCCATCTCTCACTATAAAACCAAACACTGCCAGTAAAACAATCTGGACACACTAGACTGAATATATTTTTTCCATTGTCAAGATGTTTTGATAAAGGCTTATGGTTGATATTTGTTTCTACAACAAATGTAGATGCTGAAGCTACTGCCCGTGTATAAATATAAACTAGTAGTTTTTTTTTTTTTTTTTTTTAATTAAAATTAGTTTTTCAAAAAAGGCCAAAACCAGGAGCTCTGTCTCCTGGGTGGTTTCCTGAAGCTGGCCGAGAAGATGCCAAGAACATGGGAATCAGGAATACTGTTAAGAATTTTAAATAAATATCAATAGTTTTGGTCAACATTTTTCTTTTATATAATTTTATACATGCTATTTCATTCTGGTAAATGTAATTATTCCAAAATAGTAGCAAATGGTAATAGTAGTAGAGTATGAATAGTAGAAAAACAAAGAAAACCCCTTTTAGGAACAGTGTGGCCACACTTTTAATCTGGTAGTGTTTTTATTCCTTTTTCTCCCAATTTGGTCATTTGCCAGTTACCAACCACTAGGAAGCACTCTGCTATCACACGACAGCTAGGAACTGGGGAGGGTGAAGGCTAAGACTGTCTGCCCTCTTCCACATACATGAGTTTATAAATGCCAACAACTGACTAGTATCGCTCTGACTGCGAGTAATGCCATCCCTCCCACCCAGACAGCATGGTTAATTTTGCTCTCTTGGACTCCCGGCCTTGGGCGGATGTGGCATCGTCAGGCTTCAAAGTTGAAGTTCATTCAATAGGGCGAAAAAAATTTCAGTTGCGTCACTCTAGAGTTTAATACATCTTAAGAAATATATCATCCTAATAAATAACAAAAATTGGTCTAAACGTAGCTCACAGAAATGTTATATTTATTTGAGGGGAAAAAAATAAATAAATAAATTTTTTAAAAAAAGGTGTTTTTTCCTCTCAGATTATATTTAATATGGGTATACCTTATTAACAGCTAAAAATTCTACATTTTGTCAGAGGAAAACAACCTTCATGAGACCCAATAGAAAGTGTACATCAAAGCACAGCCTGCCAAATTACTGACCATTCAAGGAAATAACCACACAAGCAAAATCTGCTGCACTTAAACATTTCAACATGGAACAAAATGAAAAAGATATAATGTCATAAAACAGAGACTTCAGCAAATGTATTAGACACAAGACAATATATAAAGTGTTCTAACTGAGACCACATCTACTGTATCAGGAAACATACCCATTTAACATCAAGTTCTTCATTTAGTTCATCAAGCTTTTGGAAATCCTCTTTATTGACCACCTTGCCACCTGTTTTGAGCCTCCAGCCGTTGGCTTTCCAGTTCTTTACCCAGCTGGTAATCCCTTTATGGAGCAAAAAATGCAAGATTACATGAGCTACACTAACTATGTAAATATGAATATCATTTTTTATTATGAACATATGGAAACTATCAGAAGACTGAATGAGGACTTTCAAATGTGCTTTTATATGCACCGTTATATGTAAAATATACCGTTAATAGTGAATTTGCTGTCTGTGTAGACAACCAGCTTTGTGATGTCCATATCTATAGCTTGTTCCAGCGCCCTGCAAGCTGCCTGAACCAGAAATGGAAAATGAAGAGCATCAAACAGACAAAGCAGAGAAGTTTGTACTCAAGGTGTGAGGCTACTGTAGCTAAAATCTGCATTACCCTGAAGATTTTCTGTAAACATGGGCCTTAAAACGCATCCAGTTCTTCAGTGCTGATACACAAAATTACCGATAAAGGATTTTATGCCAACAATGCTTTTGACACATTCCTACAAAACTTTTTGCCAAACAGAAAGAGGATCTTAAGTGGTACTCTCTTATTTTTATAGGAAGAATCAGTCACTTCTTGCAAAAGTAATATTCCCTTACAAGCGTATTTTACAAAAAAGCAATCTAATCGCAAATTTTTTTTAAAAATTTAATTCTAAAATTAAATTCTAATTTAATTTAAATTAAAATCAAAATTCTAAAAATGTTTTAAAAATTATCTCTCTTTTTTTTATTTTTAAGAATACATATGTTCGATACAAATAATGAATTTGTATTTGGTTACGTCCGTAGTTCATAAGAGCTCGCAATGATCCTAATGATTATAACAAGTCATTTGGTTTATAAAAATATATATTTTTTGAGGGTTTTTATGTTAAGACATTTTTTTTTCCATCACCTTCTGTTTTTAGTCATTCTTTACAATGGGTGCCAATAGTTCTAGTGCCGAGTGAAGGTTCTACAGATGATAAATAACAAAGCATTTCTGACCCCCTGAGGTCAATGTGTGTAATGTACTGAGCCACCACTGTACCGTATCGGAATTTGTGTAAAAAGTCTTTCAATTATTAAGCACTACTGTCATCTCAATTTAGTCCCACAGTAGGCCAAATCCATTCATTTTGAAAGAAGCCCTTAATTTTTTGGTTGATTTATTGCTTTAAATGGTCTTCTGATAAGGAAAGCCCTGTCCTCACCTGTAGTTCGGCTCGTTGGTTGGTTTGTCTCCCTGATAACCTTTCTGCAACATTACTGTAGAAAGTAGAGCAAAACAAATCTGCTCAGAAAATCTTGGGCTAAACAGCTTCATTTTATACAACTCCAAACTTGCAACTGAAGACTTATAGGTTGTGCTGTAGATTATGTTCTTTTATCAGAAAACACACTTGCTATATGCTATTAAAGTGCATTACTCACAGAGGGTGATTGGGACCCCAGTACACTCCAATCCCTGCACGAGCTCCATCTTTCCCATTTTTTGTACAACAGCCATCCGTGTACACCACCACTGCATCTCCTACAGCCAAAGCCAACACACAGCCTGTAAGCTGCAATTCAGACTTCTACTCATTCTACTCACTCATCTACTTCAGTTCTGTTGGGCAGCTGATTAATGAGAAACCTCTTACCCCATACAATTATTGACAAGATACTTTCAAGATTATTACCCATGTAAGTGAGCCCCTTAGTACCGCTGGCAGCAGAGGGCTCAGGTTTCACTCGTTTTACACTCCCTCTATCAACCTCATCCTCTTCAATGGACCTTTTAGAGCCAACAGGAACACTTGTGGTATGCAGGGTGGCTTCAGAATCTAGAGACACAAAAATCTTATTGAACATCAGCATCAGTATGGTAATTAAAGGACAGACATGACAGCTTTCACTTACTGAGAGACATTTAAACAGATTTATAGTAATAAACACTGATCCGTTTTGAACCAGGTATTAAAAAGAAAGTTTGTTTTAAGATCGGCAATTAAATCTCCTATTAAAATAAATAAAATTTTGAGAAGAAATAGAAGCCTGAGTGTGCTATTAGGAGCTACCAGATCTGTGGAGCGGTTTTGATCTCTATTGCTCGCGTGCACCATTTTCATACAAGAATTTCCCTTCCCCTCGGTTTATAAGTTACATGTTACAATTGTGTATGAAGGGGTCCTGTGATTTGTAATTCCGCTACAGCGGTGGAAATCACAACCCGCCATTATCAAAGCTATTATATTGGTTAGCGAGTTCTTGGAGTTTAGTGTGTTTGACTCGTCGCTTGAATGAAATGACTTTAATCCAAACCAAATAGCTCAAAAACGAGTCGGCCTATAACTAACATGTGCTTGAACCCTGAGGATCACCGACATACAACTATCCACACTACAGGATACAACTATTTACCCTACACGTTGTCTCACTAAGACCCCCAGCTCCTAAAAGTCTCCAGTCACCCAGCACATCCTGTTCATCCTTTCTCCCATCCGGACTATCAGCACTCAGACTTGTTTGTTTTAACCCCCAAGTCATCAGGTGGCTCAATAACCTCTTTAGGAGCATGTTGTTAGTATACTGCACTATTGGACACCAACATGCCTCCTTCTACACTACACACAGTTTTCTACTCTGCCCCTTATGGTTTTCCTTTATGTATATCTTCCGTAATTGTTGTATGAATACGCACAATGTGTGTTGCAACATGCAGGTATGAATTTCATTGTACTTCTGTGCACGTGGCAGTAAAGCGACTTGGCTTGGCATTCTGTGAGTGAAAGGTTCAGGAAAGGAAATCTCTATGGCTCTTATAAATAGACAAAAGTTAAACATTTTACAGTTAAAGGGGTCCCTTGATATGCTCTATACACTCTCAACTATATACACACACACACACACACACACACACACACACACACACAGTTGAGAGTGTATAGAGCATATCAAGGGACCCCTTTAACTGTAAAATAAATTTCATGGATCCCCTAAGTACAGATATATTTCAAGAATATTATTTATGTGTGAATTATTAACTTTAAAGAAGTTAAACTGTATAAGGAAAGGAAGAGGGAAAAGTAAATACAGGAAGTCTTGATTACTCTCTGTGGATGTTGTCTCGTTCCTTACAAAAGCCCAAGCTTCATCTTCAGCAGCAAACTTTTTATACCGTGCATCAGGGAATCTGTCCACTTGATGTTTGCATTCTTCCCTTTGGGATAAAGAACAGAAAGATGCAACCTGTAAGGATGTAAACTGAATACACAGTGTGTGTTAAGAGTGGGAATGTGAGGAGTTGGCGTTCTCACCATGTTTGGTACACACCCGGCCTGTGTCCTTTCCTTACGGCGTAAAAGAAACTGCCCTTCTTGCCCATTTCCTCGGCGCTGACACACACAGCCCTGCGTACAAGCCTGGAAACGCTGAATAATCTCAACATAACCTATCCTCAAACCATGCTAATGAAAACGATTACCTCCACCAACCAACCAACCGACACGTTATTAGGAACAACAGTGCTGACTGAGAAAGCGTAATTAGCCTGTAGCTAACGTTAACTGAGATGCGACCGAAACACTAATGCTTGATAAATAGCTAATTAGCAAAACATGGCGGCTCTCATGTGTCGGCAAATTCACATTTTAAAAACGGAACTACAGAAACGTAAAAACCTACTATAAGTTTAAATTAAAAAAAAAAAAAAGAATAAGAAGACAGCGTCTCTAGCGCTTCTAACGACACGAGCTTTCAAAATTAACAGGACTTTTTTTTTTTTTTTGCTCCTGCAAGTGCAACGCTCTAAAGATGCACTGCAGCTTCTACGTCTAGATATAACGGCGCTTGGCAAAAGCTTTAGTGCAATACCGCCACCCAATGGCCTGGAGTGTGGAGCATGGCGGACATTTACACTGATCACCCATAACATTAAAACCACTGACAGGTGACGTGAATAACATTGATTATTTCGTTACTGTGACACATGTCAAGAGGTGGGGTATATTAGACAGCAAGTGAACAGATTCTTGAAGTTGATGTGTTGGAAGCAGGAAAAATGGGCAAATGTAAGGATCTGAGTGACGTTAACAAGAGCCACATTGTGAGGGCTAGACAACTGGGTCAGAGCATCTCCAAAACAGCAGGTCTTGTGGGGTGTTTCCGGTATGCCGTGGTTAGAACCTACCAAAATTGATCCATGGAAGGAAAACCGGTGCACCAGCGACAGGGTCATGGGCACATAAGTCTCACCAATACGCGTAAGGAAATGAAAAAGAGTTCAAGGTGTTGACTTGGCCTCCAAATTCCCCAGCTCTCAATCCGATCAAGCATCTGTGGAATGTGCTGGACAAACAAGTCCAGTCCATGGAGGCTCCACCTCACAACTTACTTAAAGAATCTGCTGCATCTTGGCACCAGATACCACAGCACACCTTGTGGAGTCCATGCCTCAATCGTTAGAGCTGTTTTGGCAGCACCAAGACCTACACAATATTAGGTGGTTTTAATGTTATGGCTGATCGGTGTATAGTGGATATAAAAAAGTCTACACACCTCTGTTAAAATGGCACGTTTTTATGATGTAAATAATTAAACCAAGATACACCATGTCAGATCTTGTTCCACATTTAATGTGATACAACAATCAGCAAAATTCAAGTGAAAAATAAATACAAATGATTTAGGGAAAAAAAAAACTAATCTGTTGAATGAATAATTGAATAATTTGGTTGAATGTGTATGCACGCTTTAATAATGGGGCCTGTGCTCAGAATTAACCAATCACATTCAAACTTATTTTCAAAGTAATTATCATACACCTGTCATCAATGAAGTGATTCTGATTTTTTCCCCTCTTGTGGCTGTTCCTGTTTGGGGTTGCCTCAGAGGATCACCTGTCTGCATATTTTGATTCTGGCACAAGTTTTACACTGGATGACCTTCCTGACACAACCTCCCCATTTTCCTGAAATGGGATTGGGGCTCTAGTCAAGATAGAGGGAAGCATTGATAGCTCCAAATACCAGCCTATTTTGGCACAAAACTGGAAAGATGAACATGAAGAAAAATTTCAGCAGGATAATGACCCAAAGCACAAATCCAAGTCAACAAAGGAATGGCTTCAGAAGAATAAAATCAACCTTTTGGAATGGCCCAGTCAGAGCTCAGTTCTTAATCCAGTAGAAGAACTTGTGGAATGACTTGAAGAGGGCTGTGCACAGGAAATCACCTTGCATTTTGGTAGATCAGGAACGTTTCTTTAAGGAAGAGTGGAATAAAATTGCCAAATCAAGATGTGCAAAGTTGGTAGACTCTTACCCAAAAGACTGAGTGCTGTATTAGAGTAAAAGATGCTTTAACAAAGTATTAGTTAAGGGGTGTGCACACTTGTGCAAACAGATTTTTGTATCCTGAAATTTATATTTATTCATCTGACAGAAGCTTTTGAGCTGTGCAAATAACGGTTAAGGGCATTGCTTGGCATTGTAGCTTGGCAGTACAATTCACAAACTACTGATAAGAAGGCCATTGTGCCTAATCCATGGCAGGGCACCATGCACACACATTCACACATAGAGACGATTTCCATTAGCCACTCCACCTACTGGCTTGTTTTGGGAGGTGGGAGAAAACCAGAGAACCTGGAGGAACCCCACACAGACACAGAGAATAACCTGAGCTCAGGATCAAACCTGAGACCCTGGAGCAGAGAAGTGGCACTGTAGCAATAAATGGGTAATTTTTTTACCCAAAGATTGATTGTGATAGCTATTGTTTTTTTTTTTAGATGACCTTATTGATCTGTGGTGTCTTGCCTTAAGCCCAGATGCTCTATACAGAGTCGTGTTATTTATCATCTTTCCTGATAGTCACAGCTCTCTTAACAGCTCCTACTTACTGACGAATGTTCTACAGCACACACACACACACACACACGCTCCCTGTCTTGTGATGTAAATGTGTAATAAGGTGCAGGAGTGGGGATCAGTATAGACTGTAGTTCAACAAGTGAAAGGTTGGTGAAATGTTGTACATGTTATTTCAATATTATACTATACAATACATTTTTTCTGGAAATTTTGTCACTGATGTAAAATAAAACCTCAGATGTCTGGGTGAAAAGAGAAAAAAATTATATATATATATATACATACATATACGCACACACACATTCCCTTGTTGTCAAAAGCTAGCGGGCGCCCTCTATAGACCGGAAGAGCAAACGCATTTCCCGCGCACATTTCCCATGATCCTCGGGGCGACGCGCTTTTACCGGCCTCTCGCGAGATTACGGCCTCTTTCCAGGCCGTCGTTGACTGAGGTAGGTTAGTTCAGTGGAATGTCTTGAGCAGATAACGTGGTAAAATGTCGAAAATAGGTAGCTTGTTACGATTTTCTTAGGTGATATCGCGTAAGCACACCGGGATACGTTAGATAAAGGCGTTTGTTGAGTCGGATGGCAGTTTGGAGAAAGTAGTTTTGAGACTTGTGACATGGCTAGCCGAGGTGACTCGCTGTACATGGAGAAGTGCGCTAGGAAGGGCTTGGGCCCGTCTGAGGCTCTGATGTATGGGGAGCGTATTTTAGGTAATTTGAGCAATTTTGTTCCCAGTTTGGTTTAAAGCTGTGTAAAAGGTGTGTTTGGTAGCTGGCTACCTTTGTCTCTTTGCTAGTGAGGGATGGATGTTAGCTGGCGCTGCTAATGAGACCACGCCGAGATGAGTTGTCGCTTAAACAGCTCGTTTTCTCCTGCACTCTTGAGCAGTGAAACTACTCATTTACTGCTACAGTGCTTAGTCTATTCATGGCTGCTTCACTGGTTAGCTGGTTAATGGCTGTGTATTAGCTAGGAGAGGTGTGTTAACTAGCTAGCGCCGCAGAACCCTGTCCTCAGTGTAATGTAGCTGTAGAAGCAGGAGCTTGTGTGTGTCTGACTCGCTGTTCCTCTGTTTCAGTCATAGGCCATGTTCAGTAGCAGCGCGAAAATCGTGAAGCCGAATGGCGAAAAGCCAGATGAGTTCGAGTCTGGCATTTCTCAGGTAAGATGATAAAACACACACCCTTCATTTCTCGCTTCTGTAACTGGACTTCGTGCTGAATGGTTCTCCTGGTTTCTCTGGCAGGCTCTTCTCGAGCTGGAGATGAACTCTGACCTGAAGGCTCAGCTGAGGGAGCTCAACATCACTGCTGCTAAGGTTAGAAATATGTGTTTTTGGGGAAAATCAGGCCAAGAGCATCACTTCACATGCTGTATTTGTCTAGTGTCTCTGGTGTTGGCAGTTAACCTAAAGCTGGCCATGCAGCTGAGAGATAGCAGGTGCCCTCAAGTTTGAAATCATTACCTGCTCCATAACGTTATATCTTTGACTTTTTGACTGGCTTGAAAATAAGGTATGGAGAGGGCTAAACACATTGTAGATAATGGAAGATCAGGAAAGAAATTGATTTATAATTTGTACTGAAATATGAACTGCAAGCTGATGTCATGAGGTAACTAGCTGTTACTGTAAGGTATTTTATAACTAGTTAAATTACTTTCATTTGGATGTTTAATTAGTGTCTTTTGAACTCCTGTTTATTCCAAAGCCATGTGGTGCATATTGAGTTAAAGTGCTGGGAAAATGCTTTGTTTTAAGCAAAAGCTGTACAAATCCCAATTGTCATTAATGTATTTGCTCTATATATGTACTAATGTAAGTACTAACTTATTGTAAATGCGAGTTCCTGATCTTAAATTTACACATGAATGTATTCATGTAATATCCAAGAGTCTTGGACACGATCACTTTTAATACCCAAGTTTCTAATCACTGTAATGACACAGCTTGCATTTGGTAGTCAGTTAGGCCATAAACACTCATATTTCTAACTATTGGTCTCATTATGTATGCTTTTTCAGTTAGGGAAGATGTTAGGACACCAACTCGTCTCTGTCTTTATATTTTATATATTATTCCACTATTGAGTGAGACAGATGGGCTCTCGCATGAGTATAGACTCTCTCGAGGTTACTTCCTCAGATTATCTCCGTTTTCATTTTTGCTGCAAGTGCTATACAAATAAAATTAAATCTAATGTTGGAGATGCACTTGTGTAAATCCTTGTCACATAAATGGTACTTTTATTTACCAACCAACGTGGACATCCGGTGAGTCGGCTCTCATGTGGCTCTGTCCGTGTGGCGTATGGGAGCGTAGCACTCTAGTGCCATGACGTACAGTCCCGTTCCACGACGTTGGATAGCATGCATGTCCCTGGCGTTTAGCTGGTGAGGACGGCGTCCTGTATATTCCTAGGTCTTCCCAGAGCCTCACGGGCCGTTACTGGGGAGGTAAACCATGCAGTGCATAATCTCAGTCTCTGAGGATGTTTCTTCTGTTGTACAATAATGTAACAATGTCAAGGTTTTGAGAGCTCTGAAGTTATGAAACACTGCTGGCTTCTTATTCTTTCAGGAAATCGAGGTTGGTGGTAGCAGAAAAGCCATCATCATCTTCGTGCCCGTGCCCCAGCTGAAGGCCTTCCAGAAGATTCAGGTGCGGCTCGTGCGTGAGCTGGAGAAGAAGTTCAGTGGCAAGCATGTGGTCTTCATTGCACAGGTAAGGAAGAGGTGTACTGCCTTTTCTGTTGTTGTTTTATTGTGTATAAATCTGCATAGCTGATACTTGGGAAGAAAAGTTTTATGGCTGGTAGTATATCAGGAGTGGACAAATGATATATTTATTAGCTAACCCACTAGGAAAGTGAACGCCTCAGCGTATGCATCAAGTCACATGTTTTGAAAACATAAGCTTGACATGGTAGCTAAGATAATTTAGCCCAAATGTATGCCCAACCTGTTATCTCATTATGTACAGACTCATCCCTTTATCCTACTAATCAAAATAGTTCTTTGTCAGTGTGTCTGTTATCTGGTGTGTCAGGATTCGGAAACCAGTAGCTAGCTGCAGTTGGTCATAGTGTTGCACCACCAAGAAAGATGTGAACTAACTGGAGTGCATTCCGCTTAAAAGTACATTTTCGGCTGTTTAGAGCATCAGCAAAAACTAATAGCGAGCAGGAATTTTTCTCTGGTAATTGGTAGATGGATTAAACTGGCTAGTGCCTGCCATTTCTCCTGGGTCGTTTGTCTGGCCAGCCCTGCTTAAACCATCCTCGACACAATTCCTTCATGGTACGCACCCAGGTTGTGTAGTACACTAGGGCTGGCCAGTGTACAACTTTAATTTCCTAAAAAGGTTTAATGTATGGTGATTTTGGGGAAGAAACTTGAAAATTTGCTTCATTTAAATTAGTTTAGCTGTGGTTAGTATGATTGTACACAACCAACGTGGACATCCTGTGAGTCGGCTCTCATGTGGCTCTGTCCGTGTGGCGTATGGGAGCGTAGCACTCTAGTGCCATGACGTACAGTCCCGTTCCACGACGTTGGATAGCATGCATGTCCCTGGCATTCAGCTGGTGAGGACAGCGTCCTGTATATTCCTAGGTCTTCCCAGAGCCTCATGGGCCGTTACTGGGGAGGTAAACCATGCAGTGCATAATCTCAAAACGGTCGTTAAACTAAATGCATAGAAGTTGCAAGTTTTTAATACAAAGTGGTTTATTTGCAGAGGAGAATCCTGCCCAAGCCTACGAGGAAAAGCCGCACAAAGAACAAGCAGAAGCGTCCAAGGAGGTAAGCCTGGTAATTTGTTACAGACTTTAGGTAGTAAAGAGGGAAAAAAAAAACTAAAAATCAACGTGGGCATCCTGTGAGTCGGCTCTCATGTGGCTCTGTCCGTGTGGCGTATGGGAGCGTAGCACTCTAGTGCCATGACGTACAGTCCCGTTCCACGACGTTGGATAGCATGCATGTCCCCGGCGTTCAGCTGGTGAGGACGGCGTCCTGTATATTCCTAGGTCTTCCCAGAGCCTCACGGGCCGTTACTGGGGAGGTAAACCATGCAGTGCATAATCTTCAATAATTTCTCTATATTAAACATTTAAACATGATTTTAAACAGAGTCCATTATTTTAACTTGCAAGTTTAAAATATAGAAATAACTTGCAAAGAATTAAATTGTCGTCTCTAACATTTCATTACTTAAATAGAATTACTGACTGACCAGTGGTGGCACTTTGGAGGTGAAAGTATAGTTACTGGTATGGAAAGGATGAGTCATTTTTCATGTGATGAGCAATATGTCAATGTTTTCCCTGGCAGATGTGACCACAATGCAGAGTTGTTCAACTCTGGATTATATGTAATGTTTTTTTCATATGCCAGTGCTCTATGAAATCCATATCTTAAGAATAAATTACGACTGCTATACTGGATTAACAGTCAGCACCCACTAGTATGTGTGAAATACAATTTGGAAATTCAAAATGGCCAATATGGTTAATGTACCATAACTCTTGTTCATTGTGAACATTTACTAAGATAGCTAGCCAGCTAGCACTGTGTCTACATTTAAAAATGTTACTGGATGTGACATCAGCCTCTAATTTGCATACTGGGCCATGAGCTTTATGGCAATGTGTATTTCATCACCTAAAACTGAGCTGATAAATATTTCCTGAATTGGTTTTGGGGACGTTCTGAGTGCCATTTGAAATGAAAAGGTGTGAAGTTAGCTATGCATTTGACCCCAGACACCTTCATGTGTTTATCAATATCAGTAACCTGGATTGATATTTTTTTTTTTTTTTTTTTTTTTTTTTTTTTTT
>CM040993.1:10356525-10371887 GCA_022985145.1 Pangasius djambal | reverse complement strand
GGCAAGAGGATTCGCGTGAAACTGGACAGTAGTCGGCTCATCAAGGTCCACCTCGACAAGGCACAGCAAAACAATGTCGAACACAAAGTAAGTGCTACTTCTGTTCTCAACCCGACCAACGTGGACATCCTGTGAGTCGGCTCTCATGTGGCTCTGTCCGTGTGGCGTATGGGAGCGTAGCACTCTAGTGCCATGACGTACAGTCCCGTTCCACGACGTTGGATAGCATGCATGTCCCCGGCGTTCAGCTGGTGAGGACGGCGTCCTGTATATTCCTAGGTCTTCCCAGAGCCTCATGGGCCGTTACTGGGGAGGTAAACCATGCAGTGTACAATATTTCTCTCGCATATACTGTTTTAAGCAATAGGGCTTATACAAACTGTTCGACGGGTTGACTTTTAGGAGAGAACTTAATCATAATTAGTCCAACACCAACTGTTTGAAGTTGTTAATTATTTGTTGACTACACTGTATAAAATGAAAATGACATGGGCTAGAGTAGTAATTACATTTTAAACCTCCAGCTTTACTTGAACTTTTAGTAGCTTTTGAAGTTCTGTGTACATTATACGTGTTAAATCTAGCTTGTGTTGTGTGCTGTCTAATTCCCTGTAAAAATTTCTTCTAGGTTGAGACCTTCGCTGGTGTCTACAAGAAGCTCACAGGCAAAGATGTTGTATTTGAATTCCCAGAGTTCCAACTGTAAAGTGCAGATGGCAGAATAAATTTGTATACCATCATTTGCACCATTATGTGTTCTTTCTTTCACCTTGCTGCAACAAATGCCATACTACTGTTGCACTGTAAAAGGGATGCCTAGAGAATGCTATTGGTTGAAGATTCCATGTAGCTTTTTTATAAGTGACACTTTTGTGTTAAAAAAAAATAATGTACACAATTTTCATTTTTCCATGATTACTGATGGTATGTCAAATGTTTGATTTGCACTGAAGCTACAGGCTAATGTTGCCACTTAATAATGGAAGTGTTTAGCTTTATACCTAAATCACAATTCTATGGACAGATGTCAGGTTAGGCATTATAAAATAGACTTGCATATGTATGCTGTTTCTGATGCAGCCGAACCTCATGTCTTTGTCTGATGCTTGAGTGGTGTGGTCAACCTGTGAGCTTGAAAGTGATTCTGGTTGTAAGATGGTTATGCAAAGTACATTTTTCCATCTGTTGGTACACTATGGCCAAATATGTGGACATCTGGCCATCACACCCATATGTGGGTCTTCCCCAACCTGTTGCTACAGTGTTGGAACAACGTGTCTGTTGTATCCGTAAAGTGCCGGTGTGGCTGCAGGCTTTCATACCAACCAGATAGGAGCGCACACAATCATTAATTGGAGACCAAGAAGAACTGATGAAACAAGTGGCACCTGGTGTGGCTCCTGCTTGGTTGGAATGAAAGACTGCAGCCACACTGGCCCTTTGTGATTTAGACCAGGGCCTTTCAATCTTAGGTGTTTTGTGCTGTAGCATTAGTTTCCCTTGACTGGCACCAAGAGGCCCGAACCTGTTCCAGTGGAAAGTCTTCCCAGAAGAGTGGAGATTATAACACTAAAAAGGGAGTTAAATCTTGAAATGAAATGTTCAGAATGCACATGTGGGTAGGATGGTCAGCTGTCCGAAAACCTTTGGCCATATACTGTATAATGCCAAGGTTGTTGGTAGATTTTTATGTTAGAAGTTATAGCTGGCAAACTGTCCTTATTTGACACCAAAGAGCTGTATGAGTACAGTTTGGAATGATCATTGCCCATAAACAGGTTTCTGATAAGAACTGGATCATTTACCCCCCATTGATGAAATGACATTTTCATGTCTGCTATATAGGGGCCACACCTAATAGCTGATTTAAGCACCCTAGGTTTCCAGTGATTTAAGCAAAATCTACATTTACCACAGACTGCTTTGCTAATGTGTTCCCATAAAGCAGCATGGGTGCCTCTTCAGCTGTGAAGTTGCCTATACATCTGGCCCATCAAGTAGTGCTTATAACATATTATATAATGAAATGGCTAATGTAAATCTGGGCATAGACATAATTGCATGGTTATGATTTAAATATAGTGCTTGCGTACTGCAGCAAGTCAGATTTTGAATATACCACAACATAAGAGTTGACCATTTGGATGGATGGATGTCTGCTTGCTTGGCCACACAGGTCTATGGCAGGCTGTATTCTCACTGCTTACCTGTTGCTGTACATGTTTATTGAACACACCATAAATGTTACTGCTCATCACAGCACTCATCTCTTGGCTCCCAAGCTGAATACTGTCTTTTCTGTATGTAGTGGCACAGCTTCAGTTACTAAAGATGACTTTAAAACCTGTGTTGACTCTTTGGCTGGAGATGTTATGACTGCAGCTATTGATACATGTCAGTTGCTTGGCAGAGTGCAGCAGTTGGAACATCAGAATTCAGTGGAGGACATTGGATGTTTTACAGATGACAAATACCTCAGAATGAAGTGATCAAAACACTTAACTGTAACCAGCATTCACATCTTTTTTTATGGGATTAATGGTACTCGGACTGAACACGTTGCAAGTAGGAAACTTTCCACTGCAGATGTTAAATCAGAAGTCCTGTTTCATCCCACTTCAGGTGAGAGTGAATCACTGTATGTTTTCACAGGAGTTTCAGTGAGCCCACCAAAGCACCAGTCGTTGCTGATCATGAAAGTAACACATGACCTCAATGACTGCAAAAAAAGCTGTTAGAAAGATGCTTACCATGTATAAACAAGAGAACATGGAGCCAGTTGTGTCTGATTTTATAAAATAGACCTCATGTATCTCTTGCTCTTGAGTTATCAGCTCTTTAGTTTAGTTACTGAGGAAGGTCCTTCACAGCCTGATGTGGCTTGCAGTCCTGAAGTGTCTCAATCAACAAGCTGTACTAGTGGTGATGGCTTGGCACTGTCCAGTATTCTGGTACTTCACATTTCAAGCGAAGGCTTCTGCTGCCATAAGTGAAGTCCTTTAGAAGTCTGAGACAAGCTCAAGACTGTCTAGGCGCTTCTAGTAGTTAACATTTGGCATCTCGTGCCTCTAAAATTGTAGAAAATTTTGTTGCTGAAAATTGAACCACTGGTGACTGAGCACAGCAAACTAAACTAAACAAACCTAACTGAACACCAGCTGGCCATGGATGTTTGTACTAGAATATGTTGGGAATGGTCATGGCCATTCAGGGAGCATAGTGAGCTTTGAGCAACCACAGAGGTCCATGTCCTCTAGGCCATCTTCCCCCCAAAACAGTGAAAGCTTGTCTTCTCTGTCTACTGTATTAGAAACCAAAAGGGGTTTGCCTTCTCAAACCAGGTGACTTTACAAACCTTGTGATCCCCTTCCACATCTGCAAGAATAATAATGGAAAAATAAAACAATAATAAAAAGAATTCTTGTGAAGGTTTCTGGCATCTTTGATTCAAACGACAATCAAGATATTGGCTCTCAAGACGCTGATCTCCTCTGAAAGCATCAATACACTTCTCAGAAATCTTATAGATCAGATATGTTGGAGGTTACAAGTATATTCAAACCCTCAGGTCATTAAACTACCTGCTGAGAGAAGTATGTCTGCAGTCCCTTTGTATGGCACTGAGGGGAAAAAGACATAAGCAAGTCTGACACACATCAGCTTGTGTATGACTGCGAGAAAATCAGCAAAGCACCTGCTGCTGTCTTGCATCCCATCACTAAAATCAGTTGTGGATGCTTTCTCAGATGATGAGTCCATTAATGATACAGACATGTCAGTCTACACAGAGCAGGATGACTTGATGTCTTCACTCATCATATCAGAGATATTTACAGACACTGGACAGGGTGCCAACCCATCACAGTGGTCAGGTTATGGAGACAGTTATTGTTATTTTCAGAAAAGAAGAAGCAATAAGCCCTCAGCATAGTTAGTGAAAGGAACATGAAAACACAATTGAACACCAGGTTGTCCTCCAAACCCAGCACACACTCGACAGTTGATGATGGAGTACACTCAGTAGTACCTTCCATCTCCTCACCTGAGCACAATTCTTCTAAGGATCCAGCAAAGCTCCCTCACAGAGGCCTCTGACTTGTGGGTATCCACTGCCAAGATACAGACTGTGACTGTGTCTGTTCTTGATTTACTTTACAGTACTGCTGGCATTCGAGAAGATGATGGTCTGCATGTTCCAGTCGAGCTAAATGAGATCACAGATGCAGTCTGTCAGGCCACGCTACAGTGAATGGGGTCCATCCAACAGCCATGGAATTTGTAGCTTCTATAGTGAGAATCTTACAGTTCACTACTTATCCAGATTTCCTCAGCTCTTCACCAGTGTTGGCTGGCTCAGGCACTATGATTGAAAGCCTGCATTTAGATGCCTTTGATACTGAAGATATTGGCTTGTTTACCAAGAGGACAATTTTCTTGATAAGATCAATTCACAAATGTCTCCCCAAAATATGAAGATACATTTCATCTATAAATCACTTTCCAAGTGCTCAAACCACTAGCAAAACTAAAGACTGTCTTGGACATGAAGATGTATGTTTGTTAAAATAAAGCATTGCAGTAGCACATTACAATACAGTTAATAGGTAACTCTGCAGGTACAAAGCAGGAACGACTGAATAGTGCTTCATTAATACTTTACTCACTACTAACCAATGATAGATGGGAGGCTAAACATGATCTTTTTTGCTTAAAAAGTGACCGAATTTTCACGCGCCGTGGTTTATGTGGTAATGAGCACAATTATGTGATATGCCAGGATTTGACCAGGTTGAGCGAGTATAAAATTATAAGCTCATTATTGTTTTTATTTAATTAGCTTAAGTGACTTTGAATGGAAATTTTACATGAATTTGACAGCTCTAATATATGCCTCTGTAACAGCTCAAAATTATATCAATTACTTATGAGTATTGCTTTGCATATCATTTTACTCCATGAGCAGTGTTTGGCTATGATGAGAACTTTGCACATTTGGCTATGATGAAGAGAATGACTGAGTTGTTTCTGCATTCTTTGTGAGTTAATGATGATCTGGAGCAGTATTGTAAAGTGAAACATGGAAACTTATTACTAATGACTGAACAAATTGAGAACCAGATACTGAAATCCCACTTTTTTCTTCCTATGACAAATGTGAGCTAATTTACTAGCAAGTTAGCTGACATATGACATATTCATAGAAAGTGTAGAAATATAATTAGTTTAGTACCTTTCTGGGCATAAATATTAAACAATGTATCATTCTACTTGGTTCATATTAATGGTTTAAAATGACGTCTTTGAGAGTACTTTAAGGAGTCTCAGGCAGCTGTAAAATTACTTGCAGTTCACTTGCAACAATAAATTTATATCAATTTGAATTATGTTTATATATTAGTCCCATTCTGGTTCTTGAAAATGTGTTTCTTGACTCCATTAAAATGGATTATTCCATTAAGGGGTGTATTCAGGAGCAGGATGCATCATGTATTCATTACAAGTGAACATAAAAGTACAGTATTTAGCAAATATTTTATTTAATACATCATTCTATGTTATTGTTTTACAGCTAATGACTATATTCCAGGAAATTATGCTTTGTTGACCATGTCACCTATTGAAACCCCACTATAGTAACACATTATTTCACATAAAAAGGTATTGTGCCTTGCTGAGCCAAAATGTTATTTTAACTTAATTACATAACTAATATATAAACTTTAGGAAAACTGCTCTCCTGTCCATACCACTCTAGGGGCACCCGATGTTTCTTGTTGAATAAAAAAAAAAAGGAACACCAGTGGGACTGCTCTGAATGTGTACTTTGCTCTGTTCGACCTTTTTAGTAAACACACAATTTTTCCACCTGAAAAACTCAGTAGGACGAGAAAGAAGCATTTTTTTCTGGCAATCCTCAAGGGCTTATAACAATTTTTGAAGCATTTCACATTGAGGATGGCAAACCGATCAGCTGTGAAATTGAACTCCGGTCAACCAGATTTTGTGCAGTTTAACAACCTTGTGTGTGAAACAGCAGGAGGAAAGGTAAAAACTGACCACAAATACAGCACGCTGAGCTTCTCTCAATAACTGTGAATAATGTCATTCAGCTGCCTGAATTTCATGAGGTTGCCTGTGCTTTAATTTGCTACTCCATTTGTTACTCTAGGTGATTTTTGCGACAGATGAGTGGTTTGCTCCTGCTCGAAATCTCTTGAAGGTACAGCATAAAGGACCAGTCAGTTTTACTCTTGCATAATTCAGTAACTAAAACTCCTATGTGCAAAGAAGCATGTTCAAATCTTAATTTTATTCAAAATGTATGTACCTCTTAATTATTTCTTATGAATAAATATTGGGAAACTATGCTCTGAAGAAGGAGCCTGCAGAGTTCCTTGCCTCAGCTTTCACTGAGTTTGGGAAATGGATGGACGGTTGGGAAACAAGAAGGAAAAGAATACCAGGTATCATTCCATTTCTATCAGAAAATCTAAGTTGGCCAGCTTTCATCTCTCAGACAGCAACTTCTTATTTGCGACCTTGGCATTGATCTACTTTATGGCTTTGATGAGTGTGAGTCGTGTGGGCCACCTTCACTACGAATCCTCATCTATCTGCTCCACTTGATCAATAAAATGACGGGACGGAAAAGAGCTCTTTGAAGTATTGCAGCTGGATAAGGCTATCTGACCTGGCTATGAGGGACTGTCTTATAATCCTCAAAACTCCTGTCTGCTTAAAAGTCACGTATTGATCTCATGAAAGATGCACAGTACAGTTTCTGTTGTCTTGTGCTAAAGGTCATGACTGGTGCATTGTGCAGTTGGGAGTTCCTGGTGTCATTCACGGCTTTGATGTGGACACGTCGTTCTTCACAGGAAACTATGCGCCTTCCATTTCTATTCAGGCTGCCTGTCTCGGTATGTAAGCGCAACCAGAAGGGGTGTATGGAATAGTTAAGCAGTAGTTAAACAGTATTAAATTTATTTAAGTATGAAAGTTATTAAAGTACAAATTAATACAAGTGTCTTAACACTTGTTTACAATTTAAATTATTGTTCAGCTAATATCAACAACATACGTGACATTTAAAATTTTAAATTATCATTCAATTTTAAGTGCCTAAATATGTGAATGCAAGATATGACTGTCTGTCTAAGTGACTAAACCCATTCTTGAAATGCACACACACAGGCATCACTCAGTGGAGAAAAAGCAATATCCATACACTAGATAATATGTGTCAAACACAATTTTTGCCCATGCCTTGTTGGCATTGGCACCCCCTCAAAGAGCCAAATCATTTTTATGTATTATGTGTTTATTCTCTAATCAGATTATGAACAGGTCATGAACAGGGGTGGAAAAAGTACTGATGAATTATACTTAAGTGTAAGTACTGTGTATATAATGTTTCAAATTTTTACTCAATTAATACTGGAAGTATCCAGCCAAAAATGTACTCAAGTACTAAAAAGTAAATGTTTGTAAATGATAAAAGTAACTTAATGCCATGTTTTCATGTGAAAACTAACTTTTACAACTTCTCTAAAGCAGCTACATGTTTTTTTCGTTGCCTGAAAACATCATTCAGTCTTTGCAGGTTTTTGCTATCTAGCCAATTTTGCTAGCTACTGGAATTGATGCTAGTCTAACCTGGCATTAGCAAAGAAAACGTAGTTAAATATAGCTAGTTAACAATAGAAAATTAGTGAAACATATCTCAACATGCTTTTCCAAATTCATGCCTTCTAGGGAGGCAAAGAAAACAGCTCATTTTATATTTACATTTGACTGAGGTAGGGCCAGGGGCTCATCCTCAAGTTCAACACTGCAGCCTGGTGGCTTATTCATCATCAGACGCACATGGCGCTAATGGCGCTAATATGTAGCATGAAAATGTAACAGCAGATGATGAATTGGCACAATTCTTAATAGTTTTATCCTACACTGATGAATTTGATTTGATGCTTTAAACTGAAATGTAAATAAAATGCACCGGAGGCCATTCGACTGATGTATAGCGTACATTCACTTGACTAGATGAGAGAAGATTTGTAACATATATGTTGAAGGTATAAATAAAAATGTATGCAGTTGGAAATGTACTTGTACTTGGAAATGTAATAAAGTAAGAGTACAAGTATTCAATTTCAATAATACTCATGTAAAGTATAATACACCAAAATAATACCTAATTGTATTGACGAAATACTTTATTTACTCAAGTATTTTCCACTCCTGGTTATCAGTCAGTTTACCATGTTCTTTTTTTGTTTCGTGATCATTAAAAAGGTTGTATTCATTCTTTACTGTATGTAAAGAAGAAATCATACCCTTATCTTTGCTAAGAACTTAAATGCCCTCACTCTTTCACCATTCATGCTTTCTCTCTCCATCAACCTGTTTTTTCAACATTTTTGTAGTCAGTCATTACATCCTAGGCCAGTTAACACTAGATGCATTTCTGAGGCATTTAGACATGCTTCACATGCAGCAGATTCACCTCTAAGCCCACATACCCTGTTGAGTTTGTTTTATGTAATGTCTCTAAGTCCATAATTCCACAAAGTGTTTGTACGATAAAAATATTTATGGGCAAATGGAATAAATACATATATACACCGATCAACCATAACATTATGACCACCTGCCTAATATTGTGTTGGTACCCTTTTGCTGCCAAAACAGCTCTGACCCGTCGAGGCATGGATTCCACTAGATCCATGAAGGTGTGCTGTGGTATCTGGCACAAAGATGTTAACAGCAGATCCTTTAAGTCCTGTAAGTTGCGAGGTGGGGCCTCCAGGGATCGGACTTGATGGCCAGCACACCCCACAGATGTTCTACTGGATTGAGATCTGGGGAATTTGGAGGCCAAGTCAACACCTTGAACTCTTTGTCATGTTCCTCGAACCGTTCCTGGACAGTTTTTACAGTGTGGCAGGGCACATTATCCTGCCGAAAGAGGTCACTTCCATTAGGGAAAACCGTTGCCATGAAGGGGTATACCTGGTCTGCAACAATGTTTAGGTAGGTGGTATGTGTCAAAATAGCATCCACATGAATGCCAGGACCCAAGATTTCCCAGCAGAACATTGCCCAGAGCATCACACTGCCTCCGCCAGCTTGCGTTCTTCCCATAGTGCATGCTGGTGTCATCTCTTCCCTATGGGCTCTTCCCCATCTCTTCCCCTTCCACATGATGTAAAAGAAAATGTGATTTATCAGACCAGGCCACCTTCTTCCATTGCTCCGTGGTCCAGTTCTGATGCTCACCTGTCCATTGTAGGCACTTTTGGCAGTGGACAGAGGTCAGCATGGGCACTCTAACAAGTCTGTGGCTACACAGCCCCATACGCAGCAAGCTACGATGCACTGTGTGTTCTGACACCTTTCTATCATAGCCAGCTTTAACTTTTCAGCAATTTGTGCTACAGTAGCTCTTCTGTGGGATCAGACCAGACGGACTAGCCTTCACTCCCCACGCGCATCAGTGAGCCTCGGGCGCCCATGACCCTGTCGCTAGTTCTCCGGTTGTCCTTCCTTGGACCACTTTTGGTAGGTACTAACCACTGCATACCGGGAACACCCCACAAGGCCTGCCGTTTTAAAGATGCCCTGACCCAGTCATCTAGCCATCACAATTTGGCTGCTGTCAAAGTCTCTCTAATCCTTACGCTTGCCCATTTTTCCTGTTTCCAACACATCAACTTCAAGAACCGACTGGTCACTTGCTGCCTAATATATCTCAGCCCTTGACAGGTGCTATTGTAACGAGATAATCAATATTATTCACTTTACCTGTCAGTGGTCATAATGTTATGGCTGATTGGTGTATAGTCATATAATGTTATAATTTTTTATGTCACGTTTTTTTAAGTAAAATCATATTTTCTTCATGTTTCATGGCCACTGTTGTAAATTCAAGCATTAGCTTTCTTTACAATAATTAAGCGTGCTGTCACGCCTGGGGCATAGATACATCATGATATGTGGATTGAATGGATGGTCACTATACAGATACGTGACTTGTACAGGGGGATTTATTTATTACAGCTCTACTGTGGAAATGTTAGCTAGTACTGCACTATGGGCCAGTTCATTAATTTTTTGAAAGTTCGCACAGACAGAATGAAATGAGGCAACAGGCAATGTTTGGTCCTTGAGTTTGAGACTTGTGCACTAGATGGTGGTATACAGCTAAAATTGAAGAAAATTCAGGGAAAAATGGTAGCTGTGCATTTTTTCCACCTCCATTCTGTATTTCATTGGCCAAATTCTTTTGAAACAGCTGTAGCAAGATAATGTCACAATAATGCGACATTGTAATCGAAGTCCAATAGGTAAACCTAGGACTACTTGAGAGAAAGATGTCGCCAGACAGTAAGCTGTTAGGATGCAGTAAGCAACAAATTAATACTGAAATAAGTTGCAGATTTTATTTTAAAAAGAAAAAAAAAAAGGTGCAGATTATTTCAGTATCCTTATAAGTACAATGGTCAGTTTAACAATCTCTGCAGTCTGCCAAGAACAAGGCGGACCCAGGGTAAGAGTGCATATGAGCTCTTTCTTTGTGACTGTGTCCTATAGTATTCCATTATTTCAGTTTTCAGAAGAGAAGACTAAACAAGCTCTTTTACACCTCATGTGTGTGATTCAGATGGACTGTCTGTGCCGTCTTTAGTTCTTGAGGGAGACCGTACAGGTATGGCTGCTTCAGAGAGCCAGTTTGAAGCTGTGGCACAGGTAATTCATTGTCTCCTAATATCTGATCTAATCTGTCTCAGTGCTTACAAAATGGAGTCAAATCAAATCTATGTGATTGACAGCTTCACTCAGAGAGCTGGGACGAGATTGTACCAGTGACAATGCTGAAGCCTGGATACTCTGATTCCTGCCACAACTTCTTCAGTGTTACCTTCCCCCATCGAGTCACCCACATCCGCTTGAACATGTATCCTGGTAACATACACACTCAATGTCAAATCACTTAATATTTAAGAATAATAGTACACTAATTACACAAAGTACTAAGCACACAATGTACTCTGATTATAGCTTATTATACAAAGATTTTAAAATGCTGTTAAAAGGCAACATTTTAGGGTTTTTTGTAATAACTGCATGCAATTTACCAACTGTTGACAGATGGAGGTATTGCGAGATTGCGAGTGTATGGGGTTGGACAAAGAGACTGGTCCAGTGCACTCAGCCAGGAGGAAATAGATCTTGTCGCACTGGTCAATGGCGGAGTGTGTGTGGGCTGCAGCGATGCACATTTTGGTCACCCACGCAACATGATCGGTATGGGCTATCAGTGTTTAAAGAGAACACCTTGACATGCATTGCTTGTTCTTCTTCTTCTTCTGATGTTGATCCACCTGTTAACTAGAGCCAAGAAGAAGCTTTGTAAAACAGGAGAGAAATTTTGCACACTAGTTTTAAATAAAGTGTGATGCGACTACATTTCCGCATGAATACATTAAGAGCCTGTTAATGGATAATATAGTGTAGCAGAGTACAAATGCTGTGAAGCAAACTTACACGTTTTTGCACTTTTGCAGGCTTGGGAAGGGCTGACAACATGGCTGATGGGTGGGAGACAGCGCGACGCCTGGATCGTCCCAAAGTGTTGAAAGTATAATAATACTCTTTCAATAATAATAATAATAATAATAATAATAATAATAATAATAATATATAATTATTTTTGCCCCTAGGTGTGAATGAGAGTGTGGATGTGTGTGAATGCCATTGATGAACTGTCATCTAGGGTGTATACTATGTTCCTGGGATAGGCTCTGTATCCACTGTGACCCTGAAGAAAAAGCATTCATTGATGATAAATGAATGAAGTAGAACAAAACAGTGTGCCAAGTACAGTCCCCTCCAAAAGTATTGGAACACCAAGGCCAATTCTTTTTGTTTTGCTGTACATGGAAGACATTTGGGTTTGAACTACATCTTTCATTTCATAATATTTACATCAGTGTGTTAAACAACTTGGAACATGGCACCTTTGGTGGCAGACCACCCAATTTCTTAGATGAGCAAAAGTATTGGAACAGATAGTCTTAAAGTAAATAACCCTTAATATTTGGTTGCATATCCCTTGCTTGCAGTGACTGCATCAAGCCCAAGACCCACTGACATCACCAAGCGTCTTTCAGTGGTTGTTTGTTTTGGGGGTTTCTCCCTTCAGTCTCCTCTTCAGGAGGTGAAATGCATGCTCAGTTGGGTTAAGGTCTGGTGATTGACTTGGCCAGTGTAAAACCTTCCACCTTTTTCCCCTGATAAAGTCCTTTGTTGTGTTTGCAGTGTGCTTTAGGTCATTGTCTTGCTGTATGATGAAGTTCCTTTCAATTAGATTGGATGCATTTCTCTGTAAATTGCCAGATAGAATGTTTCTGTAGACTTAATTCATTCTGCTGCCATCATGAGTTACATAATCAATAAAGATTAGTGAGCCCGTTCCAGAAGCAACCTTTCAGAGGGGACGGTATAATTTCACTGATCTTATGCTACATACTCACACAGATAGACGAGAAGGGGATCTTGCAGGTCCCTGGATTTGAGTGGGCAATCTTCAGACTCGGGCATCCTGGTGTGATAAGCAAAATTGAGATAGACACCAATCATTTTAAAGGTACATCAAGTAGGCAGATGGATTTTACTATTACATCAGCAGTACATAAATCATAGTAACAGATATTGCCTTTTTTATTCTCTTACATTATTTAGGTAATTTTCCTGACTGGTGTAAAATTGAGGCCTGTAGTTTAACCGCAGAGGAGGAACAAACCTATATAAGGCACAAGTGGAGCAGTGACAAAGGTCCCACTTGGAAAATGCTTCTTCTTCCCCAGAAAGTATGCCATCTGTCTTGACAGTGTTCACATTTCATATTGCTTTATAAACAAATTTTCTTTATTGTAACCTTAAATGGTGTAATACCTTTTACATGCAGTGGGGTCGCTTCAGTATATGAAGTGGTGTTAAATATCCATCCACTTTCTCCCTGTGAGTATGATTTCTTATTTTTCTTTGTTCAGCTGAAGCCTCACTACAGGCACTTGTACTCTGGAGAGTGTGTGCTGCAGTGTGGGTGTGTAAGTCATGTGAGGCTCGTAATTGCACCTGATGGAGGGGTCAGCCGACTCAGACTCTGGGGTCACATCATCTCCAACAGCTCAACTAATCCTCATCAAATCTCAAAACTCTGACCCTTAAAACTACAGCAGAGTGGTCTGATTGCACCGAACCACTTAGGTGACATGGTGTTTTTTTAATAAGGGGTTTTTATGGGGTTTTTGAATGAACCTATTGAAAAACCACAAGTTAAGTTTCTCAAGATCTGTTCTGTGGTTATAGCAATTCTTGTGTAATAAAATGAGTGAGACACAGAGAAATATATAATTGAATTAAATTCCTAAGCATAGAGATGACATAATATTACACTTGTTCCTGCCTGATAATTAACTGGAGGTAATTAAGTATTCGTTTCCCACAGTATATTAAGTCATGGGCTCAAGTTGCACAATTTGTGGCCATGGCACAATAATGTGTGGCCATGAAATACTTAGTTTGTGGCTTTGAAATATGAACTTATTAGCACCTTATTAAAAAATGGCACCTCGGTGCAAAATTAGGGACATTTTTCTGCCAGTGTTACATCAAGGCAGCTCGATTTGTGTTATAAAATCCCTCAAAGTTCAGAAGCTTCAAATTTTCTGAGTCTTCAAGATTATATCTTCAGGTCCAGTTGTCTTGACTTACTACTAATAGACATTAAAAAATGCTCTAGATAATTACACATTTTAAGCTGCATAATAAGCACTTTCGATTGATAAGTAAGAAAATAATTAGCTTAATTGTATTTACAGATTGACTGTACAATAATTACAATATGACATTAAAGGAAATAAATACTGCCTAAAAACCAAACCATGCTTTATGTTGTGAAGACTGGTTTATTAGCACTTTGCTAGCACTGTTCACTTTCAGGAAAAAAAAATCAGAATCTCATCACATATTAATAAATCTAATTAATATAAAGCCCATTTATACAGTATCTTGATAAAGTTTCTAATGCAGATGTCCATTTAAGACTTAGCCTGTTTAAAGCTTATCCCTTACTCCTTATTCCAACACTGCAATGTGAATAGAATTTAAAGTATGCTTCTCTATTCCAGCCCCTTGATATACTGACAGTTTACTTGGAGAGTTTTTCCTAGAGTTTCTTTGTTATCATTTCTGTCCTGTCTTTTGTGCAGATTAAGCCAGTGGTCCATAACAGGATAATAGCATCAGCACGATGGAGAAGGATTTTACCCAAGTCATGCACTATCAAGTCAATACAGATTTCCTGCTTTTGCTGGAGTTTACAATTCAGATTTGATTCTTTCCATATGGGCTGGCTGTTAGAGAGAGAGAGAGAGAAAGAGAGAGAGGAGAGATAGCTGTCTTTTTTAACTCTAGGAAATGCACATTGAAATTTGAACAAGTTAGGATCATGTAACACTATTTCGGCAACTTAAAAAAGTTTTTAGCCTCTTGCTTATATGAGATTGTGGTAACACTTTCTATGAAGGCTTTATGTATAATGACTTCAGAATACATTCATAACCATGTTACAATGCATTCATAAGGCATTATATTTTCTCATAATGCACTATGCAAAGTGGGTTCGTGATATGTTATGAATACTACTTATAATGCATCATGTTAATGGTTCATAATGCATAATGCAGTTAGCTATAAAGCATAATGTATTTTCGTAAACAATTATAACAATGTGTATAATGTATTATGAATGCAATATAACATGATAGGAACGTGTTCATAAGTTATTATAGTGATGACCTTCATAGCAAGTGTTTCAGAGGTGTTTTTTTAGGTCTCTGCTTGGGTATCATCTTTTACATGTAAATACTAGCAGGACTTTAGGGATTAAAAAAAAAAAAAGAATAGCAATCGGTGTAATTTCATCCTACTTTGACCATGATTAAAATCATATATGGGAATAATGACAGATTTGACTACTTGTTTAGGTTTATAGCATTTGAAACATTTTGCTGTGTGTAAGAACTACTGTAAAGCTAGACTTTGCAGGTGGTACTACGTTATGCAATTCATTATGTAGCTACAGAATGACTATTCCTTTGTTCTAAAAGGGATGGAGAAGCTTTTCATCCTACTCTACTTTTACTGGGTTTTCAGGAAGAGCCTCATCCAGGACAGCAGTCTGGGGTGAATGATATTACTATTAACCATACCTCATATTTCAAATTTAAAAATAAACTCTCTCTCTCTCTCTCTCTCTATATATATATATATATATATATATATATATATATATA
>CM040993.1:10299248-10356425 GCA_022985145.1 Pangasius djambal | reverse complement strand
CTTTGGGCAATCCTCCAGGAGGCTTGGAGTAATATATCAAGTCAATGTTTGAATAAACTGACTGCTCGGATGCCTAGTGTTGTCCCTTATTATCAATGCAAAATGGTCACTAACTAAAGAGGATTTATACTGATATTGCCCAAAAACCCTATTTTGTTCAGGCGTTTCCAAACTTTTGGAGGGCAGTGTATATATATATTGTTTTTGACTACCTGCAAGGCAACTTGTTTCCTTTTTTTGTCTTCTTCTTAGTTCTCAGTCTTCTCAGTAATACAGTATATTAGCAATGTTTAGCAATGCAGTTGTGGTACATATCGGTGTATAATGTTCATATAGTATCACATAATAAAGAACTTTAACAGTGAAGTCACTGCCAAAGCAGCTCCACCTACCAACACTGTATGGCCAAAAGTATGTGGACATCTGAGCATCACACCCATATGTGGTTCATCCCCAAACTGTTGCCACAAAGTTGGAAGCACATAAGTGCGTAGAATGTCTTTGTATGAACTCGAGTGGCCTGCACAGAGCCCTGACCTCAACCCCACGAACACCTTTGGGATGAACTGGAACACTGACTGCACCCCAGGCCTCCTCATCCAAAATCAGTGCCTGACCTCACTAATGCAGTCACTAATGGCTGAATGAACAAATCCCAACAGCCACGCTCCTAAATATAGTGGTAAGCCTTCCCAGAAGAGTGGAGATTATTATAACAGCAATTGGGGGACTAAATCTGGAATGGGATGTTCAAAATGCACATGTAAGTGTTATAGTCCGGTGTCCACAAACAGGTAAGTCTTCAATAGTCTTTGTTTGTCAGTTTTTGAGTCATAGCACCTGATTATTTTTTGGCATATTTTGCTTTATTGATCAGTGAACAGTTGCTTTGACTGAAGGGAAACATTTTACGATTTTGAAATGAAAGCATTTCTTTGCCTCACTGCTCCACTTGTGCTTTATAAATGTCTGTTCCTCCTCTGGGGCTAAACTACATAATTTCTCAACCATGCAGTGTACTACAGTACATCATTATTTTTGTCACCATTATGCCATGTTATGATTTACATTTCCATATAATTATTGCACTCCCCTCTTAACCCCTGATTGTATGTCAGTCTTCTTGACTTATATTTCAATCATTTATAGTTTCCACATACAGCCTTGTGTGTTCTAGGAATAAATTTGTGTGTGTTTTGGGGAAAGGGGTTAGGTGGGTGGGGAGGAGGGAGTTTAGTTGCTGCTCTTCCTGCTTTTCTTCTATCAACTATCAAGCAGTTGTTTCTGGTTAACAGGAGGAGCCTTTTTTGTGTTTAGTAGCCTTATGCTTAGACTGAGCAGCACAGTGAGTAGCATCACCGCCTCACAGCTCCAGGCATGAACCCGAGCTTGGGTTACTGTGCAGAGTTTCACATGTTCTCCCTGTGTCCACTTGGGCTTCCTCTGGGTTCCTTTCCTCCCACCTACATACCGGATGGTGGATTGGGTACTCTAAATTGCCTCTCAGTGAATGTGTGAATGTGTGTCCTGCGATTGAATAGAGTCCTATTTGAACATATTCCCATTTAGTGTGAGATAGGCTTTGGAACCACTCTGAACAGGATAAAGCAGTTACTGAAGATGAATGAATTAATGAATGAATAAATATCTGTGTAAATGTAACATGTCATATCTCATTATGATGATGCTGCTAAACTGACAAGATCTCTTTCCTTTTAAATGTCTCTGTAATTAGGCCTAAATGTCTGCATTCAGTACCTTTACTGGAAATTCTGGAACAGAAAGTGTAAAGTTGGTTTCCACCTGCTTCATCCATCAAAGTAGTGGCTTATCTTGATGATTTGCACAATATCCCACCACACACAGCGTTGTATTTTTAAGGCAGTATTTGCATCCCAAATAGCAATGAATTTGAGTCCTATTATGCCCAGTATGTGGAATAATAACTATGTAAACAGGAGGTGAAATGGCATTTTAGATATACAAGTGAAAAAGGAAAAAAAGGCTCTAAATGATAATGATCTGTGCAAATTATGTTAAAGAGGAAAAAATGTTAGGTTTAGAATGTAATAATTATATACAGATATATAATTTGTAGGACTGTTAGTGGTTAGTAGGAGCAGCAGGTAGCCTATTATAATATAACCCATTTAGCGTATTAATTGAAAACCTCCTAGGTGATAAGCTGGGTTGTTGAATGCCTCCTGATGTAATAATAGTTTCTTTTATGGGCAGCCGCTGGATCAGAATGATCTCAAGCTGGCAGACAAGCTTGGCAGGGTGCTGCATACACTCTCATTGTGTGCTTTATGGTTTATTCATATTTCTCACTCAGTGCCTGGTGGGAGGATAAGCTGTGAATCTGATTAAGGTTTTGGCTC
The DNA here is from genome assembly GCA_022985145.1 of Pangasius djambal. NCBI lineage: Eukaryota > Metazoa > Chordata > Actinopteri > Siluriformes > Pangasiidae > Pangasius > Pangasius djambal. The sequence goes on along the minus strand of CM040993.1, from coordinate 10,354,044 downwards.
TTTACAGTCGTCTTCATTAAGCCGAGAAGCCCTGCAGTGTAAAATTTTTATGAAACTGTCACAATGTAGTTCAGTTGAAGTAACAAGGTGCATTGTGCAAATGCTAGGTAAAAGATTCTTGACACGCAATGAAGAAGACTTTCCTTTTTCTGTATAGACAGAGGACAATACATTTGTTTATGTGCTTAAAGCTAAGACAAGATTAACAGACATAACAGCAGGACAACATCCTACTTACACTGTTTTAATCATATGCGTGTCTTCAGATGTCCTTGAACAGATCAACCATGTGGAGATTGAGACAGCGCCATACATCCCTCATTTCTCTGGAGTGAAATAAGCTGTATTGTGATTAATTACAGTGAATGATGCTCACTCATGCACCACACACCCACACCCACACACAACCACCCACACATGTTCTCACTAGTGCAGAGCTTCATAAAGTGGATGATAAGTGTTCCTTGGGCTGAGCTGAAATGACTGAGGAGGAGTGAATCGCAGACTCAGCTTGTTTAGCCTGAGAAAAGGTCAATGGAAACGATCTGATATATTATTAGCATGAAATATTACAGTTTAGGTATCAACAACATTACCCAGACTAGAAAATAGACTTTCCACTTTCCTCACGCTTTGTTAACTCATTTCAGCATGTTATTTGAGATGTAAATACAGATGGAGAGCCTATATAGGCACTGTTTGTCAGATCATAATTGGGCTGGTTAATTCAGGATCACATGGTGCTCTGTATGTTTCACTCCATAATGAAGAGTTATTCTGAGATTATATTGAGGGTGATGTTTGTTGCTGTTTCATTATACTTGTCTCTTACACTTAAAATGATTCATGATTTATTAAGCTGAGTATTATTATTAGTTTCAGGTAGTTTTTTCGGAGCCTTGCAATATAACCTTATTAGGTCAGTGAGGTGTGTGAGCTATTAGAGTTACCCAGTAACCACTTATGCAATATTTACCTGCCTTGAACTGTTACATTGGTGCCCTGTGCGGAGCGTGTGATTTGTCTCTCAAGTGATGTCCAGCAGGGGGCAACAGAGAACCAACAAACTCTGCAACATCCCTTCAGGTTAACTGTGATCACCATATATGAGACTGGCTTGTGTGTGTGTGTCCCCTCTGTATGACCTCCTCTTTATCGCTCTGTGAAGCCCCTCTATTTCTCTCTCTCTCTCTCTCTGTAATTTTGATGCATAGTGTATGTCATGCCGGCTGGTCATGCCAATGCCTCTGTATGCTGTAATGGGGCAAGAGTTCTTCAGGGCACTAAAGTTCACTCCTCTTCTGCCCTGCTGAGTGGTTCCCAGAAGTGGTGGTACAGCAAGTATATCAACATTTTCGCAAGACACTGATCCTCCATATCTCATTTAACTCCTGACAGTGGCAGACAAAATAAGAACACAATCTATGTGGGTTGAATGTAATGAAAACCTGAACACCCTACTCATTAAGCATTTCATATATGTGTGCTTTCATGCAGCACCACATAGACTTACTATCTTGTGGTGAAGGCCATTCATAATCGTTTGTTTTTAGATCATCAAGCTTGCAAGCTGCATACACCGCTTCTACCTAATTACCACCATCATTCTTATGCACACTGCCAGTCACAACATTTTTGAACATGCTATTTTTTAGCATTTCTGATTATACAAGAAATGGCTTCATTTTAAATAAATGAAGAGGAGGAAATCTCAGGAATAATGTAGGTATACTCGAATTGAGAAATGTTCAGGAGATATTATATCCATCTAGATCTAATTGGAAAATGCCTAGATCTTGATCACATTAATTAGGCTTTTGTAGCTCACAACTTAAAGTTGGTTACCAGCTAAAGGCAGTAAATGCTTAATTGGTTTACTCTCTAGTTGCAACTGCCTTTAGTAAAGCACTAATTTAGAGTCTCATTAGGCATAAGTGCAAAGACCTAGTTCTTCTATAGAACACGTATTTGATATGTTTGGTTATTTAATTGCCATATAGATGGTGTGTTTCTAGGCCTACTATAATCCTAACATTTCAAAGATACCTTTGAAAAACTGCAGTTTGCAATATGCCATGAAGTGGGTCATGTTAGTTTCTCAGTTTTTGATTTCTTTAACACTCAGCCCTGATTTTGTATGAAAGATGCCCTTAACCTCTCAGGCCTTGTTGGTGGATCCAGCTTTACATTCCTCATGCTTGTAACTGCTTCCTATTAGTTTCTTTGTATAATTCATGGTAGTTATTGAGTAATATTCTTTAGGATGATGAACTGAATAATAAGCTGATAGTTTAAGGGGTTAAACAACAACTTACTAGTTTCACCAGAGGGAAGTAAAAAAGGCATGTCAAGGTTTTAAATGTTGTAAATCAGCACATGCATCTTATGTACATTGTTCTCTACCATCTTTATTTAACCCCAATATTCAAATCTGCTTGACTTACACCTCTCCTTAAGAAGCCCATGCTTGATCCAACTAATGATGCTAACTACAGACCTGTATCTCTCCTTCTATTCCTATTCAATTCCTATTGTAACATGCAGATCTAGCACAGCTGTCTTTATATCTTTATAACTAAATGACCCCTTGGATGTGAAAGAGTGTGTATACAGGTCCGTGTATTCTACAAAGACTGCCCTCCTTGCAGTCACTGAAGTTTCACATAAAGCCAGAGACAATTCTGCCTCCCCTGTCATCCTTCTTGACCTATCTACATCCTCACTTCCACGCTTATAGACTTGGTGCTCATTGTACCTACAGAGTCGACCCTACCACCTAGCTTGGAGAGGTTCAGGTTTATCATTTCACAACCTTACCACTGGAGTCCCTCAGGGGTCAGCACTTGCTCCACTCTTGTTCAGGTCTCATGGCTTCTCTTATCACTGCTACACCTATGACACACAACTTCTCTTTTCCTCCTCCCACCTCCCGAGTTACCCAGAATATGTTGGCCTGCCTTCTGACATCTCTTCCTGGATGAAAACTCATCAACCTTGAGAAAAATGAACTGATATACTTACTGACGCAGAAGTTCCTTTTGCTGGATCTATCAATGACCGTAGACACAAGTGCTGTCCACCCCAGCACATACAGCCAAGAATCTTGGTATAATTTTAGGTGCTGGGCACACCATGAAATCCTGCCGATTTCTTCTTTATAACATCAGAAGAGTATAACATTTTCTGACCAGAGACTCTGCTCAACTTCTTGTACAAGCCCAATTTGTTTCTAGAATGCAACTCAATTCTTGCTGGTCCCCCTTCATATGAGATACCACCTTGAAAGTATTGTGAATTCTGGTGCTGGCGTGGTTCATGACCTCACGAATTAACCCCCCTACTGAGGTCACTCCACTGGCTTCCTGTTGCAGCAGGAATCAAATTCAAAGCTCTTGTCTTGGCATCGAAGGGTTTTACACCATATTATTTTCACACCTTGATTCACAATTACACATCTGCATGGCAACTCAGGACTTCAGGGCTCTTGCTGTGTACTATTCCGAGGTCTAAACATCGTTGTTACAGTGTCCTCACTCCTCACTGCAAAAGTCAATGCAATCCGATTTGACTTTTCTTCTCTTCCTCGAACACAAACTTATCAGCTAAATCTCAGCGCTCTGAACTCACTGGTTTCAGATACTCACAAAGATCACATTTCACTTCATCCAAAGCCATGAACCTTGCAACTGAATCAACTCACCCCATAGAGGAACTAAATCCGATATACAAGAAAAAAATTCAGATTTGTAACTCTCACATCAGCTTCACACTAGACCTCTCACAAACTTACACACACTTTCCACCCCTCACCTTGCCCGTGTCTTTCACATGATAGCCTTCCTCATCAATACTTGTCGACTGCCTGTCAGAAAGAACGATATTCCCAAGAATGATACTGTATTTTTTCCTCATCCTTCCTTCTAGCTTGTTTGGATTTCCTCCATGTGATCTGCACTGTTAAATAAGACGAATGCCATTAGAAATTCATGGCTGCTCCCTGCCATCAATAAATGATTAGTTTGTGGTGTTTGCTCATGATTGATTGGCTGAGCACGAGACGTATTAGAATCAGACTCAGTGTGTGCTAAGAAAAACACAAGCTGGCAATGAATGTCATTAATTTACATTAAACTGTGATGCTTGCTATATGTCACTGCTTTCTCATGCAGTATTGTAGCTACCCTGCTACAGTTAGAGGCAATTTCCGACTGTCCATTATCCTGTAATGCTGTTATATACAGGTTAGGTTACATTTGAGTGTCTGATACATTTCGTTTGATCGCTTTGTGAGTAAGTTCTAAAGGACATGTCCACAGTTTAGCTGTTTCCCGGAAACCCGTGTGCCATACATGCGGTGTCTGTAGATGGTGTTTAGGGGTGGTGTGTTCTGCAGGGACAGATCAGATGTAACGTGTAGATTGAATATGGCAGGGGGATCATGACCTAAGACCAGAGCTTGTATTGATATCTGAATTAGCAGAAATGTTGAGAACATGGGTAAGGCACTTAGCAGTGGGAGTCTAAAGCACCATTTTTTCTAGGGTCACATGGGTCATATGGACATCTGTGCACTTATGGTCTCTACCTCACCACACCCTGCTTTCTTATATAATATTTTGTATGTGCCACATGTAATGTAAAACAGGACAAATGTATTGTGAATTCTGCTTAATCTTCAGTGATAGATTTTTGCTAAGGCTTAGTGTACAGTATATTGGTAAGGCTATGTTTATATTCTTGGCCTCGACAAAAATATGCCTCCAGTATTTTTATTTGTTTTGAGAGAGTTCTTATTTTTATGAATCTTTGCCCATATACTATTATTACTGTAAAGTGTGTTTTACAGTGAGCCTAGGTAGGTTTTTTTTTTTTAAGTGAACTGAGACAGAGAACCAGGCAAAAAGGTAAAGACGAAAAGGTATGGGGCATTTTGTTCATTGGCATTTTATAAAAGTGTATTTAAAAGTTTAAATACTCATATTTTTAATATTATATGCAAATGCTTTTTCAGATACTCAAAAAAACAGATAACTCAAAATGTAGGTCTGATGTCTCTCTAACATGTTAAATCATTGTTAAATGACATACCGACACATCTAGAACTTTTACATGTTCTTCAGCTGATCCCTTTTGGGAAACCCCAAAATGTTCTATGTAGGGCCATATAACGGAGGGTTCCCTCTAAGAAAGGTAGGCAAAAAATCTTAGCTGTCTCAAGATCCCTTAAAGAGTTCTTTTTTCTAAGAATGTGGTCTCAGTGACAGCACCTTAATTGTAGCTTTGTTTTTGTAACTATCATGTTGTATATTCTCTAAAACTCGAGTTAAATCAGTTTGAAAAACATTCAAAAGTTTAAAAGGTATTTTCAATAAAGGACAGTGTAACAGTATAAATCACTAACGAAAGAACTATAATTGTATGAGAATTACTACAAATCACAAAAGGTTTATTGATAAAATTATAACAAAATAAATCCAAAACTAATCATAGGTTAAATCAAACAAATGTTTTGTATCTGGATTTAAAAGGTTGAGCTAACATTTCTATTCCAGAGTTTAGTGGCGATGATGTTACTATACAATCCCCATCAGTGCTTTTAGGGGTTTAATGGATTTTGACATTTCCATGGACTTTAGTGATTAGCTTCATACTGCAAATGCGTTTAAGAGTATATACATGTTTGTGTGTGCTTGCCTATCCTAAGAGTCTAATCTATTTGATGTGGTTTGCCAACTTTAGGTTCCGACCTAACTACGTGTTCTATGCCAAGCAGAGAGGCGATTTGGCAAGGTGCAGATTCATATCTCCAAAACTTTCAGTCTTTTCTCATCAGGAGGTAAGTATGTGCACAATCAAAGATCTCAGGGAGAAGCTAGCAAGAATTCTGCAGTGAAGTGAGTATTTGTACCTGACTGTACCTCAAATAGGATCATAAATTAATTCACCACTTGCCAAGAATGGTCTAAACCTTATCAGGGAAGTCTCTCTCTTGCCTGTCTTCCATTGTCATTATGCCAAGTCTGGTGACTGACATCAATCATTCATCTCATCATAACCACATTAGGCTGGAGATTGTTCAGGTCACATGATGAATTTTTATAATACCTCCTATGCTGCTCCAGTATACTTCAATTCATAACGACCATGCAAAATCAGTAGTACTGCTGATGGATGTCCAGCCATTTATGTTACTTTGAATGTTAACAAGGCAATTTCTCTGTGAGCCTGAATCTCAGAAGGTGTGCGATCATGTCAGTGCAGTTCAATTTATGTTCCCATAAACCCTCAGCCCCATTCACATCGCAGTGTCTGAGTGACATGCTGCTGTTGCTGATCTGGAGATTCCTATTAAACCCATTCAGCCATTCACATATACCATCACCCATCAACATCAGCGTCAATCCTGCTTCTCCGTGACTGCAGCCGGAGGCAATATAGAACAGATCACACACCTTCTCACATGTTTTCTCACATCACCTCACAAGGCTCCATTGTTGCCATAGATGCATTGAAAAGAATTGTTTCTGTATTGAACAATAGTAGACAGCAAAGTAACAGCTTTTCAGGGCACATGAAGCAGAAAGATTAGTAAAAGACAGTCTACTGGGACTTGAATGTCAGTCACTAACAGTGAGTGGATGTAAAGCTGGAACGACAGGCTCATAGATTCCTTTCATTGGTGAAGAAAGGTGAAATAGTGTGTGTGAGAGAGCAGAGTGGCCCATAAGAGGATCACTCACTGACTGACCCAGTAAACGGAGTGGCAGCAGGCAGCAGTAATGGTGATTAATGGCCTTGCCTCTAAGGGCAGCGTGTTCAGAGCCAGCAAGCACAAAAAGGAGACTGCAGGAGCTGCAGAGTTAGCAGAAGATCTCCAACTCAAGGTGGACTTGCCCATCCATCAGGTACTTCTCAGACATGCACCTCAGCGACAAACAAGCTGTGCAAACAGAGCTCCAAAATCAAGCTCCAAAATCCGAAGCTGTTGACTTTAAGAGATGTTTTAGGAATGCTGGCAGTGCTGGCGCTTTTATGAGTTAATGGTTGTGCTCCAGAGTGGTGGAGGAGGAGCAGTGCACCTCTTGTGCTTAAACTGACTAAGTCTCTCCGCAGTCTATATCTCTCAACACAGCCAGCTTGAACAATGTCAACCAGAACTTGCTCAAAAGGAATCTTATTTAGAGTCAGCAACTTAAGTTCGAAGGACTTAGCCAATACATTCAGGGATATTATTTCCATGTTGAGATTTGTGCTATGCATGTTATTAAATTGTCTTTCTGTGTGGTCCATTCACATTATTGAAATTACCAACATGCAGTTCATGAGGTTTGCTCCTCTGAGGTTTTCTTGTGTAGAGCTATAATGGTGGGAGTTTTTAAATCTGGAAAAAATCTGAACTGATTACACAGATCACATTTAAATAATAATGCGAGAGCCTATAAAAACACTTTAGACAAGGATAATATACACATGACACGTAGTCAAGTTTCAAATAAACATGTGATAACCCAGTATATTAAATATATTCAGAATATACAATATATGAATAGTCCTGACAACTTAAGACTAATCAACAAAGAGTAGCAGGAAAGTAAATGGGAGGTGGGAGGAAACCAGAGACCCCAGAGTGAACCCACATGGACACGAGGAGAACATAGGAAAGCTCCACACAGGCAGTAACCCGAGCTCAGGATTGAGCCAGGGACCCTGGGGACGTGAAGCAGAAACATCAGCTTGTGTACAAGTTACTGAACAAAGTCACTCATTCGTACCCTTGTGAATTGTCATTCAGTTTTAGTAGGGATGAACAAATCTCTGGTTCTCTATGTCATACGAAGATTACAACTCCTGACCCCCACCCACCCCAACTCCTGTCCCCCACCTCTGTTTATAGCAATCACCTATTCACATTTAATGATACTGACTCATCTACCAGTCAGTCTGATGAGCATTTCTCCTCCATTAATAATGCACAGTCTGTCAATAACACACGGGGATGCCGGATCAATCGCTCATACCATCCCTCTTCAACAGGAATTAGTGATGGAAAAAAAAATTAAATCTCCATTTATTGACCTCCATTGATTTACTGTAGTCTTTTCCACCACAATCACCCTTTCACCCGTCCAACACTATCTTCTGGCACAGATCAGAATGCCTCTCTCACTCGCTCTCACTTCACACTCAAGGTCAACTTTAATCACGCTCAGGCCCCGTCGAGGGCTGCAGCCGCTGCTATTCCTCTGGGTGACGGCGTGACGGCTTACAGAATTACCCTGCTGTTCATCAAAGAGCCAGTCACTCATTACTCACTGCGCTCCTCCCGGAGTCATTAGGAGCTGCAGAGCCAACACAGTCTCAACAGCGCAGTGCCAGCCGGTTCCCTCACACCCACCTTGGTTAATGGAGACGGATTTGTGTAGGTTGAAGGAGTGCCAGCGTAATTTATTTAGCACATGATATTCATGTCACCAATGTAATTGATGCTTGTTGCAGTTTTCCCTTATGTGTTCAGACCTGTTCTTCCTTGTCATGACTAGTTCTGCACAAGTGTAATAGGTTTTTATTTAATTAAGTTGATACATATGACTGTAAAGACATGTATCATATTTTGCTCACTCATGCAAGGAACACTGCTGAATAACACGAATGTGTTAATTCACTTTTATTGCTATAGCGCATTAAACAACAGACATTGTAAACTCACAGCTTTACCGTGGTTCACTTTTTGATGGCAGCTGTTTGAAATGTTATGCTTTGTACCTGGCAGGCTTTCCCTTGGACAGTGCAATGCTCATGCTCCTTGAAATCAAGTACTTCTCAGCATGAAATAAACATTACATGTTGTAGTTACTTTCTTATTCTATGTGGGCTCAGGCGAAGTAGAAATTCTTTCTGATATATGCTTTAAGGGCTCCTGCCACAGACGTTACAGCACAGAGATCCTTTTGATGTCACATATTGGCGCATATCACATGTCAGGTACACAAACGGCCAAGGAAAGAAACTTCAAAGGAAAGCACCTTAAACCCGCCAGCAGTCTGAGCTTTGTTTATGGCTTGAGGACTGAATGACTTTACGCTAGTGACTGGGAACTATACTCAAAGCACACAACTGTGACAGTATAGACAACTGAGTCAGTATACAGATAGAATTGTTGTGCTTTCTGGACCACACCCGCCCATTTCTTTACACCTCCGAGCACATGCTCACTGAGAAAGTACTCACTGATTAAAAGATCAAAAGAAGGAGTTTGTAATATTTAGAGCTCTTTGCTGTCTACAAATTAGATTTATAATAAATATCTGCACAAACCTCCCCATTCTCTCAACCGACCTCACTCCCTCTGATAAAATGATGTAAGTTGCTTTTAAAGAAACATGGTAGAGCTGAGCAGATTTGTCCTGGAAGGATCTGAGCTCATTTCTGGGCCTGAAAAATGTAATCAAAAGCCTGATTTCTGATGAACAAGCCAGAGACCATAGTGGAAAGGAAAAGCTCCCTGAGATGACATGAGGAAGAAACCTTGAGAGGAAAGGGTTCCTTGCATCCTGTAGGAACTGTATCTTTTACATTAAACCTTTAAGGGTTCTCCCAGAGGGACAAACTAAAGAACCTTTCAGGGTACTAGAGTTGACCTTTTTAGTTTCAAATTACATTGGCTTTGGGGATCTCTCATTGACAATATATATATATAAATTTGTTTATGGTTATGTTCATTTGTGCTTGAGACTCTGTTTTGAAGATTTATTGCATTTCTGTAAGTTAAACTGCAGCCAGTAATCCACACCTGAGCTGCAGAAATGCTCAGTGAAGTAAGATTTCACATTTAGCCTTGCCCACTTTTCTCTGAAAAAGAGACATTACTGTCGACCAGTCTCTAACCTTTCTCCAATGAAAATGTCTGTGGTCATCCACCTTAAGCACGTTCATTTATTTGCTCATAACAAACTGAATTTATGGCTGCCCTCCTGCCTGCTGGTTGCCACAGACAGCGCACACTGAGTTACTACGTTCCACCTGAGCAAACTCTCGCCTTGTTTTTATAATATTAGCGCCTTTTGTGTGTGAGCCTCGGGAGCAGGGCCCGCTCGAGCTCCACCACTCTCTCCTTCAAAAGCCATCAAGCCCGTGAGCACTGACCCGGCAATTTACTATGACAGTAGCGGTCTGCTGATATCTTTCATAAAACACTCTGATTGACGATGGGGGAAAAAAGTGTGTTCAGTCATCATGGCAAGTCATAAATTCACTCACACACACGGGCACACAGCTTGAGACCCATGTGTCATGGTTAAGATGCTCCACATGGCTCGTCTCTCGCACAGTATATCACTCACACAGCCTGGTGTGACTACCTTATGATGGTGCCCTTACTTCTCATTGGGATTTTAATCATCGTGTAAATCACAGGTGCATCTCGGAGAGAGGGAGACAGGCAACGACAATATCGAATACAAATTATAAAGCCTGGTCTAGGTGTGGTTCATGGTGGAATTCCCAGGTGTCACTATTGATAACATATTATGCACTTGTTTACAGCAGCGATCAAAATTCTTCACATTCATACACACGTGTATCTTCCACGGAGCATACAATCAGTTACATTTCCACATAAATAAACACATTTATGTGTTTATTTGAGCTAGGCTGGCTGATCAGCATCCCTCTTATTGAGTGTGTAAGTACGTCCTTCACCTTTGGCCATGTTCATTAGGCATCGTTGCAGAGTTGCGGAGTAGAGCTTGGAGATGTAGAAAACACATCAGGCTTGTCCACAATTGCCACACTGTGCTTATTTTCCCTCAGGCAACCATCAAGGCCTATGAGACATGCTGAGATTAACTTAATATATAATTCATCATCCTGTGCGCTCTCTGCAACAGACCGCTCCCTATCTAACTCGGTTTGGCGTTAAAACCCCTCCGCGTGTTCTCCCCCTCCTCAACTCATTTCCAGCGTAACACAATCTGCACTCCCTCTCAGAGTATGGCATCTGAGTTGGGCGCATTTCAAACTACTCCCATAACTAAAGCATGTCTAGTCTTTCTTTTATTTATTTTTTCCCATTCTTTCCTTTCTTATAGAATATAAAGAAATTGAATCCTTAGTGTTTGAGCAAGACACAGCAGGCAAGAGAAACTCATTTAAATAACTACACATATAATATACCCAATAAATCAAGTACATTTCAAACTAGTATATGTGTTTTTTTGTAGTAGGTCTACTGGGGAAATTGTAAGTGCACTGGAGTTTAGAACATATAGGCTTCACGTCGACCTAAAATGTAGTACAAGTAGTACAATAGCTCAGCTAATCTGTGTACATGGAAAATAAACATGGGTTCTAATGAGGAATAAATCACTTTGCCGATTAAAAGTGAGCTGAATCAACTAATAACATATTGCTAGTTAATGGGAGAAAATGCAGTATGGATATGAAATCTTATCAGGTTTAATGAAGCGGAAAATGAAGGTTGCTAATGCTTTTAGTTCCACACTGAATCAGTACCTCTGTTCTTAAGAGCATGACAAGGCAGCTTTAAGAGCACATAGAGCTTCCACTCTAACCTGCTGAAAATATGTTTCCTTGTCATTAAAGCGTCAGAGAATTCAGTTATGTCTTGAAATATATAATCAAACGAAGTGTAATTCCACCATTTAAGCATGAACGACTACATCTGAACAACCTTTATCATTTAACTGAGACCATTAATATATACAGTGATCTCTATTTCTGCATATATGTATAACATCATAATCTGTACTGAATATAGTCAACTTTTTAGTGTCACGTGTATATGTACAGAAGAAACATGAAAGTTATGTGAACGGTTGAGGTTTATAGCAGGTAATTAACATCACGGGCTGTCTTGTGTGCCTGTCTCTGTAATGGTTTACACTGGATGACACAAGCTATAATCTAATCTTTCGAATATTTACCCATTATTTTATGACACTGTGAAATTTTAAGGCCACTCTCTAACATGCTAATTAGCTGCTGACAGGTAGAGTAACTCCTCTCAGATTGTGTATAGTGCAGCGTGCACCTGCTGTTCGAATGACTGCTTAGAAACCACTGCACAAATTTACACTTCCTGCTCATGGAGCACATTCTGGTTACAGCTCAGTGTCATGCAACCATTAGGCGGTTTCACTTTCCATTAGGTAACTCAATCACTGGGAAAAGAACTAATAGAGATTACATTATATTCTGTCCAGATGCTACGACCCTTGAGGGAAGATCAGCTCTGAATGACTCATAAAGGTTTGATTTGTATTTTGTTTTCAAGGTTTGAAATGCGATTAATTTTGAGTACATGGCTTCTAAAACACATTTTCTGAGTCCATAAAACCCCAAACACAACACTTAAACTCAATTCACCAAAATGCATCTCTGTCTGGCAAAAGGAAATAGTTGCCTTGGAAATCTGGTAACGTTGCTCATATTGAAACAAACACAACACGTAAAAATGCATAGGCACTACTATCAAGTAGAGAAATTAAATGAAAACACTATCATCAAATATGCTAATAAACTGAAAGAACTTCAGAAGGCAAAAAGGGATAAGTGTATATGTTCTTTAGGGGTGTGATGGTACACAAAATTAAAGTTCTATACGACACGGTGGTGTCTCGATACAATACATTTTTTGATACAGCAAACGTAAGCATTGCCTCAATATGTACCTTAGGTTTCCCTTTTCAGTTGAATAAAACATTTAACGTTATAAAAGTACAATAACTGAAACTCATATTCAGTTTCTTAGCTGCATATAATGAACAAAAATGCTGTGCATTAGAATAGAACAAAGTTAAACATGGCTAGCTTTCACTGGTGTGTCTCTGGGTGGCGTGTGTGAGGCACAGAGCTTTTCCCATTCTGCTGTTAGCTGAAAGGTGTGATAGATGTGTTTTAGATATACTCCTGGGCAGAAAAAAAGGGCCAAGCCCAAAATGGAAAAATATTAAGCTTTTAATGGTCTTAACAACAAATCATTGGTCAGGAAATTAGCAGGAATTAAAACAAATACTGTAGATCTCTCCCTGCTCTATCAATCCTGGTTCCATTTATGAGCTTGTTATCAGTTATTTGATGGGCTGCATCAGGTGTGGCAGATAACCGAATAATTCATCTTTTAAGAGAAAAAAAAAACCTGAAGACATTTTTGGAAAAGTTTGTCCACCTAGACATGTGTTACTTTTAATTTTACATCAAACCATTTTTCATCATTATCATGATTTTACCTTTGCATACAAGAAGACTATATAAGTGAATTTCTCTGTTTCTAGCTTTTCCCCAAACAGTTCCCTGCAGCGAAAGTAAATGAGGAAATTGTGGCACAGGAGCTCTCAGGAGTGCATTTGTTTAATTCTTGCTCATTTCCTGACCAATGATGGGGCCCTTTTTTTTTGCCCAGAAGTGTAGTCGTGTTGTAGCAGTCACATAGCTCTCTGTAGCATATTTGCCACAACCGAATATGAACTTCCCATTCACCATGGTGATCTTTTGGCCAGGACTGAATCAGAGAGGAAAGGCTGTCTGACTACAGCAGAGAGTTTGCTGTGAATGTGACACATGTGTTTGTCCATGTATCTGTGTGCATGTTTGTGTTGCTTCGTGTTTTCATCTAGTTTCAGAGACGGACAATGCAATGTAGCATAATGTCGGACATGTCTGTGGTATTAGCGCCAATGTATTGTGCGCACAAACATTACGATTATTACAATATATTTTACAATTATTCAAGTATTTTCCATCCCAATAATATGCAGGTTTTTTGAATGCAAACTAAGTGCATCTGAAAATGAGTGTGAACAGCTTAGTACATATAGCAGGCCTGGTTAAAACTTCAAACATTGAAATATAAAAAAGCCAGCTATTTAATATGTGATTTAACAGTATGCCAGGTAATAATACAACTAGTGACACCAACCTTCATGCCTTCAAGCGGCATCTCTAAAACACGTTCTGCAATCATGGCCCTGCCCTACTGCGTCACGGTTAGCAGAACCCGAATCAGCAAATCAGAGGTCTCAGTGAAGTTAAGGATACTGTCGACAGCGCTGTGATTGGAGGCTTTCCTGTGATGCTGAAGTAACTAAAGCTTCTGAAGTCACCCTCTGATGCAGAATGATAAGATGACTGAGCACGCAGGCTGAAGTTAGAGATTGATAAAGGCAGGAAGACTCTTGCTTATCAGACACAGGCAGAGTTGACTCAAAGATCAGATGCAGATTTAATTTATCTGCTTTAGAGTGGATCAATCGTTGAGTTCATTTTTTTGTGTGGTTGATATTGAGTTGGGTCTCATGTAATATGAGATTGATTGAATATATGATGTTAAATAAGAAGAATGGCAGTCCCTTGTCTGAGAGTATTTATTTCATTCGACTTCATTGACTTGTGGATATGAGCTGGACCCAGTCGTAAAAATGAACTATGGACTTTTGTGTTTGTCGCCCCACCGATCGGTGGTAGAGACATTTAATCACAGATGACTGACCTAGAGACAGCAAAGACATCAGGAGGCAAAGTGTGTTTGACAACATGGGAGAACCACCTAATTCAGTTAAACATTCTACACATCTGTAGGACTGAATGGTATAAACAAACCAATAACTGACAAAGCAGGTTAGTGAAGGATTTTTGACATTCAGAAAGAGATGTCTCATGGGAGAATGGGTAATTTGTGGACTTTTCTCTCTCTCTCACACACACACACACACACTCATGGCATGTTCAGCTATTCTTTCTGAGAAGATGAACGTCACTCCAGTATTTAAGCCAAAGGAATTCTAGTAATGGCACTTATTCATCAACATAAAGCACAGTCAAATCTGGTCATGAAATGAGTGTAGGCAAATTCCATCTACAGTTTCATTATTCACTAGTTTCATTTCTGGCTTATTTTTATGATCAAACTCACATCTGGTTGAAGTGTTTGTAACTTTGCACAATATCTAAATGACCTGAAAAAAAAGTCCTTGATTTGCTCGATTAATCAAAATTGATATTATCAATCATTAACACTTGCTATAATACAAGTATTTATATAGTGAGTAGAGTAGTATAAGCAATAGCAATTAAAAGTGATGGAAAGCTACCAGATTTTGACCTTTAAAAAAAAGAAAATGAAAAAACAAGGATCGCAAAAGACAATCATTGACCATTATAACCCTGTTGAAACTGTTATCAGTTGGTTTTATTTCATTTTGTGCCATTTTCGAGGATTTTGAGAAGATATTCAGCTAGTTAATTTTCAGCTAACTCAGCTTCACTGCAATGTATATTTCCCTTGTCGATTTACTTCCTTCCATGGATCCTGCCTAATCTTTTCCTTTTTTGGCTCACTCCCTCAATATCTGCACCTATGAAACTAATGAAATTACATGTATATGAGGGTAAATAAGAGAGAGTTGTATTCATAAGATATATAAATAATGCAGTAGTGATCGGGAGCTTGTGTCCATGAGGCTGAAGCTGATTCACCAATTGCACGCAAATCACCACTGGTTTTGTATCCGACACAGATTTGTTCATACATCATTCCATGTGCTTGAATCCACACTTGATTCTATGTGACTTTGTTGAATAAGGTCCATTATGCCATCTTGATTTTGTTACATTTAACACAGAAACGTAATTACCACGTCTCAGTGTCAGTGTGCTCACACACACAGGAGGTGCTCTTGCTCTCGTTCTCGCATGGCCCGTTTTGGGTGGCTGCATGGGTGGTCAGATACAACAGGCCTGGGTCTTTGAGTGGGGAAATCCAAATGCAAACAGGTGTCCAAACACAGCAGAGACCTCCAGAGACCTCTTCACAGGCCCACAGTGCAGCTACTTTCACCAGCGTATTGGAGAGGCTCTGCTTGGCTATTGTTCCTGAGTGGTTCTCTGGAAGCTGGAGAGAGAGAGAAAATAATTACCCTAATGATCTGTCTGTAATTAGTGTTTGGTCTTTGCTTAAGTCTTTATTCTCATTCTAGATATGGTTTTAGGATTTCTGTCTGTCTGTGTGTGTGTGTGTGTGTGTGTGTGTTGTGAATAATATCTTTTAAAAGACAGTGCACTGCTCAAGAACTCTGTGTAAATAACGGTATTTTTTTTTTTGACATTTAACATAAAGTATTCTGCCTAAATAAAGTGGTTGACATTACATTTTAAGCAATACTATCCGATTCTCTTATTATAAATTTGAGTGGATTTGACGTTTGAGTTTTCTGCCTGGACCTTCACTGTTGTTAAGCAAACACAAACACTTTTCCTTATCAGGAGGTTAGGTCATGAGGTTGGCTAAGACCTCCATAAAACATGGCACTGTTCAAGTGTCCCTGTGGAAAAAGACCAAAGCCATAATAAAAATGCAGTGCTGAAGAGCCCGGTCAGCCAACCACTCCCAGACTCTGGCCTTGGACATGACCCTTGACCATGCCGCGTGAGATGGCTGACGATGTCAGGTTTGTCAGCTGTCCTAGTGGGACACGAATTATACAAATTACACATTCTCGCTGTGTGGCCTGTTTCAACATATGTGTACATGCAGAGGCTGCAGCTAGATTCATGAAAGTCTTAAAATATGAGGCTTGTTCAAAGCATATACCCTTAGCATTAATGAGTGGATTTTAAATAATTAAATCACATCCCTGGAAATTTTATTTTCACCTCAGAATATGGATAAAGCATTTTATTTTAAAGCAAAATTAAGATTTCAGGATTAAGATTTTTAGCCTTAGGAGCAGCTGCTTTGCTATCAGACATTCACGATGAGTGTCGTTTTTCCTCTAGTTGAAGCTATAGCTGAGGTAATGCATATTTATGAAGACTTTATGAAGGCTTTATGGTTGTGCTTCATCAGCGAAGGGCGAGCTAGGAGATGACAGGCTTCCCATGACAGGCTTCCCCTCTCACCCAAAATCATTTTGAAAACTCAGTCTTCTTTTCAGTTTCACTTCAATTCACAAAGATGCTGTCAGAATACCTCTTTGCTGATCTCTTTATTTTACTGTATGAGGTGCCATAATTGAAAATGGGTAAAGGTATAAGTCTGGCGCAGCAACTTGCAATGCTGCTGCAAAGAAAAAAATAAAGTTGTGCAAATGCACTGCTGATTTTACAGAACATAAATCACTTGCTTTGAGACTTTTGTAGAAAATTGGGCTTTGTAGTTGGGTTCAGTGTCTGACAGGTGAATATCCATATGAATGCTTTTATGGTTCCACCTTTGAAAATGCAATGCCTTGGAAATTAAGTTGTTCCAGTGACTGCCACTCACTTTCTAACATCCAAATTTCCATCGTTGTCTGGAACATTTGCTGATGATTTGTGGCCTGTATTATTAAATATGTGGAATTTAAGCTTTACATCTTCTCACACCTGCAGAAGAAAATGCATAGCCATCAACTCAGCTGACAAGTGCTGTAAAGCATGTAGATTTAACAGCCAGTCTACATCTCAATGAGACAGTTTCTGTGTTCCAGTAGAACAGCTTCATGCCTATATGGTCCTCTTCAGCATATGCCATTTACATAGGGTTGCAGATAGACAGGACATCTCAAGGTTCTTCCAGGCCTGTCACGTCCAAGACAATACATTTTAAGCCATAGTCATCTTTCTTGTGATGAATCCTGGCTGTCAGTAGACAGTAGATGGAATCTAGATAGTACATGGAAATGGTGGAACGGAAGAAAAATGCTTTTTGTTGTTGAGACCAACCACACAACTACACAAGACCCTTAAGGTTTTTATGGTTTACTCACTAGAGGAATCCATAAGGGTTGCCTGTGCTTCTCAGGGCACCATGCACACACACAGACTCACACACTCATTCATACCTCAAGGCAATGTAGAGTAGTTAATACATCTACTGGGAGGTGGGAGGAAACCGGAGAACTCGGTGCAAACACACATAGACATGGACAGGACATGTAAAACTCCACGCAGACAGTAGCCTGAGGTCTGGATAGTCTGGGGAAAGACTTTATGAAGGTAGAAGTCTGGAGCTGTGAGGTGGCAATTCTTAAGAGTGCAGATACTTTTGTTTATATTGTGGTTGGTAAATTTTCATCATATTGTAACATAGAAGCTTGAATTTATAGATAATCGTAACTCCTCTATCACTACTGGGAAACTTGCCTATTGCTACACACCCATGGTTGTGTTGGTGGAAGCCCCAGTTGAATATTCAGTCATTGCAAATTCAAATTTTCACAGACAACAACCAAACAAACTAGCAATCCCCTATTCACACCAGTTATATATTACAGTACTAGTGTGCCCTCCCTTTTGACTCTCGGTAAGTAGGCAATAAAACAGGCAACACATTTGAGTCCTGAGTGATTTCAAGTACAAAAAAAAAAACCACAACCAGTGCATCTCAGCATAATTGCTCCAATAATCAGGCCCAGAAACTTTACACCAATGCTACAACTGTACACAGCTATTAGGAAAATAAACCCCATATGAGCTCTTAAAACCAAAAGAAATATACCATCAGACATCTCTTGGTGTGCAGTACATATTTCTCATTTATATCTCAACACATTCACGCAATGACACAGGGTAAAATTTTGCACACAATTACACAATTACAATTTACACATTTAAAAACCAACTACAGAGCATAAATCAGCTGCGTTTCATTATGCAAATGCAAAAATCCAAAATCAGAAATGATGCCAATGAGCTATCATAGGCTTGTAAGAGGTTATGGAGCTTGGATGTTGGCAAAAGTATTTGAATATGAATTGCGTATATTTTCATTATATACATGTCACATTAAATAAAATTCGTATTTATTTGTGTGGTGCATTCAATAATTATACATTTTTGCCAGTATTTTTTTTTCTTTATTTTGATCTAGCTAGGGGTAAGATTTGCCTTTTAAATATAGTATTCAAAATTATGGGTTACAGCTTTGAGATTTAAAAAATCAGAACCCAAAGCACAAATTTCAAAAATTAAAATCTCAAAAATACATATTTTAGGTAAATTAGGCCAAAGGTGAAGCATCTGGGATTCCCAGGGAAAAGTAGATGCTTAAAGTTTTTATGTTCTACTCAGATAGCTGGGTTTCTACAGTGATGTTAAACACTTGATCCATAGCATATACCCTGTGTGTAGCCCTATGCCCTAATAAGTTAATGTTCTAGCTAGTTAGGTTATGCTAACACACTTGCTGGTAACTGTTAGCAGCCAAAATTTGCTGCTTAACAGGAATTTAACAGGAATATATTTCAGTAGAGCATAAAAACTTTAGATACACTTACTTCATTGTGGTTCATATCCTCCATTTTGACTTCACTCCAAGTTCCTTCACTTCACTTCATGGATGCATTGAATGTGATTGGCTAAATGCTGAGTTCAGTCACTCTTAAAGTGTCTACTTTTCCCTGGGAACCCCAAATACTTCACCTTTGGTCTATTTTGAATGATATGTTTTATGCAAGTTTTACCTCTAGCAAGTTTTTTTTTTTTTTATTTATATTTATTGAGTACAACACGAAAGGATTTTAATTCATGTAATGTGCATATAATGCAAATTTATTCATATTCAATTACTTTTGTCAGCTCTGTAGGAGTCAGGGCAGTCTGAGAAAAAAACTGACGCAGTACTCATTCAATCATTCAGCCATTCATTCTGACAGTTCAGGTGTAACACAATTGGGCCGCCCCTTTAAAGAGTGACCCAATAGGCAACAATAAACAAACAAACAAACAAAAAAAAAAACAATCCCCCGTACACATGCAAATTAAATATTACAGGATGGTTGAGCTCTTGTAAATGCTGAAATAGTTTTGGTACAATTGACCATCTTTGAAGTGCTGTTTTAGGCGCTTGCATGTAAAAATGTGCCCTTTGTTTTTTACACTGTCCAGAAAAATAAAAAAACACACCCTAAAATGTACTGCATGGGAATGTAATGTTCTTGGGAGAAAAGTCAATTTGGCAAAAGGACAAACAATATAAATATATCATCAAATACAAAACATGGCCCATATGGTCCAACTATGTGCCTTAGATGAGTTTTACATCACTTTTCCAGGTACAAAGGACATATCTCTGAGAGTGCCAACTCAGTGAAATTTGTCTGTAAGAAGTACCATTTAGTACCTTTTATTCTGAGAATGTAATGAAGTTATAATGGCCAGACCAGGGAAGACTGATACTGTGGCTTTTCGGTTAAGTCTCTGCTCTAGTTTAGACCTGTGATGTATTTTACACATCAGGTAATTTGCCTATCTAATGGTCACAACAGTCTCTTGCAGAACAGTGCTTGATGTTTGTCATTAGAGTGTGATCGAAGCCCTAATGCAATTGACTAGGTGATGCTCCTGACATTAATAAAGGTGGAACACGTTCAAGAAATTAAAGCCGCACATGCCCATTCTAATGAGATCGCATCCATCACACTTTGCTCTTTAACCCCTAGCACCATCACAATACTTCAACAGAGGCTAAATCAGTTCCCCTAATTCAGATCTCCTCTATCTTTTCTCTTATCTCTCATCTACACTTGTAATTGATTCAACCTTGTTCTCTTTTTCTAGATCACAAATCTCTTTCCTTTTTTGTCCTCTCACAATCCTACCTCTTTTCTCCCATTCATTCCTTTTATCATCTTTCCATCTTTGCTTTTTTCGCAGAGGTGGAGGCTGTCCGAGACCTGGGCTTTTTAAGGATGACTAAACTGTGCTGTGTGTTATACTGACTCTTTTTGTTGACTGGTCTACAATATTTATGAACACTTTGCTCACGTCTGCCTGAGTAGCTAGTCTAACAGTTTTTTTTTTTTTTATCTTTGGAGGTTTATAGCCCAGGGGTTAAACAGAAGTTGGTTTTCAGAAAGAATGAAGCCATCTAGCTTATTTTCCCTTTTCAATTGATCATCAGAGTAGTTGTAATAGTTGATGATTGTAGTTGATATTGATGACCTACAGCATCCACAAGAGGGCACTAGTTATGTAGTGCTAAAGAAGGCGAAATCTATTCGCTAGGATATAGGATTAAAATCAGGACCAAAAGGTACATCATAAAGATGAACATCATGGATGTAAGATGAAATTCTTCTCTCCTCTTGCGAGAAGGTCATCGAAAACAGATGGAGAGATGGCAGATGTGTGTGGATGGGATGAGAGGGATACGCAAGTCTGATGAGGACAGCTTTCATCAACAGCGAGGATCTGGATCAAAAGAATCCATTAGCGACATCCAGACTGTCTCGAACTCACGCACTGTCCCTGGTGAACCTTTGTTGCCGGACTGAATTCGTGAGCAGAATTCATGAGTCAAGGCTGACCAGTGTGACAGTCCAGGTTCATACTAACCTCAGTTCCCCTTCCTGAGCTCTTGACACATTGCTGATAATAAAGCAAGAGATACAGAGAGAGAGGAAGAGAGAGGGAGAGAGAGAGAGAGAGAGAGAGAGAGAGAGCAATCTAAGCTGCCTTTCCTAAGCCCAGGTGGTTTGACAGACACAGGCCTTTCATGGTGTGCAGTGAAGAGGAGTGAAATACTGTGGGAGAGGAGGGTGCAATCACAAATTACCCCAGTTCCAGATCCACTGCCATGCCTTGCTGCTGTAAATCCTGTTCTGCCCATGTTCTGTGTGATTACATGAATAATAATTAACACACCCACAAAGTCACCGCTTTTATCACTGTCATCAATCTCTTCCAATGCTTCCCGCAGAATGAGCCCAGAAGATTAAATGCAGAAAGAAAGAAGGGGACATTGGTCTCTGAAGATATTACTGATGAGGGAAAACGCAGGTAACAGACTGCCACTAAATTCAATGCATGCTTGGATCATTAGCATTCAGTTAGAGACTAAGGATAGCCTATACTGTATACTGATATATATATATATATATATATATATATATATATATATATATATATATATATATATGCACGCACACACACACACACACACACACACACACACACACACATATATATATATATACATATACATTAAAAATACATTAAAAAATACTATAAAGACGATCCTTTGCTTTAAAACAAAA
Organism: Pangasius djambal; assembly: GCA_022985145.1. Classification (NCBI taxonomy): domain Eukaryota; kingdom Metazoa; phylum Chordata; class Actinopteri; order Siluriformes; family Pangasiidae; genus Pangasius; species Pangasius djambal. The sequence goes on along the minus strand of CM040993.1, from coordinate 10,332,013 downwards.
AAAAAAATAGTCTCAGGTACAATTTGTGCAGTTTAATAAGGAAATTAGCTGTAAGTTTTACTGAGCATCTTGCAGAACCAGCCACAGTTCTTCTGGAGACTTTGACTGTTACACTTGCTTCTTTATTTTTGCAGGAAAACCCAGCAGCCTTCATTAAGTGGTCTCTTACATATGCTGCCTTTTTTTACTGACATACAAACATTTTTCTGTAACATTTACTTTTGTGCTAGAAAGCTAATGTGTGGAAATCTAAAATGTTTTTGCACTGACTCGATAATGTAGAAGTCATTATAAAATAAAATGTATAGTAATGTATAAAAATGTAGTAATGTATAAAATAAAAATCTGTAACAAAGTTTGTACTAAAAAAACTGGGTGCTTGAGACTTTTGCACAGTACTGTATATTGGGTCTTATGCGATGTTCCTGGTATGCAGTGGTTAGTACCTACCAAAAGTGGTCCAAGGAAGGACAACCAGTGAACCAGCAACAGGGTCATGGCTCGTTGATGTGCGTGAGGAGCGAAGGCTAGCCCGTCTGGTCCGATTCCACAGAAGAGCTACTGTAGCACAAATTGCTTAAAAAGTTAATGCTGGCTATGATAGAAAGGTGTCAGAACATACAGTGCATTGCAGCTTGCTGCATATGGGGCTGCAGACCGGTCAGAGTGCCTATGCTGACCTCTGTCCACCGCCGATGATGAGTACTTACAATGGGCATGTGAGCATCAGAACTGGACCATGGAGCAATGGAAGAATGTGGCCTGGTCTGAGGAATCACGTTTTCTTCTACATCAGGTGGAAGGATGTGTGCGTGTGTGTCAGTTACCTGGGGAAGAGATGGCACCAGGATGCACTATGGGAAGAAGGCAAGCCAGCAGAGGCAGTGTGATGCTCTGGGACATGTTCTGCTCGGAAACTTTGGGTCCTGTCATTCATTTGGATGTTACTTTGGCACGCACCACCTACCTAAACATTGTTGCAGACCAAGTACACCCCTTCAGTGGTAGTCCATAAAGGCAGTGCCTCTTTCAGCAGGATAATGAGCCCTGCCACACTGCAAAGATTGTTCAGGAATGGTTTGAGGACCATGACAAAGAGTTCAGAGGTGGTTTTAATGTTATGGCTGATCAGTGTATACTGTATATATAGTGCACACCCCGATCAGCCATAAGATTAAAACCATATGCCTGATTTTGTGTACGTCCCCCTCGTGTAGCTAAATCAGCAAGGCAAAGTGAGAAAATTACATTTAAAGATTTCATTCCGATTCCACTGAAAGACACGACTCTGATCTTTATAACCTAGTGTACTTTTGGTAAAACAGCATTACTGACTAATATTAAAGAAGAATAAGAAGACATGACAAAATGTCTTGTTATTCGTGTCTTTTATTAACCCATTTAAACATGTTAAAACTTTGTCCACTGTCGTCTGTACATAGTGTGTAAGCGCTCTTCTCTGTTTTGATGATGATATAATGGCACAGGAGCACCACGGACATTTTAACAGATGGTATCTGATTAAAAATTAAATTACACTATGGCACATAACTTTCCAAAAATTTCATCAATATATGACAGTTATTCACAAAGATTTCCATGTCATTATTGGGCAAATATATTTATGGTTTCCTGAAGCAGCGATGCAATCAAAATATATACAAAGTTGGCAAAACCCTGTCAAATTTTGGTCAAATTTTGGAAAAGTCTGTTGGCTGTGTTCCTAAATTTAGCCATTGTGAAATCTGATGGGTTCTTTCAAAGTGCCACACGTTTATAATTCATCAATAGGATTTCTTACTGTTTCCATATGTATAGGTTCTTGTTAAACCTAAACCTTTATTTAATAAAAAATACCCCATTTTGGCTGATGCTTATCCTTTGCATTGACTCTCTGATTAACACAGACTATAGAAACACTTGAAAGAGGCACATTGATGACCAGCTGGTGATATTTAGTGATTGCTCAAAGCAAAGCAGGCCTTCAGCCCAAATGGTGATGATGGGCTCGTCTCTGCTCGAGTTGCTCCGCTGGTGAGGTTATTGCTTAGCCTAACAGGAGGTGAGGATATTGCTTTGCCCAATGGGTCGCAAACACACCTCCCTCCCTCGCCGCAAGTGTGGCAGTAACCTGGGCTGGGCCGGCCTCTCTCCACCTCTTTCGTTTCCCCCGGGAGCTCTGAATCAAATTTTCAATGACCCTCACAGGAGAAATTTGCTCAAACAGGCCAGCCCGAGGCCCCTGTGGGCAGCCGGCTCTCATCAGCATAACATCAAGCGCATAAAGAGAAAGGAGAGAAACATGAGTTCAGAGCAATCCTGTGTGTGTGTGTTCTATTTGAAAAGCTCCCTGCAGTTACTGTGGTTCAAGTAAAGCTTGGCTCACAACTGCAGCTGATGGTTTTGACCCTGCTGAATGAGAAAGAGGGCAATCCATAGAATTCTAGTCCTATATGTTTAACACATTGATTTTTCTTTCTTTACATATAATCTAGAGTTGCACCTGTATTCTCCACATGAGATATACTCTACCTGGAGAGTAAATTCAGTCCAGCAGTGTGTTGACTTCTGTGAGTACATTCCATTGAATATAATTGTACTGAATTATACTAGTGGGAGATTTCAAATGGATCCTGCTTTATTCACCCAACCTGACATTTCAATTATTCAGACATTGTCCTGCACAGAGACAACCTGCTGTTTAATTCATCGCTTCTGATCTCTCAGACGGAAGAAGAGAGCTGGACAACAAACCAAAAAGATACATACATAAAAAAAGGGAAGTGCAAAGACAAGCAAGGGCACTAAAACTTTCTGAACTATATTTCTGATCAAATATAGGTGTATGTTTTGGGAAATCATTGCCGATTTAAATTTAAATTGTATTACCAAATGGAAATCATTCCTTTCATCTTGGCACAATGAAAACAGGTGCCGGAAAAATGTGAATGTCATGTTCTGTAACGAGTGGAAAGGTTCAGCAGTCTCTGCTTAGCATTTCCATCATATCACCTTTCCAGCCAATATGAGTGCTCTGAGGATTTGCCAGCATGAATATACATCTCTGAGGCTTTGTGAATGTAAGGATGATAATCGCACATAGACGCCACTGGTTCCTGTGTCATCTGGCTTGGCGTGTTCTCCACAGCACCAGGCTCAGTGGTCGTTTAATTGGGCATGTGAAATATTCATGAGTGCAGGCCATAGTACTGCACTGTTATGGGGGAGAGAGGACCTCAGAACGATCCCAATAAATCACTGTAAAATTTACAATAGGTCAAGATGTCAGTGACCACACTCAGGGAACAATTTAGTAAGGCACTGGAAAATGGAACAGCAATTAACATGTTAAGTGCAAGGCTGTGCTCTGTGCAATGGCTTGCAAGCACAGGGACAGTTAATGCAGCATGTTGAGATAACATTAGCATAAATGGCATTATCTTCTGACTATTGTCTCCTTGAGACATTATAGCACAGACATCACTGTCATATAATAACCAGCACCCTTTAGCACATACAATACAGTATATAATCCATAACTGAATCATAGCAAGGCCTGAAAATATTTTAGTCCTGCATGTAATAGTAAATATGAGTCATATTTCTTTTTGCAATAACTATACACAGACTTATTGCATTGCAAGAGCATATGTTCAGAGTAAAATCTCCCATACAGAGCAGTTGAGGAGGCAGATTGGGCTCTGACTGTATTATGTGGTAAATGTTAAAGCTACACCTTTCTGTGCAAACTGCAGAACTCACCGGTCCAGCATCATCTACAGTTTCTCCAGAATATCATCCTGATAGTATTTATTAGCTATATTTTATGTAAGAAAATGATAAACAAGGGAGGGAGCAGTGTATTTGTTAGTGTGTACATTTCAGATAGTGTCTAATTTTGTAACAGTGTGCGCATATTTTATAACTCACACACACATATGCCCGCATAGAGGTTTGTAATTTATTAGGACCTGGGTGGTTCTTTATTAAAGGCAGGCATTTAGACTATGTCACATTTCCTAGCCCATAAAAATGTAGCAGTGAGTTATTGGCTCCCGTTCTATTAGTAAATTGCATGTTGATTACATCATCAGTATCAGTCTCTTAAATGAGATTCATCTCTCAAATGTTCATTGCCTGGTGAATTTCCCCACATTATTGAATGCTATATCACACCAATAAACCATCTCGGCAAGCATAATGCACAGAATAATGGCTCACCAAGAGGCATGAGTGGGTGTGCTGTGGCGCTGCTGAAGAATACACAATAGTTATCTGGGAATGTTCAAGCATTTGTGGAGTTTTTAAACCTGCTGCAGTAAAATACTGCATCTGATTTTTATCACTATGGATCATAAGAACATTAGCGATTGTAAACTGTATTTCGAGATTTTTATGCAGTATCTCGTAAAGATATGCCTCTCAGATACAGGGACTAGAGGGAAGCAGTGTGTTCGATAATTGCACCTGTTCCCTAGCTTTGTAATCATTAAAAACAACTTCAATGCTCAATAAATTGCAAGAAAAAAAATACACTGTAAAGAATTTCTGTCATTTCTGCAATAAAATACTGTTTTTAAACCCATATGATACTTTTTATAGTTCAATACAGCAGCCTGAGTGGTATTCTGGGAAAATATTTACATACTGTAGCAAGGCATCCTGCTGTATAGCTACTGTAATACTGCTGTGATGATATTGCAATAATACAGTAAAATATACAGTATCATTAACTTTGTTATAAAACTAGGAACCAGTGGCATTTATAAATAAACAAAGGAAAGTTGTAACCTTAAAAAAAATGCTTTTTGTAATGTCTGTCTTGTGTTGGCAAGAATTATAAGTATTATAAGTATATAAGTATTATACTGGTGGTTTATTATAATTCTAAACTGGTGGTGCATTGTCAGCTATGACTAGCTGCCATATCTTGTGATAATGACATAATGAGAATATCTTATTGTTATAAGTAGAGGAGTGACACTAAAGTGTATACAGAGAAATGGAGTGCATATGTTCCTTTAGCCAAACCCCAGAAATTACACTAATTCGTATGAAGAGCAAGAGGTTGTATAATTTACTCTTGAATTTCTCCTACAAAAAGACCAGTGCAACTAACATACAGAAATAAAGCCTGAGTGTGATATATGAGTTGTTATTAAAAAATTGACTGTAATTATACACGGTACATTCATATAATAGTGTTACAGTCACTGTACTGGTCTGTTGCGCTGAAGCAAGGACTCAGTTTATGGACAAAACTCTCTGTTTACCAGTCAGTTTACAGCCCTATCCTCACACATAGTCATGAGCTGTGAGTAGTGACTGAAAGAATAAGGTTGTGAGTACAGGCAGTGAAAATTAGGTTGCTGGCCTGACTCTTTGTCATATGGTGAGGTGGTGAGGAACTCAGCAATCTGGTAGAGCCTCGGAGTAGAGCCACTGCTCCTCCAAATCAAGATGGATGTCCCCTGGTTGGTTCCTGTTAGAACCATATGATCCACGTCCCACTGGATGGAGACCTGCTGGAGAGATTATATCTCACAGTTGGCTTGGGAATGTCTGCGGATCCCCAGGAGGAGCTGGAATCTGTGGCTGGGGATAGAGAAGTCTGGAATCACATTATCAGCCTGTTGGCACAGTGGCCCTCATCAGGAAAAGCAAACTGAAAAAAAATATATTACACCACACTAGATGTCTGCATATCGAACGAATTATATCACCCTGTGACGAATGCTGCCTTCATGTCATCCTCGGAAGATATGAGTTGATTATGATGGATCTTTAGTTGGAAAAAATGGATGACAAATTTGATGGATGAAAAATGTGATTTTTATGTGTTTTGTTTTAAATATCATTATTGACAAGAAGTTTAGCTTGCCTTACTGAAAGAAAATAAAGAACTGAACATGCAAAATCACCACTTAAATCTTAGTCTGCTGTAGACATCACATTCATATCCGTGGCTACTGTGACGTTTTTGTTATTTATTTTTATTACTTGACGAAATAAGCTTTAATGGTGAAGCTAAAAAAATAATTGGGTCTGCTTTCATGTTGACTCTTAAAGCTTTGATAATATACCTGTTACGAATCTCTGATCAAAATGAATTACAGTTGTAAACGGTGTTATGTCACAACTGATCATTATTTCTCAATGAAAATGAAATTCATTCTTGGGCTAAAACCAATTCTAGTCTAGGCTTAGTTCAAGGTCAAACTTGGTCTTAATTTGTGCCTGGACACAAATGTTTATATGATAAAGCATGACTTTATCGTATGTGCCCCAGTAACAAATGTGTTAACTGGCTGACAATATTTGTCTTTCCTATTCTGTTTCAAATAATAATAATACAAAAAAACGACCTTACCCATGTGTGCCCTAACACTGACCACAAACCACAGAGCATGAATACAACCCGTTTCTTAATCACCAGACTCACTCAGCTGTCTTAGTTTGGCTCACCTGATGTACGTGTGGGTGTATGTGGGGGTGTTGAGTGCATTAATGTGAGTCTTCCTGAAGGCATTTGGATGACAGGCAGAGATAGCTAATTAGCAACAGGAACCTAGACAGCTAGCATTTACCTGCTGAGAAAAGGGTGATGCCTGTCCACCCTGCCAGTCCCATATGGGGCATCTTCTGTTCTGCCAGAACAGAAAAGACATGATTACAAGCCTTGCGCATGAAATAAAATATGGCATATGACATATTCAAATAGCTGTTTGTAAAATAAATGCAAGTGAAATTGACATGGGAGCCCAAAATAATTGTAAGTCTACTATCTGACATGGGAGAGCCATCTGTGTGTACTTCAATAAATATAGAGGGTTGATATTTTTCTACAGTGTACAATTACGCGTTGTAATTTACAATATAACATCTTATGCATTTAAATGTCAGTCTGCCGAGGATGTTTGGTCAAAGTATCACAGGAGCAAACTGGCACTGTGGTAAACCTTTTTATTTATTTCGTTGATTGATGATAAGTAAATTTATCTTATCTCTATATTATGTGAGCTATTTTTAAATTAATATTTATGTTTTTTATTAATAAAAGAAATCCCCAGACTATTAAAATCAGCACACAATAAGCAGATAAAATTCAGCAGAGGATTGACTCATTGTAAAAATAAGCGTTGTTTGAGGCAAATTTATAGACCTGTATAAACTATGAGGTGACATTTAGCTCTCGAAGCTAATAAACACACTGTGAGGCTTTATTGTTTTTGTGGTAAATTTAAACCACAAATGGAAAGCAGTGTCATGATATTAATAAGTCATTAATCTTGCTGGTTTATTATTGTTATGGAAAGTTGATTTATTTTGATCTTGCCCTCGTAAGTCTAACAGTTATGTGGTGTAAGTCACTAGAGCATTTGCCTTTCTTTCTAATGTAGCTGGTCAGTTGAGGATGGGGTTGAAATATCATAATATACACAGCATAGAGATAAAATGTCTTGGTTAAGCAATAACAGTGGTTCATGCAGCTCTCACTTACCACTCTGATCTCAGGTCCAGTGACACTAACAGCTGTAATGTACATGTAAATGTAGCAGCCAGAGCTATTGATTTTCTGGAAGCACACATGAATACTGACCATACAGCCAAATGGTCAATGGCTGGTTTCTTTAATTTAATTAGGAGCAAATGACTTGAGTCAGCAAATACGATGCTAGATGCATTATGTCTCACCTTGTTATTTTGTTTTCATTAGAGAGAAACAGTCAAGCAATCATACAGGATGCTCCAGGTGAAGGGATCAATAGCAGAAGCCTGTGTTTATTAATGCTCATTGTTTCCCAATTCAATATTCCATTATTCTTTCATTTGATTGGATGATATTCATAACTGTCACTCAGAGTTACATGGTCCCTGGGCCTGCATGGAGGAGGGAGAGATGTGACACCTTGTATTTTACTCAAGGTGTAAAATAATAATGGATAGAGAAATAATAATGGCTTTTATCTTACAGCAACAAATCTCGGATTCAAGGTAGCATAGTGTCATTCTGTTTTAAATGGGAATTTCAATTTGCTGTCATTTTGAGTTCAACAAACAACTACTGAAGTCAAATGATGAGATAACCATAAATATATTGAAAATAAAGGATACACACTGAGCGCACACACAGCATCCCTGAGACTGTTGTGTTCCTCATACTCCACATACCATTTCAGCTAATTTGGCCCCTAACTGAGGTCCTAGTCTTTCTGAAAGTATGCTGTAGACCTGGGTGAAGACTACAGTTGGACTTCTGTTTAGTTACGTTTAGTCTTATTTAGTCTTTATTATCACCTTTAACTCCCAGCATCCTTCAGTGGGTCCAGACATACATTCTTATTCTTCAAAACATACTCCTAGTAAAAAAACAAACAAAAAAAAAAAACTAAATGATTCTCTGTTTTCCCCTATGTGTGTGTGTGTGTGTGTGTGTGTGTGTGTGTGTGTGTGTGTGTGTGAAAGCAAAGAAACATGTGTACATGCCTTTCCTGAGTTGCACTACAGTTACTGAATAATTTCTGAATAACAGAATAAGTTTAATGTATTAAATAAATTGTCATTTACAACTGACTATGAATGTAGGATTTTTTTTAAAGAAGGTTTCATTATAACAGTTAAATGTATAACCCTTATGAATTGTTTGGCTTGTACTTCTGAGTTCAATGTTATAACAGAATAATATCTTCTGGAAGGCAAAGAACCCAAAGAACAATCCAAATATACATTGAAGAGTGTAGTGTACTTGTATGGTGTGAACATTTTAATTTTAAAAAATCAGTTACCGGTTACTTGATATGCTGATCTTGATTCTGAATGTTTTTCTGGTAGGGGTGGATAGTATAAAATATAAAATTGCACATAAATGCAAGCAAGACAATTGACACTACACTGAAACATCTTCAGAATATCATGAAGGTCATGAACATGACTTTGAGTGGACATGCAGGTAAGTGAGAGATGAGCCAGATCCTGTATTTTTAAACATGTTGAGCATGATCAATATCAGAGGTCGACTCTTATCCTCGTTGAGGTTAATTGTGAAATGAACTCAATTAATCCAAATGAAGCAAAGTCAAACACTGTTTAGTTGCAGCTGGGGTGAGTGGCATACATTTGTAATGCCAAGGTGCTTTGACAGTTCGGGGTCACCTGCGGAAAGAGGGGAGCTAATCTAATCGAGCAGGTGGATCCATATGCCTCCATTTTGTCTCACCAGGCCAAATGATTTCTGATCTTGGCACAGAAGGAGTTCAGCAGACAACCTCTCTAGAGCAATCAAATGAATCAGTTATTCCCATTGATCAGTCAAGAGCAGGCTAATGGCCAGTGGTGTGAGAAAAAACTGATTTCACACCCAAATACAGAACACTTTCTTATGAGTGCAAAATGTTTTTCTAAAAGCAGTTTCATGCTCATGCTCTGCTTTCAGTTATCTCGTTATATGTTTCATACATTTCCTATGCATTATAGAATGGATGCCAAAAAGAGAGAGAGTGTGTTTCATTACATCTGCAAAAATGGTAATCAATTTAGTAGTTGAGGAAAACTTTTATAATGAGCAAAAATATGGAAGTTAGTAATCATATTGTTTGTTGTTGACCTATTTACATTAATCATCCTCAAACTTGACTCAAGGTCTGTCAAATCCAATGAAAATTTTCAAACTGCGAACAGGAAGTGGAAAAAATAATTTGGACAATGCTGTAATGCTCGTGGAGTATATGGTTGCAGTTCTTCCAGGAAAATTTATTAAGCCGGATTATAGTGGCATCAGGTATGCTCATACAAGCTTAATACATCTCACATCCATAAATAACAGACTGTTAACTGTTTGAAAACAGGACAACAGTTGTACCCTGACTGGGTGCTGTTGCAACAAGAGAATAATAACTAGAGTGCAGGTGAGGAGGATTGACAAGACTTAAGGTAGTTTTTGTAGCTTGTCTTACCCAAATATCTGTTGGTCATGCCTCGTGATACATGATTCTGCGGTTTACCCAGACCAGGTCACACAGGAACACTCACAAACACTCATATGTCAAGGTGTTGTGTAAGCCTCAATTAGGTCTTTTTATGGTGTTCTAAATGAATGTGTCCCTGACCTTCAGTCCCAGCTATTGGTGAAGCAATTAGAGCACATCTAATGGCTGCCCAACTGTGTGTAAGTGTTTATACACAGTATGTGTGTGTAATAGGATAGGAGGCTGACCATAAAGACAGTTGATGATGATTGGTGGGGGGAGGGGGGGTAGATGGCAGGTTGTCTCTCTTCCTCCTGTGCTCTGGTTATTTCTCTGAGTCTCTTCCTTGACCTCCTCGCCCTCATTTCAGCAAAATCGTAATTGTTTTTTTTTTTTTTGTCTTCATCTTCTTCCTCTTCTTCCGCTGCTGCCTTTATGATTGGCTTCTTCATTCTGGACTGAGCGAGAGGTGAAGATGAGAGGATAAGGACTGCTATTGTGCAGCTGCAAATCAACTTTTCTTGCACAGGCCTCCCTTGAGAGGAAAGATAAAGTAATTCAGTTTTTTTTCCTATACCCAATACTGTCCACGTGTTGTTAGAGGCGGTGGCGTGGGGAGAGGTGGTGCAGGCTGAAGAAAATAAAAACACATTGATCTATAGAGCTAATAGTACTGTTATCATAGATGGCCTGAGTGGGGCTGGGGATGTGAGCATTGAAGAAGTAATAAAAAAAAAGAGCGCAATGTTCCTTTTTGATTCTAATAGATTGGTTCGGGGCCTTGGTGTCTGAACACGGCTAGTTAAGCCAGGACTCTAAAGGTAGCTTAGGACACACGGGTCCAAGCCTCTGCTCTCCAGTCCACTGTAAATGGTTGCGGTTGTGAACTGGTTGCTGTGATAACACCCTCAGGCATTTGGGATTCTGTTGTGTCAATTATACCCCCCTCTCATTATTCTTCTTAGAGAAGTCATGGCTTTCCCAATATCTCCCAGCTGTGCCATGGCTCCCCATAGGTCAGGAGGTTAGAACAGGCAGCATTTAATTGCTCCAGTGTGCGCTTTGGCTGCATGACATATTTAACCCTTGACTGTCTGTGCCTGACAGCTTGAACATGTCTAGCGAAGAGGAGTCACTCTTATTACAGTCATTTGAGTGACAGTTGTTATTATCATCAAAACTTCATAGACAATTACACACAGCAGAGCTTGTGTCCGTGCCTTGAATGTTGAGAAACCTAAAAAGGCAGTGGGGAAAATACAGAAGCGAAATCCTCGCCTTAATGGTTTTCAAAGGCTCTGATTAGAAGCTTAACTGAGCCCCCTGTTGAAGTTAATGTCTTATGCTTTTTTCTCCTTTCTCTATGGATTTGCCTGTCAGCTCCCCTGTCTCTCGTTGCCGTTCAGACTCACAAGGAAATTCTCCCTCAGCTGGTGTGTGTCACTCTCTCTGTGGCTGCCTTTTTTCGTAGTGAATGACTGAAGAGCTCTCACAACCCATTTGAGGCGCTGCCACCCACTGCCACAACCTTCCCTAAAACAGCTGCACTACACAGGAGTGAAGGATGTCTATTTTGTACACGGAGTGGATGTTGTACACTCGAGTTTCCTCCCAGACAGTTCCCGAGCAGAATGCCTGCAAGCAGCCTCTGTCCTATTTTGTGTCTCATTGGGTTTGATGGACGACTCCAGCCGTATATACATCGAGCGACCATTACGGATGCTGAGGCAGGCGAGGCAGTGCAGCTTGGGGACCATCAAGCTGCTAATTATTGATTGTGTCTGTTCAAGCATGAGCTAATTTCTGTGTCCTCATTTGCATGCTGTATTGCATGGAGAATTAGCAGTTATGTGTCAGTACACTGAGCTACTGATGCTGTATGCTCCTCTTATGTAAAAGAGATATAAAGCTTTTGCATTAGACACAAGGGCAATTTTCAGGCTTCTCATAGCAAGCTGAAGCAGAGTATCATTTTAAGCACAAATAGCATTTTTGGTTGGTTCTTGGTTCTTGATTTGGTTCCAGAACCAAAATACAACATCATTTTGTCACAACAACAACTCATGCAACTCAAGTCATTTTCACAACAGCATTTAAAAATGACATAAGCAGTGAGGAAAAATCTGAGGATTATTAATTTTAAAAAAGAATCAGCGTTTTGATAAGAAAATAGCATTTTACTCACTGCTAATCCTAACAAGGTTAACAAAGCTTCCTTCGAGCAATTACGTGTTGCCTTGCACGTAATTATCGTCTGACGCTGTGTATCTCTTTACTGTGTATAGATGTTGTAGAATTCAAAACATTTGAAAGAGAATTTTAGAGAGACTTGATATTATGCAGTTTAATATAGAATCTCCATGTCCGATGTTATCATTTTTCATTTAACAGGTATAGGTGGAAGATAGATGAAGCTAGCTTTAAAAAAAAATACAGCCTCTCCATTCAGTGTTTACTCAAAAGTCACGCCCCAAGTCACAAAGCCTGAAAGCCGTTAGAAGTGGGGAAGCTTTCAAAATTGATGAACAATCCAGGGTCCCCAGTTTTGATCGTGAGCTCGGGTTACTGTCTTTGCATGTCTGTGCATTTTCTATCTGTATCCATGTGGGTCCATCCTCCTGTTTTCCCCCCAGCTCTCAGAAACATGCCAGTAGGTGGATTGCCTAAGATAAACTGCCCTTAGGTTTGAATGAATGCGTGTGAATGTGTTTGTGTGCATGGTGCCCTGAAATGGACTGGCATCCCATCCAGGGTGTATTTCCTTCTTCTTGCCCAGTGTTCATGGGATAGGCTCCAGATCCACCACAAACTTGACCAGGATAAAACGGTTACTGAAGTGAGTGAGTGACTTTGTGAACATAACTGACAGACAAGTAGCTGCTCGAAAGTGAGGTTAACATCGCCAAATCTTACAAAAAGTGTTCTGATTTAAAATCACTGAGCCGACCTTTAAACTGATGGCTCGGCTCTGGTACCTTGTCACTGAAAAAGGAGTAAGCGTGTCTCTAGTAGGACTCTTTCTGAAGTTTCCATATTGCTGCTGTTATCATTACACAATAAAATGAGATTATGCAGTAGCAAAGCTATATGGAATATGAAGCGGTATATTTAGAAATGTTTATATTGTCTGTCATCATCATTACTGTTTGTGCTTAGTCTCAGACAAGCTTCACTTGTATTACATACAGTACTGGTCAATTGTAGAAATAAAGATCCTCTGATATATACTGATGTCTATCTTAAATGATGACAGAATGAATGCTATATCTCTCAGATGACATTAGTAATAAGCTTGCTTTAGAATGGATAATCCTCCAGACTCAGAAACCTCCTCTCTTCCACAGACAAAAAAGACAAGTGCTTTAAACAAGTTCAGCTACATAAGCTTACATAAATATAAATGATCCAGGGCTGCTAGGCAAACACACACACACACACACACACACACAAACACACACACAAGCTCTTGCTTGTGTCATACAATCCATTAGAGTTTCAGTGGGTTCTATTCTGTGTGAAGCATGTTCAGAAAACAGGGTGTGTGTGATTGTGTGTGTGGTGGGCTCTAAGAGTATAATAATGTATTCTTCCTTCAGTCTGTTGGATGGGGGTGGACACACACACACACACACACACACACACACACTGAAATGTTAATGATGAGAGCTGTTGAAAGCCCTAAATTAGGGGTGTTCTTCTCCAAGCCTGAGTCAATAGAGAGACTGTGCTCCTGTTTGAACTGGGGAGGGGGGCTTTTGTGTGCGTCCCAATGCCACAGATGTTCCCCCTGCCTCTGTATAGGTCCCGTTACCCTCCAGTAAGCTCCTTGTGTGTGTGTTTGCATATGCAGTTCTTTTTGCACCTGCCTATGCCCTGCTTCTCTGAAGTGGAGCTCTTAGGGCTTTCTGGAGGACTGCTGGCATTTTTGGGGGTGAAGGTGTGAGTGAAGGTGTGGAGAAGGGAGCGATTCATCAGGGAGTGAGTGAGTGAGTGAGTGAGTGAGTGAGTGAGTGAGAGTGTAAATGAGTGAGTGTGTAACTGAGTGATAACAAGAATGTATGCAATTTTACTAGTGTGTAATGTTTATTGTCACGTATCAATACTTTGACCTACTGTGTAAGCAAAGACAGTTTATTTGTATATGTAAGCATACTTGGCCATTAAAGCCTGACTGTGATTGTGGTTCTGAGTGGGTGTGTGTGTGAGTAAATGAGTGAGTGATTAAATAAGTGAGTGAGTGAGTGAGTGAGTGTGTGTGAGTGAATAAGTGATGGATTTAGTGTGAGTAAATCAGTGAGTAAGTAAAAAAGTGAGTGAGTGAGTGAGTGAGTGAGTGTGAGTAAATCAGTGAGTGAGTGTGTGAGTAAATGAGTGTGTGAGTAAATAAGCGAGTGAATGAGTGAATGAATGAATGAGTGAGTAAATAAGTGAGAGAGTGATTGTGAGTAAATCAGTGAGTAAGTAAATAAGTGACTCAGTGAGTGAGTGAGTTAGTAAATAAGTAAGTGAGTGAGTGTGTGAGTGAGTAAACAAGTGAGTGAGTAAATAACTGAGTGAGTAAGTGAGTGTGTGAGTAAATGAGTGAGTGAGTCAGTGATAGTGTGTGAGTAAATGAGTGAGTGATTGAGTGAGTGAGTGAGCAAATAAGTGATGGAGTGTTTGTGAGTAAATCAGTGAGTGTGTGAGTAACTGAGTGAGAGAGTAAATAAATAAGTGAGTAAGTAAATGATTGAGAGAGTAAATACATGAGTGAGTAAATCAGTGAGTGAGTATGTGAGTAAATGAATGAGTGAGTAAATAAGTGAGAGAGTGATTGTGAATAAATCAGTGAGTAAGTAAATAAGTGACTCAGTGAGTGAGTGAGTAAATAAGTGAGTGAGTGAGTGTGTGAGTAACTGAGTGAGTGAGTGAGTGAGTAAATGAGTGAGTAAGTGTATGTGAGTAAATGAGTGAGTGAGTGAGTGAGTGAGCAAATAAGTGATGGAGTGTTTGTGAGTAAGTCAGTGAGTGTGTGAGTAAATGAGTGAGAGAGTAAATAAATAAATGAGTAAGTGTGTGAGTAAATGAGTGAGAGAGTAAATAAATAAATGAGTGAGTGAGTGAGTAAATGAGTGAGTGTGTGTGTGAGTAAATGAGTGAGTGAGTGAGTGAGTAAATGAGTGAGTGTGTGTGTGAGTAAATGAGTGAGTGAGTGAGTGAGTAAATGAGTGAGTAAGTGTGTGTGAGTGAGTGAGTGAGTGAGTGAGTGAGTGAGCAAATAAGTGATGGAGTGTTTGTGAGTAAGTCAGTGAGTATGTAAGTAAATGAGTGAGAGAGTAAATACGTGAGTGAGTAAATGGCTGAGTGAGTATAGAGAAGAGGCGAATGTGTATGTATTTATGCAGCCATTTGAATTACATAAGTACATAAGTGTGTGTGCTGTGCAAGCTTCCATCTCCCAGAGAGAACGCTTTTCAAAAGTGCTGAGTAAAAATTCTGAGGAGAATATTTGCACTGCACATTTGATGCAGACTTCTTTCCCTGTCCCCTCCATGCTGTCAGGATTAGGACTTCACTTACATGAGATGGAATTATGGAAGAATAAAACTAGGGGGATTTGTCTGGTGTCAAACATGCTTTACATTCGAGTGTATCGGTATTTATTTAGCTCCAATACTCCATATCTCCTTCCTGGTTTTATGTCTGTGTTTTCTCTGGATACACACGTGTACACGTGTCGGAGCTGTCAGTCAGGCTACATCCTCCGACTGTGATGAACAGCAATGTGAAATTGCTATTTATAGCCAATAGGGGTCAGAGTAACCAACATAACTGTGCTTCTAAGGGAGTACAAGTGGGAAAAGCAAGAAAGTGTTGGTGATTTGTGTGTGTGTGTCACAAAGTCTTTTGTATGCTTGCTTGGTAAGATGGAATTGCGTTCACACCTACATCACCTACATGTGTCTGTCTTTGTTTAATCAAGATTAAATAACGAGCGAGCTGAATGACCGATTGATGTACATTTGGAAAATCCTGCTTATCGATCATGTCAATCAGGCTTCCCTGTTTGGAAAACCTATGCCATAAATGGAACGGAAAACAAATTTAACACATCCATGCTGGGATTAAAGGAATAAATGACAAAGTGAGACCGAGAGATGAGGAGAGAGAGAGAGAGAGAGAGAGAGAGAGAGGGAGACAGAGATAAAGATTAGGTCTCTAGTGGCAATGCTACTGGAGTGTGTTCAGGGGAAAGAGGGGAAAGGGGGAGGGTTGGAGTGGTGTGATGAGGATTGTAGTTTAAATGGTTTATTTGAAGTAGAAATGTAGTCTTGCACCCCAGGTCTCGGTGGATCTGGTCTTCTCATCTCAGCACAGACGCGCAAACAGGACTTTGGCACAATTATTAATGATGCGTCCTTGTAATACTATGCTATGGGGGCTATGCATCACGTCTTGGCTGGGATGTCGGAGTTGCACAGCATCCTTCTGCTGTAAGGGCCCTCGGTGGCCTTGGAATGGAAATGAGAGCTACAGAACGTGGCGAAGAAGAGATGGGCAGCCTGTTTGTGTGTCGCAACAGAAACACGATGAGCAAGGAGCAGCCACTACCGGCCTGTTAAAGTTGACAACACACAGGACAAGGTTCACACAATGAGATGTGCTGCAACCCGTGAAAATTAGATACGCTCTGTGTATACTTTGGGCTACTAATATCGAGAAGATTCAGGCTACCTCGCTATATACTGTACATTCCACATTCATCTACACCATAATGTGCAAAGTGTACATGTATAGATAATGCAACTCAAACGTGAATATGTAAAAGCATGGGGCAATAAGAGATTGACATGACCATGTCATTGTGTAGCTCCAGCCCTTCCAGAAAAGTCATGCAAACTTCACATGTGAATTTTACACATGTATTGTACATAGATTCATTTTTCTCATGATTCATTTCTTTTCGTCTTAATTTTAGACATGTAGGGTGTGTGGTTTTATTCATCATGCGTGATCCCCCCGCCACACATTTCGGGGCATAACATGGAAACCTCACTGACATACATATAAAATATAGAATTTAAAACCAGGATTTTGCTCCACTAGGAGACACCATGTTCCTACCATGATGTCTGTGCTGATATGTGATTTGTGCTTAACAAACTGTAAAAATCATTTATTCCACATTTGAAAAGCGTTTTATAAAACCAGATGCTTGCAGAAAATGTCATGTATTTGGAATTAACGCTCAGTCCCTGCATTTTCTTTTTTTTTTTTCAGAATACTTATACCTTCTTTCTTTTCCTCCTTGCTTCCATACCTCTTAATATTCCATCAGTCCCTGTGCTGTGAGTCAATAGGCTAATATGAAACCACTCTGATCTTATATCATGCAAGGGCTGTTAAAGACATGAAGCACTCAAGTGTCCTCTGCCTGTCCTCTGTTCGAATAACCATCCATCTCTCTTTTCCTTCTTTTACTCGTCCTCCTGTCTTCCCTCTCTAACCCACTCTCGTGTGAAATAAAAGGTGGGCGTCTTCTGAGAGCTGACAGCTGTCAGGGCTTTATAGGCCAAGAAAGGTTAACCCTTTCTCATAAAGAAAGACGCATGCTGGCATTATGATGCTTTGGGAAGTGCTTGTTTTGGTTTGTGTACAGGTTATAACGGCATTACAAATTCTAAATCTGTAGTAATATGCTAATATTTGAATTATTGAAACAAATTGCTGGCACTCAGTTTTTGCATATATGCTTCAGTTTCAAACTTTAAATGTGAGTTAAACATGGGAAAGTGGGCTATATATGCTGCTGTATTGATTCTCTTGGCGTTTGTTTGAAATATTAAAAGAAGATAATTGTGTAATTATTGACACCCTCTAGAGTAAAGTCACCTACCTAAGGGACACAGCCAGAAGACCAAACTGTGTCCATATAGTATAACACATACAGGCAGAGAAGAAAGGAAGATATGATCAGCTTTATCTAATATCTCTCTGAGATTCATCATCTGGACATTATTAAGAGTTTCACCACTGACCATGCCATCTGTACATCATTTAAAAAAAAAAAAAAAAAAGGAGTCGGTGTCCCTTTTCTCAGAATCTTTCACCGTAACAAGGTGAAGTTTAAACTGATGAGAAAAATACTGAACACACATTTATACCCTTTTACTATAATTCCAAATGTACTGAATACACAGGAATTTCATGATAATGTTTAACATTAACATAAGCTTTAAGAAGCTTCTCTTACACTTCATAAAGCTAGTGATTAGTGATGATGGAGGATATCTGATCACTCACGTCCTCACTCACGTACATCATAATCAGTTTTTTAAACCTTATTCAAGAAATAAAGATAGTGAATAGTGAACATTGTGATGTATGACTATGCATGAGCGAAAATGAAACAACATGCTGTAGAATTAAAAATTATTTTCCTCACAACGAGCAATCTTCTACTTTAATAATAATGAGGACACAACTTCTAGTGTGGGAGGCAAGCGACACTTGTGAAGGCAACATCTTGTTTAACATTACCCAAAAAATACTAACAAAAAAAAACAAAACACCAAAGGGAAAAAACAAGCTGAAAGCTGCCACATAATTAGATACGAGTGCTTCAGAATGGCTACACCATGTTCATTAAGACAAGTTCATACTCTCATAACTGAATACACTAATGCTGGGATGGATTTCATCTAATAACTCAAATATGTAGGCAGAAATATTATGAACAGGGTTAAAGGGCAGAAAAAAGAACAAAGTAAGCAAACACCAATACCAACAGTGTGTAACTTTAAAAAATTGAAATCTATTTCTTTTTTTTTAAAGAATTTTTCAAAAAAAATAAGTTTTCAATACTGAATCAAAGAAAACATACATTCACATGTTTTTGTTTGTTGCTCCAATTCTTTGAAGTTTAAAGACACCACTTGTCATGGTTACCCAGAAACCGGCGCTGAACTACGTTACCCATGAGCCCCAGCATGTCACATGTTTCCCACCACGAGCACCTGTGTCTCATTTTCACCCTGAATATCACTGTTATATAAGTCCTTCTGCTTCAGCACCTTTTTTTTTTTCCTTAAGCTTTTGTTGTTGTTTCTGTTGTCGTGTTCGTGTGTAACTACCGTTGCTCATGTTTTGCTGGGGTTTGTATTTCTGGTTTTTCACTGTTTTAGTTACTTGTTTACATTCTCCTAAAATAAAGTCTGCATTTGTGTCCACCGCCAACAGTTTACATGACAAGTGGTTTCTAAGAATCTTTTGTCCCAGACCAAAATGTTACTCTGAGTAACTTTATACTAGCGTGATTGTAGGATTGGGCTGACATTTAACCTCATAACTTTCTATACACAACGTTAAACGTTAAACTTGAGAAAACATACATTTAACCATTCAAAATGAAACATCTCAGGCATCGATATCATCTTACATTTTTCATAACCTATAAAGGATGAGTCATAGAAAAGGATCTTTCAGGCATGAGGTGTGAAATGAATTCACACATTAATGCAAAAATAATATGATTTGTGAAGTATTTTAATAATTATGTTGGAAGGCAATGTGTAGTTATAGTGGATAAAATGTTTTTTTTTTCCTACCTATAATATCAGTGGGACACAAATGTCACCGCTTTTAATATTTCGTTTTATTCTGTGAGGAACTGAGCTCTTCTCAGTGCACTGGGGAAAAAAAGGGGTTTGGAAAGATTCCTTTCAATAGTGAACTTGCTACATTTATTGACTTCTGAGTGAAAGGAAATTGGATCAGGTGAAATTGGATCCATCAAGCAGTCAAAGGTCTTAAATATGGAAAAAGCATCAGAAGAGGATGGCTTTCCAGTAGAAATTTATTTTTTTAATTCTCAGATGTTCTTAGCCCATGACTTGTGAAATTGTTTCATCATGCCTTAGAGGAAGGTCATCTTCTAAATAGCATGCAAAGGAATGTTATTACTTTGATATACGACAAGGCTAAGGACCCATTAAAGTGTGGGGAGCTATTGCCCTGTCTCATTGCAAAATGTATGGCAAGATATTACTATAATGTACTCATGGTACTGCTTAAGAAATACTCAAAACTCATTCACCCTGATCAGGTGGGCTCCATGAAATGATGATGCATGCAGACAACCTCATTTAATCTAGCAGACTAGAAATAGTCATATACTGATAAGGCCATTCTCACTTGATGCAGAGCAGCATTTGGCAGGGTGTATTGGGGTTATTTGTTGAGAACATGGGGAATGTTCAGCTTCAAAGATTCATTCAATAAAACTGGTTACTTGCTATGTATTGGACACCTGACACTTTAGTCCAAGTGCATGTAAAGATGATTTAAGTAGGTGGGAGGACTGGCAACTGACTGTAAAAGTGTGACAGGGGGGTTTGGGCTGTTTGCTGAGCACTGGGACCTGCAGCCCCCCTACTTCTGGCGCCTATGTTTTAGTCTCAACAATTTCTCAGGGGTGGATAAATCATAAATTCATTAGCTAGCCCACAAGTGAAAGCGCCAATGTGTTTGCTCAGTCCCATGTTATGCTTGGCTGGAAAACCAATCAGCTAGGCTAAAAAGCATCAGCTTACATGTAATTTAAATGAAAGAGCTGATCATGTGCATTAATAGAGAATAAGGAAAATGAGCAGGGATTGAAATTCCTAGGAGGGGATCCTTTTATGCAGTCTTGTCTTTATTCTTTCCTGATAATATCTCTGGTACTAAACCATATTGTGTTTCCACCTTCTAAAAAAGGCAGTCTTTGGCTATGAGCTGTCATGTTCTCTGGCATGTAAAAGATGCTCTGGAATCTAGTTAGCGTCTTCGTCTTGGCTTGACAAATGTTTACACACAAGGTGACTTCATAGTGTTCTAGCATTAGAGTTATATAACAGTTTTGTGCTGCATTCCTTTGCATTTTGCTCAGTTTTGTCAGTGTTTCCACATCCCGTCATATTCTTGATGATTGTCTAGTATTCACAATTGTCTTGGAGGATGTATGTTTTTTTCTTTCTCTGATTGGTCAGATAAATCCAGTTGCCAGATCAAACTTGGGACAACGAACCTTCTCTTCTTGAAAAGAATGAGAGTGCGTAATTAACATGATTATACATGGGTTTCAGACTAATAGGGAAAATTAACATTTTTTTAAAATCAAAATTACAGAAACTCTAAATAATGCTATGAATAATAATAGATAAAATGATAAATTAAAATTAACTACTTATAGTTAATTACTTGCTACTGATTTTCCCATCTGACTGTAACAGATTTAACAGATCAGCAAAGCTGTGAATGTTTTTTTAAGGACTGGAAGAACAACACTTTAAAACATTCTTGACCAAGAGTGGACTGGCATTCAAGTGAATCCCCCATCCTAGATTATAAGTAAGGGGGAACTGTGTGAGCCATACCTGACTGTTAACTTAATTACACAGACAGATGGTGGAAACGCCTGCAGGAATCCTGTTTTAACAAATGCTAGGAAAACCTGGAGAGCTGCTCATCAAATAACAGTCAAATTGTAGCTTCACTAGTAAAACTTCCATCTGGCACAATGGATTACTACAAATGACCAAGAAGACAGTTCATTTCTGGTGGCGCAGGACGTACATACTCATGCTCTCTGTGGATTATTTTATTATGTCTGTCCAACAGCTGGTCCAATACAAGAAGAAGACAGATTTTAGAAATATCTACAATTATAAAGCTGAATTCTGATTTTAAAAAAAAGAAGAAGATGCTTTTAATTTATAAAACATTAATTGATGAGATGTCTCAGGCATGCCGTGAGGAGAAATTGAGTGCATCTGTAAATTGCACAGCTTTAACCGTTTCTCAATCACTCAAGCTTAAGGGTCTCAAAAGGACCTGGGAAAAAGGCCTAAGCACCGAACTACCAGAAGAAAAATGGCAGAATAGTGGCATAAGACATGCTGAAAGATGGATCATAGCATAAAATATCCCAAGAGATGTAAGCATGCTTAATTAACTAAAAGGTATTGCACAGTGTCTGCTGGACACTGCTAGTGGGATTAAGGTTAAGACAAATTAATGCATGTTGGAAATGTAATAGGCATAAGGGTTCTCTTTCCCACACACTTTACTAATGCTCTAAACTTAGAAGACTGTGGGCCCAGATAGTTAATAATATTAGTGATGTCATTGAAATGCCGTTATTACAAAGCCTTGATCACTGTAATATCAGCAATAGTATAGGGCAGGGCAATTCAACAGGCAAAATGGAAATAGGAAAAAGAAAATTAATATTAAAGTATGTATACTTAATATAATAAATTCAGGGCATATTTGCCATAAGGGTCCCCATGGCCTGAGCAAGCTAAACAGTTTAAGAACCTGGGCACAGACGAGCAAAAACTGAAACTAGGAGATCTAAGTGTTTTTTGGAGGTGAATGAATGAATAGGTTAATGATTGCTGCTACATGTTTGCTGTTGTCAGCAGTAATAACACAACATATTCTTTATCTACTCCATTAGCTCACTCTTCTGTTCAGACACACTGCAGTATATTCAGTATTTGGTAATTGGTTAACAAGTCTCCAGCTACAGACTAGCCTCATGTAGTTTGTACACTTTTCTGGCCAAAACCTTCAGAATGTTGAAGACTTCCTCCGACTCTCCACACTTCTATGTACGCACTCCCGTGCACTGTTTTCCAGCACGAGAGGAAACCTTTGAACAGTGCAACACAATGAGCATGCACGGGCAAGATATAGTTACTGGACTCCAAAAAGTTAACAGAATCCTATCTTTGAAAGTTGTTAAAAGGTTTGTTTGAAGCAGTTAGTGGTATGTACAGTATACGAGATAATCTCACTTTTGGAAAATAGCAAAATTGGCTGTGGGCCTGAACTGGTTGAATTTAGGCCCACATCCCACCATGGCCCACTCTCCTCGAATGGCCCTTAAGCTGCGAACTCATGCCAGAGCTCAGCCTAATGCTGTTTCACACAAGACTGTGAAAAAAAAACTGTGCCAGAATTAAACCAGAAGGGCCTAAAGTGAGCCAGATCTCGCCCAGATTTTTTGCTGTCAGGGTGGGGTTGGTCAACAGGCATGTCAGTCAAATAGCCTTTTTCTGTGAAAATAGGTGGGTATTTTCAGTGACAAAATATATCAAACCCTATCAGAGTTAGAGGTCTGGCTTTTGAGAATAGCTACAGACAAACAACACCACTTCAGGTATGTGCAAAAGTATACACAGAGGTGACAAATTAAAGGAAGAGCCAACATAAAGTGTCTTAGTGAGGTGTTGAGCCCCAGAACTGCTTCATTGTGCCTTGGCATAAATTCTACAAGTCTCTCAGAAACCCCATAGGCGTTTAATTGGGTTGAAATCTGGGGACTTTGGTGACTACATCTTTTTCATACTCTTCAACCATTTAGTGAGCCCCTACACCCTGTGGATGGTGGCAGAGGATCAGAGAATAAAGGTGATCAGTCAGAAAAAAAAACTTTGTACTGATTTACAATAAGGGGACTAGTGGACCTAGAACCCAAACCATGCAAGCAAAATGAGCCATCAGTTTTCCTTTAATTTGTCGGCTATGGTATTATATACAATATGTAGATTGACTGGCCCAGTGTCATTCTTTACGGGCACTGAAGTTGAACAGCCTTGGTATGAAGTCTAATCTCAGTTCCCAAATTTGTTGTTTAGATTGCCAGTCAGTGCAGAGTAGTCATCCAGGATTGGAGGTCAACAAGAGTCATTGCCAATATGGGCTAGTTTCTTAAGGACACTGCATGTTTAAGGGGGAAAAAATGCAGGTCATGTATCATTAATCACAGTGTTAAATGGCAAAGGGCAAAAACCACAGACCTGCCCTCCTATTCATTTCATTAAATGTTTGATAGGCTTTTATAAGATAGAATGGCAGCCAAGAGCAATGTTGTGGTATTGACATTCTGCATTTGGCTGAATGATTTATAAAGGTAGATAGAAGTAATTTAATTTCAGGCTCTTCCTCTGGCTCACCTCAGCTTGTTCAAGAGTAAGTGCCATGATTTAATCTGCCCTCTACCACATGGTGGATGCATGCAATGTGTGTATATCCAATGTGTGTATATTGCATGCATCCACCATGTGGTAGAGGACAGATTAAATCATGAAACTTACTCTTGAACAATATGCATGCATGTGTGTGTGTGTGTGTGTGTGTGTGTGTGTGTGTGTGTGTCTGTGTGAGTGTGTGTGTGTATGTGTGTGCATGTGTGCGCGTGTGTGCGCGCGTGCACGTGTGCGTATGTTTGCGTGGGTCTGTGTGGGTGACCTTTTCACAAAGTATACTGTGTTTATATCCTGTGAACTTGAGAGCTGGTGGGAGAGGAAATGCACAGTGCTGCGTATTGTAGATATTCTTCAGTAATCTTAGAGTACATAAGATAACCAGTGGTTGCGGTATCATAGTTAGCCGTGACAAGGGTCACGTCTGTAACAGTGACCGACGTTTAAATGGAGTGTGTGTCTCTGTCCTTGAGTTTGGTTAAATTTGAAACCCTTTCCCTCTCTACAGCAGAGAGGTGAAATGAGAGTACAGAGATCAACTGGCCTCTGTGCATACTCATGGATTCATATTTCTCTGTGTTCCATGTGAAAGCTGGTGTTCTGCTGGTATTCTTACTCTGATACTAACCCAAATATATTCACTCTGTTTACACTCAGTAGTTTTTAGTAGGAGGATTATAACCATATAGAAACTACCACATTAAAATTAAAGTGTAAATTCACCCAGTGTGCATGGGAAATAGCTTTAACTCTGACTCTGATTCAAAACTCTTGAGAAGGTGACCCAGAAAGCATTTTAGCCAGATGTTATGTAGCATATGGGGGCATGGCAGAAGAGTGCGATTTGGGAGTAATGGCTAACATGGCACCCCCGAGCCCTGGTTTTCCCCATATATTCATGTAATCTTTGTTCCTTCCACTCCATGAGCAGTGAGCTGAGCATGTGAGTATCTGGCTGTAAGCAGAGCAAAGTGACAAACAAGGTGTGTTGAAGTTTTATATTACTGACTGACCGTGCCACAGACATGAGCCCAGACCTCTTATCAGCAGACAGCCAGACAGATATAAAACACAGTGCAAACAGGGAACTACACAGTCACATTTTTGTACCATTTGCTTGATTAGCTTTTGATAACAATAAAAGGAGTCAAGCCACGACAGTTATAGATTGAACTGACAATGCTGCCAGCCATTGGACCTTTCAACTGATGAGCCACAGGAGGTCAGTGAAGACTGGGTGGGTCATTATGTAGACTACGGCGACCTGTGGAAATTTATGTCAAATGATTTGTATTTCTTTACTTCTTTCTTTTGAACTTGAAAGCTGTGTGTATATATTTGTGTTGAAAACAGACTGTTTTATTACTTTCTTTTCCAGATATGCAGTATGGGTTTATATGATCATTCTCTTGCTCTTTGCCTCTCTATACCTAAACCTCCTCAGGCAAATTAGCCATTCAGGAATAAACCTTCTCTGCCAGCCAATGCGTTTTATGAAGTTTTCAGGGGAGCAGCCACACACACAGTCAGAGACACACACACACCCATTCCCAGACGGTAATGCGTTTCTGAGCAGCGCCTATGCCATGCTTGCCTCAGGCTGTTCATTCCCAACCAGTCCATCACACTGGCTCTGGTTCATACAGAAGATAGATGCCTGGTGTGGGCTTTAAAATAGAATAATGTATGCATTATTCATGTGGTGCCGGCCCTGGAGCTTCTCATTAAACTTTACACAGCAAATGGGGAAGACAGCCACATATTAAATGTGTCTCCCCATCACAGACATCCTGCCATAGTCGTATTTAAAGAAAAAAGTGAAGACGGAGAGAAAAAGCTTTCATTGTAAGTTGTAAGACTGTGAAGTGTTGCTTGGACTGTGCTCGAGTCACTTTGGGTAAAAGCTCCTGTCAAATGAATAAATGTAATGTAATGCCCCATGTTGCACAAACTTGCTTAGTGGTCATTTTTATAAGGAAAAAAACAACCTACCAAGTTTTCTCTGCCTTTAGATTTGTCATACCTTGCATCAATATAATTTGATTTGTCATATCACCCTAGCATGCTCATCATTTTAGGAGTTTCTCATTTAAAACAAGCTATTACTGGATATTAAATAGTAATGTAGCCACACAAATGAACCAATACATGACAAGTGATGTCTTAGCTCACTCATTTTACCTTGGAAAGCATTCAGACATACAAATATTTACTTATTATCTACAATTATCCTCAGAATATAGCACTGGTGCTAGTTATCACTTCACCTTAGCAGCAGGAGCTGAAAAACTAAATTATATAACATACATAACACAACATAAAAACACAGATTACCTAAAAAGAAATTCAAATGTGTCAGATGCTGAAGATCAGTTGTTTGATGTCTGAGAGTGTGTTGGTGGAGTGTAGGTGGGGTAAAATCTGGTAACAAGAGTTTAAGGCTGAACCTTTGTGAACCCGGGTGCCCCAGCAGGGGCTTTGTTTCTGTCTAATTAAAAATATATCCATAAGCTGAGCTCCATAAGGCTCTGCTCTCTGAAGTACTACTGAAGTACTACTGTGCCAGGCAGCAGGTGTCATCCCTCATAAGATTACTGGAACAAGGCAAAGTTTCACCACAGCTCGTGCAACTATACACCGGTACATGTAAAGAGCCAAAGAGTACATGAAGTGAAAGGCTATTGTTGCAAAATTAGCACTGCACAGTGTAGTGGTTCTTCAGATCTGGCACACCTGATTCAACTAATTAGCTAATTACTATGCTAGAAAGATAATAAGATAATGAAGGCAGTGGTAGAACAATTAAGTGGTGTAATGTGGAGGCCAGTATGAGATGTACTTGGTTGAGAAATATATCCATCCTTATCTTAAAACGCCACTTTGGAAATTATCTCATTAAAAGTAAGTAATAATAGCTTAAAAGCATTATTGAGTCAAGGAAGAAAAAAAAACCTCTAAACCATGTATTCTAGCCCCACCGCTAGGGTCAAATTTTAATCCCAACTAGTAATTTGTTCAGAGCTGTTTACAGTTTCCAGATATCACAGATTATGTCTACAACCTTAAACTCAAAAGAAGATCTAGTTGTATCAATGCCAATGTGGAGAAGCTATCTTTAAACCTTCCCCCAGACAGTATGATGTCTGATCTTCCCCCAAAAGCCCCCACTTCAATCAGCGCCACCGGATATCATCATAGCTAGTCATGTCTAGCAGAATATTTAGGTGGCTAGTTTACTAAAGGTGTTTGTATAGGTGGCGTGCGTTTAAATGTGACTGTTTTGGTTTCCTCAGTGCTGTGGATTTTAGCTAGCAAGCTAACATTGGCCATCAAGTTTTTTTTTCTGAAGGCTTTGATTCTTGAGCTTGGGCAATTCTGGCAGGTTTGAGTTAATTTTCACACTTCAGGTTTTTTTTCTGCCAGAAGTAGCTTTCCCTGGGAATATTTATTTCCACTATAAACACAACAATGACAAAAGTCTATGAATAATAGCTCATGCACTTTACCAGTGTGTTAAATTTCTAAACCATTTATACCAGTATGGCATCTTTTTATAGCTTTTCAGTTGACAATAGGCAGAGGAAATATGGATTTGTGCAATCATAAAGGAGGAAAAATTACAATTGTTTATACACAGGGAAAGTAAGCTATGTGTAAAATCTCACTGCTGCCAACTACATTGAAAGTTGGTGCTATTGTCAGCATGTTCAGATCAGTATTTTTCCATTTTCATCCAGAAAGATCTAATGGTATCTGACCCTGGGTTCACACCAGTGAGTGACAAGCTGCTTGTGTCGCTTGTAGGTTGTCTCTAGTGGGTGTGATGTGAGTACTACTGTTGTCGCTTATGGGCGTGTACTGTCCATCAACCATTTTAAGTTCCGAAGAGAAAATGTATTAGCCAAAATGTATGGCCTACAGCACACAATTCACTACCGTGTAAAATTTACTTTTGTTTAAAATGTATTTAATATGTATTCTATGATTTACTATGTAGACTAGCATAACTCACATACTGTACTTTTAACTAGCTACATACACTCACCAGAGGCACCACCATATACCTATATATCTATTTATTCTAACATGTTAAGCAAAAATAAATAACACAATCAGTGTGAAAATTGTTTGTTTGACTTGCGTGCTTTGTATTAGCTACCAGCAAATTAGCAAAGCAAGCTAACTGTACTAGCTATGTAACACCCACTAGAGGCATGAGTGTTTGCTACTTCCATCTAAGCTTTATTTTTATTTGTCTCCATACACCATTTATTGAGAGGTCTTTAATTACAGGACAAGATGAAACCATAGTTATAAGTTTTAATTCCATAGGAATTCAGTTCAGGTTGTAACTAAAGCTGTGATACCGCATGCACCGTATGATTGGTCTGAGGAATCATTTGAGTCAATTATTTGGATTTTACAGCATTCTAACTAATTTGCAGTTGAGAAAATCTCAATTCACATGTCACTGTCACTTTGTCGCTTGCCACTGTCGCTGAAATTACAGCTCTGTGTCACGCATGTTACATAGAAAATGAATGCTTGCCTGTTGCATTGTCACCCACTAGTGTGAATGCAGCTTGAAAGGAGAAGAGCTCGGCAAAGAGCAGAAGTTAATCCTATGCATTTGTTTGATATGGACAATGTCTGCTTTAGCACTACAGACTGGTAAGAAGTGGCAAGATATGAAATATAATACATGAACAACATCAAGTAACTACAAAGCTAGTTATCATCAATGCTGATGTTTCCTTATGTCATAGCTGTAAAAAAAAAAAAAAAAAACTCTTCCATGAAGAATTTGTATTACAGTGGAATTACAAAGGAAGTTAAAGATAAGGTGATAGAATTTCAAAACTTAGGAAGTGTAAAATTATATCTAAGAGGTGGTAAGCACTGCTGAATCAATAGTGAGGAAGTGGAAGCTACATCACAGCCCCCATGCACTACCTAGACAGATCCTCCCTCAAAACTCAGTGCAAAAATAAGACAGAGACTGGTGAAGGAAGCCACAGTGAGGCCAACAGTCACTCTGAAGGAGTTGCAGAGTACAGTGGCTGAGAGTGGAGTGAAGATGAACCAGAAAACCATTTCAAGAGCTCTGCATAATTGAGGACTGTATGAGAGGGTGGCTAGAAAGAAACAAAGAAGAGCCATAAGAAAGCACAAGAGTGACCCAGTGAAAATGTGTTTTTGTGCGATGAGACCAAGATATAGATACTGTATTTGGGCAATGTGCTATGTGGGCTTCAAACCTAAAGCAGGCTATACCTCAAATAACACCATCCATACAGTGAAATATGGTGGTCGCAGCATACTGCTCTGGGAATGCTTTTCATCCTCAGAATCTGGGATTCTTGTCAAAATTGAAGGGAGAATGGATGGAGCACAATACAGGGGGATATTACAAGAGAACCTGCTTCAGTCTGTTAAAAAATTAAAGTTTGGGAGAAACATATTTCAGCAGGACAATGGTCCCAAACACAAGGCCAAATCAATGCAGGAGGGGTTAAAAACAAAAAGTTCTACAGTGGCCAAGTCACTATCTAAATCTAATCTAAATCCAATTGAGAATCTGTTGCACTTTTTGAAAACTGCAGCGAACAAACAGCATGCAACATACCTGAAGAACCTGGAGTAAATCTGCCAGGAAGAATGGGTGAAAGTCATTCCCAAAGATTGTGCAAAGCTGGTAGGATCTTACCCCAACAGGCTTAGAGGCGTTATTGCAGCAAAAGGTAGTTTTACCAAGTACTAGGGGTTGTATACTTATGCAAGCAGCACTTTAAAAAATTTTTAAAAGATCCGCTGACAAGTAATGAATTTTGACTTTGAAAATTTACTTTAAGAGCATATTGGTTTACAGTAAAAAAAAATACTGGCTGAAACAATCTGTGTAAGTGTCACTTGTAATCCAGAGGAATTTGATGACTTTTAAGGGGGTTGAATACATTTGCAAGGCACTGTATTTATTCAGCCCTGTGTGCTGAGGTTCCTAATGTATTCCTGAAATTTGATATCAACAACAGTAATGAGTGAAAACTCTTTTCATGAGACGAGAGTTGATATGTATGCCAGTGTTTTTATGAGATTATTAGGTAAAACATTGCCTACAATTGTCTGAATTTCAGTGGTGTGTGTGTTTTTGTTTGCTGTGCTGTGCAGTGGAGCATCGCTCCAGGCTTGAATCAGCCGTGTGAGAACAGAGCACTGAGAGTCAGAGCAGAGTGAATAACTGGAACACATACTCCTGTGAGCCAAATCAGGAATCTGAGGCTATATTGGGCTCAGGTTCATCGAAACTGGACAGCTGAAGATCGGAAAAAGAAAAGGCAACATTTTTCCAATGTTCAACTGTATAGTTTCGGTTAGCCTGTGCCCACTGTAGCTTCAGATTCATGTTCTTGGCTGACAGGAATGAAACTCGGACTTGATCTTCTGCGGTTGTAGCCCATCCTCCTCAAGGTTTGACGTGCATTCTGAGATGCTTTTCTGTTCACCATGGATGTAAAGAGTGGTTATTTGAGTTGCCATACCCCTCCTGTCAGCTCAAACCAATCTGACCATTTTCCTCTGAGCTCTCTCATCAACATGGTGCAGAACTACTGCTTACTGGATGCTTCTTGTGTTTTATACCATTCTCTGTAATGATAATGTGCAAGAAAATCGCAAGAGCTCAGCAGTTTCTGAAATACTCAAACCAGTCCATTGCATTGCTGCCACCTGATTGGCTGATTGGATATTTGCATGAATGCACATACAGTATATACTACATAAATCTATAACAGGGACTTTAGTGGCAGTGGAGATTATGACCGATGAGATAACGGAGCTCTTTTGGAGACTAGTTGCACTGGACTGAATCTCTACACCAAAGTATGAGAGCTTAAAAATTCCCAAATATCATTTCTAATCAGATTTGTGCTCCTGTTAAAAAGGCATGGATTTTACACTAAAAAGCTCAGCCTCTTTATATGAGTGCCTTCTAGGCAAGGCCCAGTCAATGCAAATGAAATCCACTCCAGAGAGAAACTGTAGAGACAGCGCTTTACATCTTCAGACTTCAGACTGTTGCTTTCTAGCTTAATCAGCATTCATCCCAGTCTCTTCACGGCAGCCTTGTCATTCATTCTCAGGTCATTCCTATGTCTAGCTTCAGAGCAAACACAAACAACAGTGACAAGCACTTATCTCCCACTGCTAGCTTTGATAATGTGTGCTTCTGAGGGATCTCTTGGCTGTGACACATTATCTTTCCTAGTTGTTCTAGGGGTTTTGGCCAGGAGCCAAGGAGAAGGAACGTAGTCCAAATACAACACAAAGCTGGGCAAATGCATGTTCAGTGGAACATATGGGCTCTCTACATACAGGTGGTGGGACACAGCAATAAATTTCACTGCACATGACACATGGTGGTACAAAACAACACAGACTTTGCCTGTTTCTGTGAACCTGCTGTAATTAACAGAGAAAAACTAGAGCTAATCCCATACTGGTTCTCAGCACTGATCTAAGCACAAATGTAATGTTTAGACACAGTAATATAACAGTAATATGAACAGCCAGTTTCAAGAAGACACAAATTCAGGGGGCAATAACAAAAATACAGGCAGAGGTAACAGGAATTTAGAGGACTAAGGGTAAAAACACCAGAAGAAAGTCATGAGGAACATAGAAGGCACAGCCTGGATGACAAGACTGAGCAAGAAGCTGGGTGAAACAACAAGCTTACATATGGAAGGAAATTAGGAACAGGTGTGCATTGTAGAATGCTTGGAGATTTAAACAGTCCCACTGGTACTGCTGAGGGAGGAAGTAAAGCGGGTGTTGGGTTGCCAGAATGGGCATGACAGCTAGCTTGATTTCAAAACTGGCTACGGTTGTTGCCTAGCTATCATATAAGTTGTTCAATGAAATCTTACCCCACCTTCCGATAGTATGACACAAAATAACACTTGCATTGTGTTTGCTATAAAATTGATTTAAATAAATGTAAAAAATAGCAAGACACAAAATATTTACATTGGCAAATACATTCCTTCATTAATTTTATTGTATTGTATTGTTTGAGAGTCAAACACACTTCTTAACATTCTCTCTGGAATTAAATTGTTATGCTCAGATGTTGAAAAGTTTCACTGGATGCATTTCTAGAACTGTTGCACTGCATGTGATTAATGGCAGATTTACAAAGTACCTTATAAAAACCAGTCACCTAAAAGAGCTGGCTCAAATAGGCAACATGAATGACATCTATATTTAGGGTTTAGTTTAGGAATTAGCAAGTAGAATATTATCAGTGAGCAAGATTGTGTGAATGAATGTGTGAGTAGCATTGAAAAAGAGTTCTCTGTCAACAGATATTCATATAGAGAAACTAACCGATACTAAATAGAGCATGTCATATTTGCTTCCTATACACACACATACACTATATTACCAAAAGTATTCGGTCACCCATCCAAATGATCAGAATCAGGTGTCCTAATCACTTGGCCTGGCCACAGGTGTATAAAATCAAGCACTTAGGCATGCAGACTGTTTTTACAAACATTTGTGAAAGAATGGGCCGCTCTCAGGAGCTCGGTGAATTCCAACGTGGAACTGTCATAGGATGCCACCTGTGCAACAAATCCAGTCGTGAAATTTCCTCGCTCCTAAATATTCCACAGTCAACTGTCAGCTTTATCATAACAAAATGGAAGAGTTTGGGAACAACAGCAACTCAGCCACGAAGTGGTAGGCCACGTAAACTGACGGAGAGGGGTCAGCGGATGCTGAAGCG
>CM040993.1:10213737-10286212 GCA_022985145.1 Pangasius djambal | reverse complement strand
TTATAACAAACGCACACACTACCAAAAAAAAAAAAAAAAAAAAAAATCAAATACAAACTCCAACTTCTCACATACAAATGATGATGGTTATTATTATTATTATTATTATTATTATTATTATTAGAGATATTCCTGTGGTATACATAGATTTATTACATTTAATTACTCAACTACCCAGATATAGATTGAAAAATAGCCACTGGCTCTTACAACGGCACACACAAGCCTAGCACAGGCTTCACATGAGTGCTGTGTACTGAGATTAATTGTAATTAATCGTTTTTCTTGGTGAAGTGTTGTGTGCGCACTCATTTATCATACTTACATCATATCACATTTGCAATGCAGGGACATGCTGTTTTATGTTAGTCTCAGTGATTACATTTTAGTTAACCTTCTATCTCATACTCTGTGCGCAAAATCTGTTGTGAAGCAAAGCAAGATAATTTAATTTGTGCCAAGGGCTATCTGTTATAATCATGTTGTTTCCTAACATGTGACTATCACATAGGTTAGATTTGGTGATTGTAATCTCTTCCCACTTTAGGGATCCAAAATTATTTAAATTAAACAGAGCTCCTTTAGGCAATCAATACATCACAATATAACTTTTCGTTTGCTTAGACTGAATCAGCAATAAGAAACAGATCAGTTTACAACTTCATGGATAAAATGAACTACTAAAACGCACGCTTTAACATGGATTCATGTTTTCAGTGTCCAAACATAAGGTTCACACCCCATCTCATGTTTTTATTGGTCGAATTTAAGACTTTAATTGTGCCTATATTGTACTTTAAAACCAAAGCATCCTGCTAGTTGATCAGAGCCATAAAGTTTTATTCATTTTTTATATACATGTTACTCATCAGCATTCAAAACCACACATTACCAACAGCTGGTGCAATCAAAGCTATATTATAGCCTGTAATAAAACTTGAAAATGTCAAATTAAGTGGTATTTTATACAGCCTTGTTAATTCAAAAAAGGTCAATGGATTTTTTTATTCAAGGAAATATAAGAAGTCTATTAATGACAAAGGTGGTAACATATCATTGGATGATTTTATGAGAGAATTTGACTGTCCAAATTTTACATGCAGTGTTGCACATTCTGTGAATGGAATAGTTGTGCGATTGTCAGCATCTCACTTTTATTTGAGTGCTGAAAACCCCAGTAATGCAGGACAAAGATGCATCAAAATCACAAGTCTGTTAATCATTCAGTATAAATATAAACTGGTTGCTCTGTTATGCCGTCACGGGCATTTTGCTGTCATGGTATGAGTCCACTTGATGCAACAGTCACTAGAAATCAATTCAAAGCTCAGCTGATTGATCTCCTTTATCCTATGATGAAACATTTCTATCCTGATGGGAGTGGTCTGTTCCAGGATGACTCCGCCCCCTTCATAGGAAACAGTAACTAAATGACTTGTTTGATGAGTATGACAGTTATATAAATCATGTGTTATGGCCGTGACAGTGACCAGATCTCAACCCAGTTGAACACCTATGGGAGGTTTTGGAGTGATGTGTTACACATTGTTCTCCACCACCATCATCACCAACAAACACCAACGGAGTGAATATCTTTTGGAAGAATGATGTGTCAAGATCTTTTGTTAATATAGGGTTATTATTAAAACTTTTTATTATTAGTACCTTTGTGAAGTTCTATCTTGGTTTCCTGTACTTCATGAGTTTGAGTCATCACAAACATCAGTAGCCCGGGTGCCTGGGGCAAGCTGATTTTGTTTGGGCTATTATAATTTTGTATTCACTATTGCTCAGTTGACAGGTAGTGACCAGTTTAACAACCAGAAAAAGAGAAAACCCTTACTCCTTATTGAGTTTTGCAAAATGAAAATGTTCATTTTATATGGCTGTTTTAATTTTATATGGCTGTGTTTAAGCAGTTACAGTATATACTGTAACTCTCCTGCTTGCTACATGCAGTCTCCTGGGTAAACATATCGACGGAAAATAAAGAAGCTAACCAGGACTTGAATAATATCTTTTCCATGCAATGAGAGGACATAACACCACATCTCATAGACGGAATATTAGCCAGTAACTTGCTAATTCTTTTTTATTGATAACGCAAACATTAGAAACTTTATCAGAAGAGGAAAATAATCATACACTCATTCATTTCCTCAATTTTGTCTGTATTAATGCACTTAAATAGCTAACTAGCTCACTATACATTGTTATGTTACATACCACTTTTTACCATAGCCAATTAGGTTCCTGGGCAAGATGTTAGAGCTTTTACTTGCCCTATGGTCTACCTAATTAAATGATTTGTCCATTCCTGCCAACTAAGAGTATCTTTGTATATACCGTTATAATTTTAGTATAATTTTAATGTCATTGGGCATATACACAAGCGTATAGTATAACAAAGTCCCTATCCTATTACTCTCAAACCAAAACATGTCTTTTCCATCTAAGTGGGGCAGAGTTGCTTGCTTTAGAACATGTGTCCATGCTGATTGTGTTTGTTTGGAAAGTCTGTTTTTTCAGGGGCCAAGAAGCAGAACAGTCCCTGAGGAACAAGAACAACAGCCATCACTGCTTTTCATCAACAGCCAAGTGGTATGACTGTCTCCAATCCTGCTGGATTTGATCTCAAGCTTTACTGACCCAGTACTGCTGGGCAAAAGAAAATTCAGAACACAGCTACAAGCTAATCAACACAACATAGCAATAATTAGAGGGAACAGCTTTATAACGGTTCTCCTATGAATATAGTGTGTTATCACAAGCAAGTTGTTGCTAGATCCATCACAGGCATGCACTCCATCTAAATCGATCATATGTTGAATTACTTGCAGTTGAGACAGCTGTAATTCATTACGCTGTGTTGTTTATCTCTAGGTTAATTACTGTCCTGGCCATAATTGGATGACAAATTTAAAGTATGTAGAGATATCACTGTGACTGATCATATTGTAATGGGCTATTGCCTGCGGACGGTGTGTCCTTAGTGAATGGATGGTGTCAGGAAGGAGCCGATCCAGGGAAAAGCCTGATTAGTGCTTTGAAAACAGATGATCTCACCTTAACCCCAGGAATGCTTGTAGTTATATTCAGCTATAATAATTCTAACTAACAGTAATGACCTTGAGTATTGGAAACCCTTCGCAAAGGCATCAAGTCCTGTTGGAGAAGGTCTATGAGAAGGTATGTGGAAATCAAAGCTTACACTCTGAACCTGTGGAAGCTAGAATGTCAGTCTGATGCCCTCACTGATTCCTGATGAGGTCAGGGTCAGAGGTTGACTCGTCCATCTCTCAGGAGGGCACTAGACTGAGCTGAAGTCTATTTGTTTAGGCTAAACAAAGGCATTGTGTTAGTTAAGAGCTAATTTACTGCCAGAGTTCAGGCTGTGTATATGGCACAACATTTAGCAACAGTCCTGAAATCCCTGTCAATTCCCATTTTACAGATATACAGTATGCTGTATTATGTTGTAAGAAATAGTTTAGCCTTTTCTGTACGGTGAGAACCAGCTTCAGTATGCAGTATGTGCAGAACCTTGGCAGGGATGAATATAAAAGGAATAAAAGGAGTGAAAATGGGATTTTTGATCTTGTGTCCCTCCTTAAAGAGGCAAGCATTTTTTAAGCTAAAATACCCTGGTACTTTCACACCAGCCCTGCTCATACATCTAATTCCTGGCAAATATTCCTTAATTAAATAAGAAGCATCAGTAGTTTTGCCACAAATTATTTTGAGTATTTTTTTTTTGGAAATAAGGTAAAAAGATATGTAGTTTCTCCAACTCTTTAAGTGGAAAGTTTTAATGATTGCATATAATGATTTTTGCCCATTCTTGTGAAGGGTGCCAATAATTCTGTAGTTGATTGTTGAGTCTTGGGGCACTTGTCCTGTATCTCATGTGGCATAGATGGGTCTAAACCCCTCTCCAAATGGATTAGGAATGGTTCAGTCCCTCTTTCTCCTCATGGAGCATGGTTGTAAAATTCCTCGAACATATTGGAGAAGGTTTGGTGAGCACACTTCCTCCTTCCTCTGGCACACTCTATCTCTTCCCTCAGCTGCCTGTCTCAGTTTCCAAAGCCTGATACCTCCACATGGCCAAAGCCCTGGAAATTGGCCTATTAAAATACAGCTTTTTCACAGTCATCACTTTGCCTCTTTGTAGTGCTCCTGATCCATCAGGCTAGTCACTGTGGCCGTTCATCTTGGCATGCCTAAAAAAAAGTACGATGGACAAGACACTTCAAGTCTGCATTACTCTTCAGCAAGCTGCAGAGTGGCAGCTGAGTAAGGAAGAGTGGCAGAGAAGAGTATTGTTTACCAAAATCGCTGCAGGGTACAGAAGATCTGATGGAACGGGCGCTTCCATGTAATAATTGCTCTGTCACCTTAGAACACCTTGCGTGCTATAAAGCCTTTAAGAAACCAAACCCAGACTCAGTCACAGTTTTTCATTTTGTCTTTTCATTAATTCAGTCCATATGTCTGTCTGGTTGTCCATTGGGACTGATGTCTCTGAGATCAATTCTTTAGCCATTCTAAGTCTCTACATCTCTCTCTCTCTTTCTGTCCTCTCTCCTCCAGTCAGGTTAATTTGTGTGCACTTGCAGTTCTGCGACTAAATCAATCCCTGTCAGGTCAGTCATGGTCATTTCCAACCGGCAGGTTTTTGGAAGGAAAACATAAATAGATTACCATCACACCCTGCCATGGTTTCTACATGAGGGATGCTGCCTATGACTCCAAATAAGATTAATAAAATTCAAAGCTTTGAATTTTCAGGGGGCATTTCATAAATCGTGTCCTACCACCTACCTGTGAGATGCACACTGAATGCGTCCATAGCTTTTGCTGTGTACATAAATCAATAGGTCTTCTCCACTGGGGGCAACATAAATAACCCAGAACAGTGCCTGGGCTTGTTAAGACAGGAATTGATGGTGACACCAGCAGATCGATGGCATCGATGTGCTGGGAAAAAAAAAATCATTTCCACATCAGGAGATACAGTATGTGATCATTGTATGGCAGTGATTATTGCATTAGGCTGATTATTGCATAGTGGTTTGACTATTAGTAACATAGTGTGTGAAATCTCATATTGTGTGTATAACAGACATTTAATTTTTGTAGTCTAGGTCTTTTTTGCTTAAATCATGCATGGTAGCATGCTCGGTGATACACAATATGCAATATCTACAATTGGCAATTGGAATGATGGATGGATGGATGGATTTAATGACTTACATTTGAACTACCTATCCTCCCTGTACAATCTTATTTTCTTATTTTCTGATCACAGTGTACAACCATTTTAACCACTGTAGAATAAGAGCATACCATAATCTGTTCTCTCTCTCTCTCTCTCTCTCTCTCTCTCTCGGAGTATGTGTTTTCCTGCTGTCTAACGTGATGCTTGATCCTGACACAGTTCTACTGCTGTGGCTCCTCTCTCCCTCCAGATCTGATGCTCTAGTTCTTCTTGGAGCTTCTGCACATGTGACTCACTTTTTGGGAACCTTGATGATTTGCACTTTGCACCAAAAACTCATCCTTTTATGAGTTTATGGCCAAGTCACACCCTTTGCTTCAGTAGATAATCTCACCTGGATACTGTAGACCTGGGCCTAAGAACTGTTGTAATCCTTAAAGCTATGATGCTCATATTGAACATCCTTTCAACACACTTAGTATTATGACTTTATAGTAAACACTTAAAGATTTACAGTAATGTAGTAGATAAAGAGTAATGGTTTCTAATCTCACTATATGGTGCCACCTTAGAAGATGATGGGTTCCCTTTGAATCTGATTCCTCTGAATGTTTCTTCATGTCGTCTCAGGGAGTTTTTTTTTCTTGCCTTAGTCACCTCCTATGTGCTCATTAGGTATCTACATTTCTGGAAGGTTGCTTCATGACAATGTCGATTGTTAAAATTGAGTTGAATTGAACTCAGATGTCCTGTGGTGTTCACTGGTGCACTTTGCTGGTATTAACCTCTTGCTAAATCTGATTCCATAACTATCCAGTACATCATAGAAGGGATGAGAGATTTTTGTACATAATGTTCAATAGTTTGTGTAGAGTTTTTCTATCCTCTCAGACACTTACACCAGAGAACAAGTTCCACCCCCAGTACAGATAAAGCCTTCCTAATAAGCTTGTTGCTCTCTCTCTCTCTCTCTCTCTCTCTCTCTCTCTCTAAATATAAACTGTACATCATTTTTTTCTGTAGGTGGAGTGTTAGAAAACTCATTGATGGTGGGTGGGAGTTCAGTGGATTTCTGATGGGTAGGAGGAACAGGAGTACACAGGGTTCTGTGCTTTTTCTGCTGTTTTATTGAAAGGGTGTTGTGGTTTTATCAGTTATGACACTGCTAAGGAAGCTGTTCAGGTGCCTGAACAATTTTGTCAATAAGCATTGATTTTGTCAACCACAAGCTGTTGTGTAGGTCATAGACAAGCCTGATTATCAGGGAATCTTTATATGGACATTACCCCTTGGCCCATAGCCAAACCTGTGGTGGGTAACTGGGGTTTAGTCTGTCTAGGTCTGTCTTGTGTCCCTATACAGATTTACGAGCTTTGTAGAATTCTAACAAGGTACGTGGGATTTCATACAAATTAATTCTTACCCAGTCAGACACATGGCTTACTAGCATAGCTCCTAAGAGAGTGTGGGACACAGCTTACCTCCACTCTTGATCTGCAATTTCACACTGAGCAATATTACAGGCATGATTTGGATTGAGGGCACCAGTTCCTGATCAGCACTTAAGGACACTATCAAGGGCACAGAAGAGATTGAAGCACTATGTCCTTATGATTGAGCTGCTGCTGTGTATGACTCAGAGCTCAAACAGAATGAATGTGTCTGACTTCAGCTCTCATTTGCAGAAGCGCTGACCCAGTGCGCTGCAGCGTAGCAGCAGGTCCCTGACTTCCCATTAGAATAAATTATTCCTGAACACAGGAACTTATGCCTCATCAGCAGCTGAATTTGCTCTGATCAGAAAGAAAGCACTTCTCACTCTCCATCTCTCTCACCAGTGGAGAGAGGATGCTCATATTTCACCATTTATCATGGCTCTAGAGGTGCTCACTGACTAATTATTAAACATGTCTTAATTTGAATGGAAATGTAGTTTGTGTAGTTTCAGAATTTCAATCTCAAGCTGTTATTTTAATTCTGCATAACTGAAAAGTAACACTGGGACAAATTGCACAGCATTTCAATAAAATTTTTCTGTGCATATGGGTAATTAGGAAACACTGCATAAATTTAAAAAAAAAATGGATGTAAGTCTTAAAATTGGTGAGTCAATTTCTTTTCTAATGAAGTCTGAAAACCATCAATGGTGACAATTTCTGCACTAATGCCACTATCCTCTTGATAAATTGCTGTCACTGAGCCTTTCATAATGGCATGATCACACCAGCGTGACCACCGTGCCTTTATCTCCATCTTCATGTACATGGACTCCTGCCAAGCTCATAAATAACAATTATAACCATAATAAAACCAATATTTATTTACTTTATACAGATATATTAGTCAGTCAGGCAATGCTTTATTGTAGAGCTGAAGAAGTGAAGGCCACCTTTATAATGTTGCATGCTGATGATAAGGAACAAGGAGGAAAGAGGAAAAGATGATGCTAAAGACAGTGAAGCTTTAGTATCAAACTCTAGTAATAATCGCTCCTCTGGCTTGAGGTAGAGGGCCATAAATGTCTTTACACTTCAAAATGCAGTGTTGCATTTCAGCAAATCGTGTTCTTGAGATTTTAACAGGAGTTCACTGGCTTGGTGCACAGATCTTAGCCTCAGTATCACACACTGCACCTATATCCAAAAATAATACAAGTACAAGATGACCTGATTCTTTAACTTAATCAGGCTATGTGATTGAAATGCCTTCTGCTAGAGATGTGCACTGGGACTGGGATCCCTTGGGTTAAAAAGTTGTGACCAACAAAAAGGTTGTGGGAGTCACTATCTGATGAAAAAGATGTTTCCTCATATTTTGCAGTATGCCCATGTTTGCTGTATACAGTCTATGCAAGTCCATTTGAAATCCTATGTTTTCTTCATTACTCAGATAAAATGTGTTATTTCAGATCTATTTTGTATGACACTCCCTGTGCTTCTGAATGATTGGATAGAGATCTTCATCAGACAATAATGATTTGAAGCTTCTGGGATAAACCAAGGCCATTCTGATTATAATGGGAGTGTATTGGACGTGGTGCGTTGCTCCTATAGCATTTAACACATTCATTCATTCATCTTCAGTAAATGCTTTATCCTTGCCTGGGTTGCCGGGCTGGTATATTTTCAGAAAGTTCATTAGAAAATAGCATGGGCAGATACAAACAAAATAACTGGTCAAATGTTTTGGGGCAATGGGAATAAAAAAACAGTTCCACTCACACCTCTACCTTTTGCTTGGGGAATTCAGTTCCACCATGAGAACCAAGTTCAAATAACTTCAGTTGGTATAAAAGTTGTTCTTGGTTGACAGGAATGGAACCCGATGTGGTCTTCTGCTCTTGTAGCCCATCTGCCTCAAGGTTTGATATGTGTTCTGAGATGCTTTTCTACTCACCACGTTTGTAAAGAGAGGTTATTTGAGTTACCATAGACTTCCTGTCAGCTTGAACCAGTCTAGTCATACTCCTCTGATCTCTCTCATCAACAAGCCGTTTCTTCTCCAAGAACTGCTGCTCACTAAATGTTTTTTGCTTTTCTCACCATTCTGCATAAACTGCACAAACTCTCAACACTGTTGTGCATTAAAAATCCCACCAGTTCCTGAAACCAACTCCTCTGGCACCAGCAACCATGCCACTTTCAAAGTTGCTGAGATCACATTTTCCCCGATTCTGAAGTTTAATGTGAAAATTACCTGAAGCTCTTGAGCTGTATCTGGATAATTTAATGGATTGCACTGCTGCTACATGATTGGCTGATAATTTGATGAACGTGTAGGTGTACAGGTGTTCCTATTAAAGTGGCCAGTGAGTGTATTTTAGGTTAAGAAATTTGTTTATTACCATAATCTCAACAAAAAAGAAAATGCCCCTTCTCCCCAATCCTATCATCAAAGCTACAAGCTTACTATAATCAAAAAGAATAATGTAATCAGCAGTGTGTAAGATCGGGGAGTAGCTCTGTGGGTTTACAAAACGCGATTATAATTTTCATAGACAATAAGCTGAATGAGAAAGGAAAGATATAGTCAAGTGTAAATATTCACAGCCCCCACATATAGCCTGTACACTTCCCAACCTTAGGGCGTTTATAATGTGTGTGTGGATGAGCCCTGGCCTCAGGTTGCGGATGACATCACCGGGCCCAGCCCAGCTGCAGATGAGGCTAAAAGCATGTCTTAAAATCTGCTGAGATTTATTCAGTCAAACAGGCCCTGATGGGATCTGAGGCCATAAACCCCAGGCTGGAGTCTGTTCTATTGATGACTCATTCCCCTATCATCTGTATGGATCATAATGCACACTTACATCATTAGCCCTATTAGCCCTGCACAAGGAGACAGAGCGCCAGCCTGCTGCCTTTGCTTACATCACCCCAGCCGCTCTCCAAGCTTACTGCATTACTGTGCGAGTGTGGATGCAGGAGATGATTCAGCTGCTGTGGATGTGAACCACTTCCCACAAATTTCCTGCATGTTGGATATTATTTATATGTATATCAATATTATACTCATCTATAATAATTAACTGGATGATGTAACAGCAGCTGTGTATGTTGCACAAGCTACCGTAAGAAACAAAAAGCTGACAATGCACAAATGTAACAAGGATTTATAGTCAGCTACAGCTACAGTGGATCTATGGCTTAGTGGTTAAGATGTTGGACTACTGCTCAGAAGGTCATGAGTACAAGCCCCAGCACCACCAAGCTGCCACTGCTGGCCCCCTGAGCAAGGCCCCTAAAACTGCTCAGATGTATAAATGAGATAAATGTAAGTCGCTCTGGATGAGGGCGTCTGCCGTCAATGTAAAATATAGTAAACCTGTAATATATCCTTCTATAGTAAATCTTCGTTTGCCTTTGAACCTAATTTGAGTCTCTCTTCTGAGACAACATACACACGTTAGGCTCTCTGGTGATAGCTGGTTCCTCCAAGGTTACCAGCTGCAAGTTATAACATAAGGTATCATGAGTCCTGGTGCCAGCTTGCTGTATAGCCCAGGCCATTTCTGATGCTTACACTGTTTGCTATGATTCCTCTGCTAAACTAGCCATTTATGAAGCTTGAATAAAAAATTGTATGCATGACCTTTAGCTTAACTTGCTAGCTATTTTAATAGAAACTTATGTATCACTGTAGAACTTTCTTGTTTACATTTGTCAAGATATCCATCCATGCACACTGCTGTGATTCTGCCTCTTTTTCCCCTGGCCAGTTTCTCAAACATATCCGGAAAGCCTGATATATTTACACCATGACATATTCATACACTGTGATTATTTTAATAACCAGCAGTCAGACCAATAGAGGCTTTCCCCGGTTACATCTTTCCACCCCAATAAATGGAAACCACATATGGTAAATTGTGTTTCTCCTGCCTGGAGCGGGGCCTCGTCCTGTGATGCATGCATGCATGTTAATAAAGGTGTGGGTTGGAGATAGAGAAGGGCAGGGCTTTTTCAGGAGCTGCTAGATTGAATGTATTCCCCAGGAAGCTACATGCTCATTATTGCAGTGCGCCTTCTGATTTCCACTGTACTCGCACATAAATCTTGATCGATTAAAGATGGCACTAATATTTGGCATGGTTATTTTCTTCTCAGTGTAACTGAATTTTTGCATAAATAAAAAAGATGGGGCTATAGCAATAATATTGTAATAATACTGTAAAAAAAAAAATTAATCGGTATTAAATCCAGATGGCTGCACCAACCGTCGCTCAGGGCATCCT
Organism: Pangasius djambal; assembly: GCA_022985145.1. Classification (NCBI taxonomy): domain Eukaryota; kingdom Metazoa; phylum Chordata; class Actinopteri; order Siluriformes; family Pangasiidae; genus Pangasius; species Pangasius djambal. The sequence goes on along the minus strand of CM040993.1, from coordinate 10,275,257 downwards.
TCATTCGAAATAAATGCAAATTTGTGAAACTTGGTTATGTGCTGAACATGTTTAGTGTTTTCCTGCTTAGTTTTCTCGTTTCTTTATTGCCTCTTTTTTATCTGCAGCTCAACAACTAAGGTGGAGACAACTGGTAGCACTCGTCCACAAATCTCTCTCTCTCTCTCTCACACACACACACACACACACACAGTACTTAAAATCTACTACTCTTTACATTCATGTTTGTAACTCCAAGGATCTGTGACATGCCTCTGCCTCAGACCTGTACTAATAACAAGCACTGAACTTTAGGAACCAGAGTCATGAGGCTGAATGTTTAACTGCATTTAAAATCTCCTTAAATCTTATATAAAACTCTCTAACAGTAGCAACCAGGACTCTACATAACCTTCTACACCACCTTTACTGCTCGATATCTCTTCCCAGAATGGGCTGCACTATCCAATATCATCTCTTATTCAGTGTAACATGAGGCTGTGTTATGGTTAATGACTATGCCACTCTTCCCCACAGGCCTCTGTTGCCTCTTTCAGACCCTCCAGCTTGCCATGAGGCTGATGAGGCGACACAGGAGGTACCAGCATGCCCACCTTCCCCACCATCCTAATGAGCCGTGCACACCACACTGTGCATCACCCCACCCTATGCCTCCTCAGAGACATAAAAAAAAAAAAAGAAGGATTGGGTTGTTCTCAGTATGTCAGGGAGTCTCCTGTCAGCTCAGGTTTCAGCTTGGCACTTCATGTTACCGCCGCCTTCAAATGAGTAGATGGGAAATGCTGGTCCAGGTGCCGATAATTATTCCTGCCACCTCCAAGGCTCATCGTCAAGAATAGGAAAAAACCCAGTGTGATCCCCAATCTGCAGGGCAACACCCACTTTCTGAGACATATAAATTATTCACTCATAGGGGGTTAATAAAAATATGCTAATGAGGAGAGACTACAGTCTAAGAAATGATAATGATGAAAAGCACTGCTTAGCCAGAATAATTAGAATGAGTGCTGGATTTAATTACATTTCAGACATAGTAGCAAGTATGAATAAAATAAATGAAGAGTGTTTTAATTAAGGATAAAATATACATAACATATTGATATATCAGCTATGAAGATGAAAGATATGAATAACCTACAGTGTTAATAAAGCAATGCATGTATTAAAAGTAATCATGCTGTTTGTATGGTTAAATTATACTTTATAATTTTCTTATATAAAATGTCAGCCTGCATTAATATACTATTTTGTGCCCCTACTAAATTAAAGTGTGTAAATGAGATGTTCTTTGCAAACTGTTGTACTTTTAGTGTACTGAGAAATAAATATTGTGACTGAATAGATGTACAGATGGGTACGAAATTAAAGGAAAAACTGGAGAGTCTGTTGTGTGTTGTATTTTGGGTCCACTTGCCCTCTTAGATGAAAGAGTCACAAATGCAAATCAGTAGAATATGATTAAAGTATGATTTCTATTCTGAACGGAATGGTCTATTCCAGGGTGATCCCCATCCACAGGACATGACAGCTCACTGAATCTGGTGTGATGATGAAAATGATGTAAATCATATATATATATATATACAGTCAGGTCCGGAAGTATTTGGACAATGACAGAGTTTTTGTGATTTTTGCCTTTATACACCACCACAATGGATTTGAAATAAAACAATCAGGATGTGATCGAAGTGTAGACTTTCAGCTTTATTTTAAGAGATTCCACAAAAATATGGCATTTACCATTTAGGAATTACAGCCATTTTCAACAAAGTACCTCCATTTTCAGGGGCTCAAAGGTATTTGGACAAAGTCACATAACTGTAAATATAACCATAATTTTAATACTTGGATGAAACTCCTTTGCAGTCAATGACTGCCTGAAGTCTGGAGCCCATGTTCTCAAAACTCAAATTCTGAGTTTCGTCCCTGGAGATGCTTTGCCAGGCGTCACTGCAGCCACCTTCAGTTGCTGCTTGTTTGTGGGTCTTTCTGCCTTCAGTCTTGTCTTCAGTAAGTGAAAAGCAGCTCTATTGGGTTGAGACCAGGCGACTGACTTGGCCATTGAAGAATATTCCATTTCTTTGCCTTCAAAAAGTCTTGAGTTGCTTTCGCAGTATGTTTAGGGTCATTAAGAATGTACCCAACTATTGATTTGGCCACACCTAAGGTTTTTGCTATCTCTCTTATAGATTGATGGCCTCCTTTACTTGCATTGAGATCTCTTCATATTGGTAGCTCCAGTTGAACAGCTGCCAAATGCCAACTCAATACCTGATCAACTCCAGACCTTTTATCTGCTTCATTTGTCTTGAAGTAATGAGGGAATGGACCGCACCTGGTCAGTTAACTTCTTATCAGTCAGTTGTCCAAATACCTTTGAGCCCCTGAAAATGGAGGTACTTTGTTGAAAATGGCTGTAATTCCTAAATGGTAAATGCCATATTTTTGTGGAGCCTCTTAAAATAAAGCTGAAAGTCTACACTTCGATCACATCCTGATTGTTTTATTTCAAATCCATTGTGGTGGTGTATAAAGGCAAAATCACAAAAACTCTGTCACTGTCCAAATACTTCCGGACCTGACTGTATATGTATGATTTACATCATTTTCATCATCACAGCAGATTCAGTGAGCTGTCACGTCCTGTGGATGGGGATCACCTTGGAATATATATATATATATATATATATATATATATATATATATATATATATATATATATATAGAGAGAGAGAGAGAGAGACTATAATGAAATGTGAATAAAACAAAGCTTATGAAAAAACAGTGATTAAAATTTAATGTATAATGCCTGGGAATCTTATAATTAATATCTACTCTAATTCCTTGTTCATTGAAATAAACATTTTGAAGATGCCTTCACCCCTGCCTGAGTGTGGGTTGTCTATTTAGCCTGCTATGAGATAAACATCTTACCTACAGCAGCTAAAACACGTTCCAAAATTAGCGACCCGAATCATGCAGGTTCTACAGACACATTCTGGTGGATTCAGTGGTATTTTCAGAATCTATTTTAGAATCTGTAGTATCCCAAGAAATCACCCGAGTGCTTTGTTTATTGAATCTTTTGGCTCAAATGATGCACTATCTTTGTTATCTAGTACCTCTCATGTCTTTTTACAGCTTCCACAGCAACAAACTTCAATGTACTCCTCTCTTTTTTTATACACACAGCATGCTCCAACTCCTGAGTATAAAACATGTCCAGCATTTCACATTTTATCACATCATTCATTATTTTAACACATTTTTGAATAGTAAATTAAAACGTTTTTTTATTCATTGTTGAAAATGATTACCAAAAAAAGTAAAAAAAATTTTTTTTAAGAGTTACAAAGGTTAAGTGACACCCCACTCATGGAATCACTCGTGTTTTATGGATTACTCATTTACATTTTGTATTAATAAACTACCGTGTGCTCATAAACTGCATGAACCGTGATAATGGGATAATGTGGCTTCTTGCAGTAAGTCTATTCAACCCAGCTAAGTGCTAATAGCAGAAATGGGAACATGTACAGTAGCTGCTATGTAAGGGTAACACAGCTGGAAAGATCATTGCTAAGTAAAAGCACAAGATGTTACACAACCGTTCTACGAAGGGAGACATACATATTTTTCCTTTTGACAGTTAGCCTAAGAAATTCATATGTCCTTGCATTTCCTACATTTCCTCCATAATCTACCAACACTGCATGTCTGACAATGAATTAGATAACATTCGACTAGATAACAGAATATGAATTCGATAACAGAAGCATACGAGTTGCTGATGTTAGTGTTGTGAGACTGTTGCTCACACTAAATTGCAATCCTCAAGATTTGAATATATATGTTTATGTAAAAGCAAGCAGCATCAACAGTCATATCAGGCTTTACATTTACATGCTACACATTTTCAATGTAAGGTCCTGTTGTGACACACCGTGATTTAAAAAAAATAAAAAATCGTGTGGACAGACAACCAAACCCTGGATCTCAAAAATCATTCCCTAATTCATTGGTCACTTAAAATGATTTCATATTAAATGAGTTATGAAATTGGATGGTGTGAACTGTTGAACCTAATATTTAAGTAAATGAAGCTGCTCTTCCACAGCATTTCCAGACAGGTAAGCTTTAGCAGGAAGAGGTAAGCACTATATCTAATTATCGTTATTAAAATTTTCCATTGCAGTAACCATATGCTGGTTTTAAATGGCTTTGGAATGTGTGTGTGTGTGTGTGTGTGTGTGTGTGTGTGTGTGAGAGAGAGAGAGAGAGAGAGAGAGAGAGCGCTTTGGTTTCTAAATGTGCTGCAGCTCCCAAGAGCCTCTGTCCTGACCTCCTAAACGACTCTGACTCTATGTTTACACAATGCCTGATGCACCATGCTGTCAGGCCTCAGCGAGAGTGAAGAGGGAATAGCAGTGATTCGGCCCCCATCCATCACTCTGCCGTGGCTGAGACATGCGCTGCCATCTCTACACTGGCCCACACGCCGCTCCCACAACCCTGCTGCTTTTCTCCATTCCCCATTCAGCCTGCATTCTCTTTTCCTCTTCTCATTTCCTACCTTTCTTCCCTCATCTCCATCACTCTTCCTCTGCCTCTTTACCACATTGGTCTCTCCTCCCTTTCTCTTTCTACGGCTGTCATTCACCGAAGGTTTGAAAGGGTCAGTCACGGAGGCAGCTGAATGGAAAAAAGTCCAATGAGGGGAAATTCTTAGAAAATCGGAACCCCTGCTGCTATTGAGGTGTCAATGATTCTTACATTCGTCACATAAATGTAATAAAAATGTATATCTATGTTCTGTATGGATCACAATTCACTGATTTTCGTTTTCAGCAGACAAGTCCATCCATCTAAGCTGTTTTTAGAAGTAATACTATTAGGCTCATGTGCTTGTTAGTAATTTCAGATGAACATTCCAGCTGAAACTACGAGAAGATCTATTACAAGTCAGGAATAAAATACTTTTATATAGGAAAATAATCAACTACAGGGTGATGCGATGCCACTGCACCAAATTTTATTATTTTCCAATACTAGCACCACAGCAATTTGCACGTGATTACATTTTCTTATTAAATAAAGAATGGCACGTCATAATTTTATTCATTTATAGTTAAATTTAACGTAGTGGAATGACCACGAGACAAATTAGTTCCCGTTATCACTTACATTATAACAGTTATAAACAGTCGTTCTCTCACCAGCCTCTCTTTTCTTGTCATGTTAACATGAAACTGCAACACTCAAATCCTACAGACTCTCCTGCTATGGAAAAACTACTGACTGTTACAAAGCCCTGACACTGGAGACTCCTTCCATAAATGTTCAACAAATGTTTTCCCTACACATAAACAATTCTACTTTTTTTTTAAATAACACGCTGTGTGTGTTTTTATTATTAGTTTTAGATTACCTGAGTGTCCACCATAGAAAATTCCCATGAAAGAGATCTAGAAACAATAACATATTAGACAAGCATGTTAATATAAACCTGTGATTTGTCTTGTAGCCAGAACTATTGTCAGAGCTGCTCTTATAGAAAATTCAACTAAATGGTTGTATTAGGGTTTTTAAGCTAGTCAGTATTTACAAACCATAAATATCGAACACTTGCATAGCATCATGCTTCTTGTCAGACAGCACAGCCCTGTTTATCAGTAGTATCATCATAATGCATATCAGGCACATTAAAATTGGTTGGTACTACAGAATAAAATCACCAGGACATTTTGAACATTATTATAAAATCAGTGCTGGGGATATCTCTTTTGCCATCAGGGAGTATTGCTAAGTCGTTTTACTGAATTTACTACAAGGGATAGCACTTTATTTACAGTAATGTAAGCTCCTAGTATTTAACAATTATGAATAATTACTGGTACATATTTTGCATATTGGATATTATTTTATACAATATGTAGTAACGTGTAAACTACAAGGTTTGCACAGTGATAAAATTCAATAGTTACTCTAGTTTAAATGGTAAAAATGTTCTTCTCCCAAGTAATACTTCATGCCTACCTTGCACGTAGGTACATAGTAACTAATGTGGAAAAAGACCAGGCATATTTCAGCACTTAATGCTCATAACATGATATAATGATTCAACATTTACCTTGAAGATAAATGGTTATTGATAATGCCATGTTCAAATTCGGATCTTAACATGAAGTACTTTTTTTTCCCCCAAATTACTTAGCATGTGCTTACATTTCCAACTTACAAAGTATGACCAAATATTATAAGAATTAAATATTTAAACATTCATATCTGCATAATTATTATATTGTAGCACCAAGTACCGGGGTATATAAGTTATTGTGTATTTTTATAGCCAACATGTCAGGAACGTACAAGGCAGTATTTGTAATTGGTAAGTTTTTACCTATTAATGCTAAGTACTTAAAGTGCTACTTTACGAAGAAAAGAAATATGCATTGACAAAGAATCTAGCTATGAAAGCAGCCATGCAAAGTTAGTTGTACTTTGTTAGAGGTGTTATTATTGTGCATTTGTTTCAACCTTTGTTTCAATGTTTAGTCTTGCTTCTCATTTTTAACCACTCGTTTCTGATCAGTTGGTATAAACTTAGTTGTGTGACTATAGTAACAATGTTGGTTATCTAATAGTGTCTAGCAGCTATGTGTTTGGTCTCATTTGTAACTTGTTATGGATAAAAACATCAAAAGAATAAAGGTAAAATGTGTTTTGTGGACCTAATAAAGCTAATAGGTTTGGTGAAAAGTAAATGTAGCTAATAACAAATCTGTTACCTGGAATGATACTAGAAACTTTGCAGGTTAGAAAATAAATCAAGCACAGTCTGGTATCTAAAGTTGTACGCAAAACCTGGATAACATTTGAATTTTTAAAAACGTTGAAATTTAACATTAAGAAAAGACAGGGTTTTTATATATTTGCTTAAAAAGATGAAGCCCCATTGAGAATTACCTTGAGTGAAAGCAGAAATTAAACACTACCATACTCCTATGACTCACACAGATTATATGAATACATGCAGTGTTTTTCAAATGGTCCCAGATCACTTGCTTGTCGTGTAAAGAAACCACATGCCCATTGACAACAATGACCCTCTGCTAACCTCACCAACTTCCTGCTGTATGCTTCGAGCTCCAAAGCAGACGCTGCTGCTATTGACACACAGTAATCCATCTTATAGCTGACATCAGTCCAGAAGAAGCTGTTGTAATTACTGATGCTAAAGACTAGCGACCTGAATGTACCTGTATTTCTGTGTGGTTGAAGAAATGATTATATGAGGAATTAATCTTTTTACAAACATTAATAAGTTACAGAATAAAATCAGTTCTAATGAAAGTAGCTCATAGGATATCATCACAGTCATGAAATTAATCATGAGCCAAAATTACATTCATAATCATCAAATCCTTTGTAGCTTCCCACATCCTCAAAAGAGATGAAAGCATGTTTTGTGGCTCAGTTGAGGTCTTTTATTTGTCCTTTAGTCTGCCATCACTGATACAAGCACACAAAATACAAGTGAAAGCCACAGGGCTGCACTAACATGCTAAAGGAGCAGAAAATAGCAGAGCGATGTCATGGATATCATGGCTTCTGCCAAGAACTCCAAGTGGCGTGAAATGTCAAGAGCTCTCTTACTGCTGCTGGTTACAATCAATGTTTTATGACATTTACAGATGTAAAAGATAGAAAAAAGCATATTGCTTCACATGAATACTGCTTTCTGAATTAGCCAGTCACACAAGCTCAGTGATTAAACCCATGATTAATGCAATGTCACCAAATAAAAACAAACCTCTACCTCCCACTAAAAGCCTGCTTTACATCTATTTACCATTACGTCACTGAAATTGAATAAATTCTTAGTGAATTATGAAAAATAACAAAATAAGCTTGTTTGCAGCTTCATTATATGAGAGCTTTAGAACAATATTTCAGTTGGGAAAAGGCTCAGTAAGTGATGGAGGAATGTAATTTGTCAAATAAAATGGATAGCAGTGTTATTTTTTTTCTTTAATGTGCATCAGCAGTACTTGCGTTTATGATAAAGACAATTTAATAGAAATCACTCAGTGTAAACTGACAGACTGTGTATTTACTTTTTTAATTAGAACACACTGAATTGGATTTAATTAATTTGATTAGATTACAAAGAATTGAATCAGAACACAACAATCTTGAGAAAATGACATAAAAGTGTGAAGGTTTTGGAAACTATATGAAACAGTACATGTTTGACAACATTCTCTCTGAGCTTAAAGTGATAAAGCTGCTTGAAGTAATAAATTATGTAATATAATAAATGTTTTATATCCTGTCTATTTAAGCTCTGCTAACTAAATAATCTATCTGCAGTGTAAAACAATGATGATGACCTACACCATTTCTAGGTCACAACAAAGTAGATCATTTACAGTAATAAGAAAAGAACCAGCCAAAGGACTCTTTTACAACATGCAGGAAGCCCCGTCAATGTATATGTGAGTGCCTGAGCCAGATTCTAAAGCTGAGCATTAAAGCTGAAGGCCTAAAGAAAGCTCCTTCTTTCACATGCTAATGTCTGCATTTCACGCACGTAGCCGTGGCGCAGACTCCGTGCTGCAGCTGTCTCCTGTTTTATCTGCTCTCTCAGTGGGTCCCTAATGAATATTTCTATGTCTGCATGTGTGCACAGGCCTGATAATCAGGTTAAGAAGCCCAGGACTTATCCGGGCCTCTAAAGCTCCATCATTACCAAGACGTGACCCAACCCAGGTCTGCAGCCGGCTGCTCGGGCATCAGCGCTGCTTTCGAAAGGCCACGACTGAGAAAGCAAACCGATTGAAGAGACAGGCACAGCTGCTCCTGAAGTTAGATCTGATTTGGTATCTTTGTAATATTTATTAACATAATTTATTCTTCATTAATGAGCTCTCTGATACAATGGAGAGCTTTGGTGCATTTTTCTCTACAAATTCCATACAAGTGTTTGAACATTGATATGATTTAAAAAAAGGGGGGGGGGGGATTCAAATCACAAAATCTCAAAATATATTACACATAATTGTATATACTGATATGAAAGAACACAGAGATTCATAGTTAAGCAGTATTTCTTCTTCCACTAAATTATGCTTCATCAGGTGTTTTCATTGGGTTTTTTTTCATATACTGATCTCATCAGCAGTGGTTGCTGACTGAGTAAATCTTACTGGGCACAAGAGAGGTGAAAATCCCAAACAGGAGATAATGAGCGGTACAGCCTCGGTGAATAGCTCAGAATTAAATCTCGTAATCATTAGCACATTTGCACAAATTCTCAAATGTGTGTATAAGAGCTGGAGAAGACAATACTAGCATATTAAATTCACTTTTAAAAATGCTTATTGGGATCTAATCTCAAATGTAGGACATATGCAAGGTCAGAAAGGACAAGTTTGCATCTGGTAGTAAACTCTCTTCGTTAATAACTAAACACTAAACAGACTCAACGGGTCCTTATAAGACCTTGGTCTTAAGTGCCTTCTGAAAGTAACTTCTAAAATAGGTCAGTGACTTGCTGTGTTATGTATGGACTGGCTAGTCACATTCAGGCTGTCTGGCTGTGCTGAGAGAGCTTTTCTTCTCCCTTTTGTGGATCGATATGTCCTCAGTGACTCATCGTCTGCACACCAAAGCGATTATGTCCCACAGAAACAGAAATACAGGTCTATCTACCAGTAGGCTGCATGCCAGCAGGTGGGCAAATATTTAATGGGCATTGCTGAAAGACAGCAAGAAAGAGAACAAAAAGTATGAGACAGCAAATGGAGGGTGACTGAAAGTCTGGTGATTATACTCGCCTGCTAAAAGGCACAATTCTTTCGGAACATATTTCAATTATAAATATTCTATTCTATTCTATTCTATTATAAATCTAACCGCAAGTACTGGTTGATAACAGAATGTAAGATCTTCAGTATATATATATATATATATATATATATATATATATTACATTCTAAAAAATAATTCAGTGGAATTATAAAATTCTAAAATTGAAATCATTTGTGAGGAACCTTTTAAGTAATCCCCACTTAATTATGCTATTGTCAGCTTAACACAGCTGCACACAGCTACATTATGTAGTAACAAGATGTTTTTCTTTGACCTGGTAAAGATAAGTTTGAACCGGTAACACTTTACTATCAGGTCCACAAATAAGCAATGTGTTAATACTTAACTAATGCTTTCATAATGATTAATTCATACATGCACTAATCCATAGCGCATCAGGAAATAATTAAGCATATACACGAACTGCATGAATATCAGTTGTGGAAAGAGCACAAAACACACTGACCGGAGTAAAAGTACTGCTACTGTAGTTATAATTCACTTGAGTAAAAGTAAGAGTAGTGATCAAGAAAATTACTAAGTAAGAGTAATAAGCCATCTGGCGAAAAACTACATGTCTACCTGTCTACAGTTGACACAACTAATCTGAATGTATGTTAACTAAACAAAAGAGTGATGCTGTAGTGAACACCACCTCTTTTATCAACAGTATATAAATAAATGTAAAATTAGTTGGCTAGCTATCTTAGCCAAATACTGCTGTTGTTTCACTACCTTGCTACCTTCATTAGCTAGCTATCTAGCTAGCTCATGTTAATTCGTACATGTTTCTAGCTACATAGTCAGCTATCTAGCAAAGTATGTTCTTTACACAATATCCTGAGCATTACATTAGCAGCACTTAGATATATTTATCATAACAGACAATCACTACCGAACATCAGAGTGATATCTTTCATACTGCAAATCCTCAAAAGATCTGGCTAGCTATTCTAGCTCACTCAAATAGCCAAAGGCATATCTGCACATGTTTCTGCAGGTTGGATGTTGAGCTGTGAAATACTGATATCTCCACAGGTTCTGGTTTACACTAAACTGCAGATCATTATCATTCCTTTGAAGCATTTAAAACTGAAGATGCCTGAAAAACCAGACCAAGGATGATCATTTGTCTCCACTGTCTCAGACATTGCTGCTGATGATTAAGCATTTCGGGCCTGAAGTTTAGATTTTCAGCAGGAAACTACTTTATTTTGATTGCATTATTGCATTACTTAAAATTTGCACATATTGTCTTTTAGTTGGCTTACAGGGTTAAATGCAGGTCTTTTACTCTGTAATAGTGATCACAAATAAATGTAGTGAAGATGAATATTTAATCTTTTTAAAAAGATAAAATGATTTATGATTTAATTAAAATTCTGTTGCAGAGAACCATGTACTGAAGTGGTGTACCGAGTAAGCATAGTTAGTTTCTTTACACCCCTGTCTATTAATTATGAAAATATTAAACATTAACATCTTGTTATCCCATTCTATTAATTAATCTCATGCCTTACATGGCATTAACAAAAATCTTTTACACTATTTTTGTACACAATGTAGGTTAAACAAAAAAAAACAAAAAAACAAAAAAAAAAAGCTACTTATGTAACTTTGGACAGTTCTCAATACTGTAATGTCGCAAAGCTATGGCTAACAAGGTGCTTTGATATTACATGATCCAAAAAGAACATTTTGTCAGTGTGATGTTATAAAAATGTATGATGATCTCACAGGAGGTTGATCCATTCAAACAATAGATCAGCAACAGTTATGGCATATATTAGTAAAATTAGTTAAGTATTGTCTACTACTTTTGAATAAATGTTTAACATTAAAAGCACTTGCCTAATATTGTGTAGGTCCCCCGTGTGCCACCAAAACAGCTCTGACCCGTCGAGGTATGGACTCCACAAGACCTCTGAAGGTGTGCTGTGGTATCTGGCACCAAGACCTTAGCAGCAGATCCTTTAAGTCTTGTAAGTTACGAGGTGGGGCCTCCATGGATCGGAGTTTGTTTGTCCAGCACATCCCACAGATGCTCGATCGGACTGAGATCTGGGGAATTTGAAGGCAAACATAACACATTGAACTCTTTGTCATGTTCTTCAAACCATTTCTGAACAATTTTTGCAGTGTGGTAGGGCACAGAGCCACTGCCATTAGGGAATACCGTTGCCATGAAGGGGTGTACTTCGTCTGCAACAATCGATAGGTAGGTGGTGCGTGCCAAAGTAACATCCACATGAATGCCAAGACCCAAGGTTTCCCAGCAGAACATTGCCCAGGGCATCACACTGCCTCCGCCAGCTTGCCTTCTTCCCGTAGTGTGTCCTGGTGCCATCTCTTGCCCAGGTAAGCGACGCACACGCACCCGGCTGTCCACATGATGTAAGAGAAGGCCACCTTCTTCCACTGCTCCATGATCCAGTTCTGATGCTCAGCCTTTGCCCCCCCCACACGCATCAGTGAGCCTTGGGTGCCCATTACCCTGTCGCCAGTTCAATGGTTGTCCTTCCTTGGACCACTTTTTGCTAGGCATTATCCACTGCATACCAAGATCACCCCACAAGATCTGACAAGTATATATCAGATTCAATGGTGTGTGGTTTGTCTAGTTCGCTGCACCAAGTTAGACACAATGACTGGATGTGTTGTTTCAGCTATAGCAAAACCAGACAGGGAAAGGAAGGGCTGGAGGTATGGGAGGCATTAGAGGTGGTGTTTAGCAAGCACTTAAAATGTCACCATTATGAAGTATTCATATTGCATCATTTAAATAAATAAAAATCTTGTTTTGTTGCCCATAGAGTCTGTGTGTGTGTGTGTGTGTGTGTGTGTGTGTGTGTGTGGGAGAGAGAGAGAGAGACCAAGCACCAGTGGCACTTTAACTACTTCAACATATGCAGTGCATTAAGAGTGAGAGTCCAACTGGACAGCAGAGCTCAAAACCATGAAACACTTGGTGCGTTTGCGTCTGCAGGGACAAACGGAATAAAATGCTGGTTATTCAATACATTTGTCTCCTTGTTTGGTTTTGCGAAATGCAAGCACTTGCTGAATAGATATGATAGAGGAGAAAACCTCACCTTTCTCGTAGTGTCTTGACTAAATATTTTAATTGATCGCAGTCAAAAACTGAAACTGAACTGGTTGAACTTGCTAGCTGATTTTTCCCCCTGATTTTACATGTTTCTATTACACTTTATTCACTAACCATCATTACCATGTTTAGAGTGACTCAAGCTGTGGTTAGAAAAACTGGAGTGACAAACAAGCAAACAGGAGCATTCATGCTGCATATGATTCATGCTTCCGTTGTCTAATGAAGTACTGATTAATCTAATTACTGCCTATGCTAACTTAAAACACAGGCTTTAGAGGTTTCCTCTGGCGCTTCTCCGATGATTTTCTTTTCTTCTCATGTGACACATAAAAGCTAGATGCAGGGTTAGGGTGGAGATAGGTGGAGTTTCTATATGATTATTTGGAAATGTTGGTGGCTGCTGAATTAGATGTTTATGCAGGAAAGCACCTGCTCTTTGATAAAAATGAGACTAGTCCAAGTGCCTTTGTTATAGGATCTTTTGATTGACAAGTGCGCTTTTTTTCCTAATGAACATCTTTCAGAACATCTAAAGCTGTAAGTAAACATTTCACATTCACTCACTACAACATTATCTCGATGTTTTACCAGTTGCAGGTGTAAGAACATGCATGTGGGTATGTATATGAACTCAGCTCCTTATGAACTACTGTGCTTGTGACTATGCCCACATGGGTTTTTGGGTTGTAATGAGGGTGCTTAATCACAGTGTACCCATATGTTTCAAATTTGCTTTTCTGGAAGACAGAGGCATTCACAAGACAGGCCGACTTTCAGATTGTCCCAACTTTCAGCTCATCCTGTATATATCCATCAACCATTCACAGCATTTATCCGACACCCATCGATAACATAATTTGAAAGGAATAATTCAGCATTTTAAACCTATTATCACATACAGTATATCTATACATACACATATCTGTAGCGTATGTCTTATTATTAGCGTGTACATATGTACATATGTTTCCCTGTACTGTGAAAATATCAGAAAACCTGTTTACTTGGAACTCAAATATAATGAAAGTCTAAGAGTAGTTGTATAATTCTGTAAATAATCAAGTAAAATAAGGGACTTTATACCACAGCGCTAATTGGTATAAACTGGTCGGATTCTGATTGATCAGAAGACTTAAATTAAAGGTGAATTTCGAGTAAACATGTTTTCTGTTGTTTTTTTCAGTACAAAGAAATATGTTACTTCTCTTCTGCATTAAGCTCTATGGCACGCTTGTAGTATATAGAGATTAGGTTTAAAAAAAAAAGCTGGAGAACTCATTTAAAAATTCTCCACTTATACATTACCCTGTGAATTCCACTACTATATTTGGCCTTGCTATTGAGTAATATTGAGTAATGTTAACGCCTAAAGTTAACCAAGCACGAGATTTTGGCCAATAGCAACATTTCTAGTCGAGCTCTAGGCGAGAAGTAATCCTGTGTGTTTAGCATATCAGGTTATAAATCAATGTTGATTGAGAATAATAGTCAAGTAGTAACTTGCTACAGTCACTGGGTTGCATATAATTTAGATTTTTTTTTTTTTTTTACATTAAACTCTTTAACAAAGTTAATGTCATTTGGTTGCAGCAGTTTGGTCAGGTAGTTTGATCATAGCTAAGCTAATTGTTCTTCAACAAGTCTGAAGCTGGGGATTTTTAAAAACATTTTCTATAACCATTTGCCTATCTGCAAAAAGAATTATTTCCAAAGTGGACACAATATTTGATTGTCGCTGTTCCTCTTTCGGTTTTTCCCGTTAGGGGTCGCCACCGTGGATCATTGGTCCACGTATTTGATCTGGCACAGTTTTTACGCCAGATGCCCTTCCTGACGCAACCCTCCCCAATTTTTATTCAGGCTTGGGACTGGCACTGAGAGCGCACCGGACACAATATTTGATTAATTTGATTAATTTAACCATAAATGATTGTGTTCAGATTATTGTGGACAATCTTGAGTCTTATTTGTTAAAAAGTTCAAACCTCAGCACAGGCTTCTAATGAAAGGAGTGCGGTGATGGGTGTGCACTAGCAGGCTCGGCGGAACATGCTGGCTTGCTCTTCATAGTGACGAGGACTCCTGGCCATGCCTGTCAGCCTTGCTAATGGCTATTGTTGGGCTCCATGACCTGTGAGGCTCTTGTGAGCAGATGGAGGGTCTGACCCCCACCCAGCCTTAGTGCTGCTCCATCGCTCACTGCCCTCTACACCTCCGCCCATTCCCCTCCATCAGCTGCCCATCTCCCAAAGAAACAGCATGACAAAGCACAAGAGGGGAGAGAGAGAGACAGAGAGAGAGAGAGTAGAGCTGGAGGGAGCCACAATGCAAGCGTCACTGTGGAAACGTATGTGTACGGGGAGGATGGTGTGTGTAAGAAACCACAGCAGGGCACGCTCCCATGTGCACACAGGGGGCAAGGGGGCACACAGAGTGGGCATGATGTCAGCTGACTGGTAGGTGACACACACACACATGCACAGGCAAGTTTATCATCCATAGATACTGCACATGCTCACTACACCTCTAAAGCTAATCGAGTAAAACTCACATCTACACAGCAGGACACACACACACTTATTCACCACCAGTACATCACCAATTCATTTGAAACAACTTTATGCCACCTCTATAGTACAAACACACACCTTGCCTCATGTGAGTCAGGTGAGAGGAGCCATTCTGCAGGTCTCCGTAAACAAGCATGTACTGGTGTGATATTGGGCCTATGGCTTCACTATGAGAGCACTATGTTCAGAAAAAAGAGAGTGATATGGCTGGATGGGGCTTGATGGAGATGACCCGGGCCCCATCTCCTTTCTCCCCCTCCTCTGCCTCCTTCTGGAAGCTCGCCATCTGCCACAGCTGCTGCTTGCCTCAACCGCCACTCTAATTGACAATGAACCCAAAGGCGCGGCGATAATTGTGGCTGGCCGTTTTGGCAACTTCAGCGGGTTTCAATTCCTCCCTTTCAGGATTCATCAAGCCCCATCTGCTCCTCTCTCCATGTCTAGCATCTGCCCCTCTACCCCTCATTCTCAGACCCCCTCCCTCATCTATTTCTCTTTTTCTGCACTTCTCTCTCCCTCTCTCTCTCTCTCCTCCTCCTCCTTTTCTCCCTCGGGCCAGGCCAAGCTTTTGTAAGGAGGCTGCTTATTAGAGAGTGGTCGCTAACCCGAGAGGTTAACCACACCCAGTAGAGTGGGGACTCGGTGGGGGCAAGCCATGTTTGTATGATTGAGAGACAGAAAAAGGACGCCTTGTGGTTTTCTCTTGTGCTGTCTCTCCCTCGCTCACTCCCTAGGCCCCTCCTCACCCACCTCCTTTTCTTAACTCGGAGCAAAAGAAAAGTGTCGTGTGTCAGAGAGCATGGGTAGGGGTGTGTGTGAGTGTGTGTGTGTGCGTGTGTGTGTGTAAATACTTATTTAGCCTTTTCTTCTATCTTGATTTATTTCCTTGCCTTTTTTTGGTCTTAAATAGAGGTTTGGCATCATAACCAGGTGTGTTTCTGCTTTACACATATAATAAAATCTCTTTTCAAATGTCATTGTATGAAAAAAAAAACCTTTTCTTCTTTTGTCAGATCTGCTTATTCACATAACATAATAATGAGTGTTTTACAGTGCGATAACTCACTATTTTTCAGTTACCTCATAATTTTGCTTTCTTTTCCTAAATACATAATTGCAATAGCAGTTTTGAAACAGCATTCTTCATATACTGTATTTTGGGATCCTAAATGAACATGAGCTGCCCTTGAACTCTTCATCCTATTAAATTAGCTCAGGAAGCAACTGGATACAGCTCTCCCCATCCAATCAAATGATTCCTGAATCCTATAGTCAAAGGTGTTTACTGAGAATCTTAAAAATTACTATACAGTGTGACATAATGTCCCACAATGATATGTTACAAAATGTAAAGTAGATATCCTGAAATCCTTTAAACCCTGCATGCTCCTCTGTGATTAATGCTGCTTCTGTGTCCCTGTTACTCCTGTAACCCGGGGGTGGCGCTCTGCTCTGGACGTCTCTGTGCCTGAGTGCAGAGCTGGCACATGTACAGCGGCAGACGGCCAAGAGTGGGCTGTGCCAACACCACGCTCAGAGCCAGTGCCAGCTGAGAACCAGACTTCTGTCACCCAGAACGTAACTGCAGCCTGTGCTCCTTTTTCTCCTTTCAGACAGACTTATTAACTATTACTTGTAATAGATTTGTTCTGAAGTGACAATGTCTTTTTCAAAGTGTTTTGGTTGGTTTTACGGGTTTTTTTATGGACTGATACCAGAAAAATATTACTTTCTAAAAAGGAACACATAAAGTAGCTGTCATGTGCTTTTACGGTAGGAACTGTATCTTACAGCGCTGACCACTTTCACTGCGTTCGCATTGCAAGCTTTATTGCACAATTCACTTTTTTTTTTTGGTGGGTCAGATCTGTCTATCATGACAGTTGACATCTGTAACCACATGTGACCAATATCTGTTTTTACCTGCCTGGAGAAACGGCCTGATTTCTTGGGCAATTTTTTCAATTCACTGTTCAGTTTCGGTAGGTTCCTTCTAGTTCTAGCTTGAACAAGTTCCCCAAATATCAAGTAAATCACTAATTTCCCCATCCTTCCACTGTCCACCGTTGTATTTTGTCCACCACCGTATTTTACCATGCTGTCGACAATGGATGATGATGACAACAGTGATATGCATGTGCTTGTTGGGCAAAAGTCACATGAATTCTGACCATTCTCACTGATGTCTCATTGCAGATATGTATCTGAGCTAAGACCACATACAAAAGTGGCTCAGGTCTGATTTGAAAAGATTGGATTTTGATGTCCAGACACTCCTGAAAACATCAGATCTGTGTCACATTAAGGCAGAAAATCAGATTTGTGTCACTTCAACCTGGTGATGTGGACATAACTGTTATGGTGCCTCACACAAACATAGTCCATTATTTGTTAAACAGTGACAATTTTGTCTGTTTCCATTTTGTCTTACATCTGACGGATACACCAGATCAGACCAGTAACCCCAAAAAGGTCAGTGTCCCAGTCCTGGTTTGCACCCATTCGGTTAATATAATATCCAAAGGCCTCTGATGCAACTTTTCAGTTCCCCTGTTCTCTCATTTTCCTCCACGTTGCCCTCAGCTAGTTAAAATAACTCTTAGGTTCGTGGCAAGTCTGTTCCATAGCTGAAGGTCCAAAAGTTTTTTCCCTTATTTAGAATGATGAAAGCATATGTTCTCTGTTCCCAGTGATTTTACAAATAGAAAATGCAAAGTGGCTTCATGCACAGTCATGAAACTGGTGAAGCGAATGTTCAATGATTAAGCGCTTCCATTTGGTTTCTTGTCTGCCATGACGTGCTGTGGATGAATTTTTAGCACACAGTGGGTTCAGTGTGACCAATTAATGAAGGCTTGTGATGCCAGGGCTTTTTTCGACAGTGTGCCAGAGAGTTTTTACTTGTCATGCCTGCATAAATAATGGGAACATCGCATTCGACAACTAGCTCAGTGCCAAAATACACTCATACATAGTAAATTATACTTCTGCAAGACTGCCCCTCACTGCCTGAACCTTGAACCTCACAAATCACACTGTTTTAGCAGTTATATAGTATAAGATACAGTGTGCCATATACAAAACACTATATAAAACAGTGCAGCTGGACATACATGTCAGGCCAAAACACATACTCAAACTCATACATAGGCACAGAAACACAGACACTCGCGCAAACGTTTCATTATGTCAGAGCAGCTGTAGGACACACGTAATTATTCTGGTTGGAGAACCCTGCTGTTTTATGCATGTCGTATAAGTCACGTGTAGCATGCTGAATATGCGCACAGACTAAATTAGTAATATTTCACAGAAATATAGTCAGAACCATCCAAGCCTTTGCCACAGATATTCACTGGTGATTTTGGTCATTGAACCATTGCCCATTCATTGCTCCCATGGTTCCCAAGGTAAAGAAAAAAAAAAAGCAAAAAAAAAGGAAAATCTTGGTAGTCATCAATCACCACACTTTCAGAGAGGCCCAATATGAGGACATTAATGTGGAAGCAGCCCCCTCAACCTTCACCCATGACCCCAACACTGCCAGCAGGGAGATGGAGGAATAGATGGAGGTGTATGGGATCAGAGCCTGTCACAGAGTCTCTCTCTATCCGTCCTCTGGGAGCAGAACATTTGCATGAGCACTGCCTGTTCTCTGTGACAGAGGTGTCAGACCTATAGGGCCTACACAAACCCACCTAGTTATTTCCAATGTACCAATTACGTATTCCAATATTCCAATATGCTTTTTGGTTTTCACACATTTTATTTTCCCCTAAATGATATTACTTAATGAACTTCTTAATTAATATTAATAAATCAATTCTAATCTTGTGTATACAATAGCATTTAAAGGAATTGTAAAATGCAAAATTGTCATTAAAGGTGCAATAGTCGATTTTTTTAAATTCTTACATTTACAAATAACTTGGAAGTATGTAGAAGTTGATTTAAAAATAATTGTTTGGGACACGGCCTCAGCTAAGTGTATTATGTAGTTGAGAACACCGTTTGGAAAACTGCCTTACGGTCCAGAGTGCCTTATGGCTCAGCTAGAGTTACACTGTATGAGCCAGGTTTCTGGGGGGAGGATTTGTGTACATGGGCAGGAAAAGGGGGCAGGCTCAAGGAGTTAAAAAAAATAAAATAAAAAATTCAAATATTCTTGAGCCCACCTACTTAATCTAATCCTCACTAATTTTAACAAATCTTGTCTAATGCTCCTTTAAGAATAAAAGAATAACAGCCTGCATTACAATTTGGACATCAGGCTTTAATGTAAAGAAAAAAAACACACACACATAAAGACCAATTAAAATAATTGTCCAAATTATATTTTTTATTATTAAATGTTATTTGTTTGGTTTTTATTCATTATTCATTTGCTTCTTAGTCAAAACATTCACTCAGTGTGACAAGCTAAAAAAAAACCCTCTTAACCTTTTTTTCCCTAACCAAATGTTATTTATTTATTTATTTATTTATTTACCTTTTTTTTGCTATTTCACTACTACAACTCCCCTTTTTTGGTCTTCATCACAGAGATGGCATGTCAGAACCTTAATTTGCACCTCCAAAATATTCTATCAGAGCCGAGGGAAATGTCTTTTGCAAATTCTACAGAGGGTCCAAAATAAAATGTGCTGCTAATTATGGAGAAATATGCAGCAGCCAAGCACCCAGGGTCCTCCTCCTCTAGGAATGGATTCAGACAGCCAAATCCATCACTAGCACCTCTGGTTAACTCGCCACCATTACAGCCCTAACGTTCTGCTCAGGAACTGTCACTGCCAATTGTGTAGCCCTCAGTCAACCTGAGCAGCTCATTTAACCAAGCATTTTTATTTTAATTTGAGCAAGCCTGTGTATTTGATTGAATATCTGGATGGCTGTTTTTCTTCTCATTGTGCCTTGTTGTTTAGGTCTGACAATTACATGGAGCCACACAGGAAGCCATCTGCCAGAGGATGTTATGGAACAGTTGAACGCAAATACACAGACAGGAGCAGATACATTCAGAGCAGTGATGCTGTGCTAATTGCTGTTCACAGCTAAGCAGCCTAAATCCAGATGCAAGGCAGGCTGAAATTGACTAAATTGATTAAACTATATATATATATATATTCGCATTATTCATCAGAAGAAAGTATAAGTTTTAAATGTAGAATTGTGCATTTTGCATCACTATGGCCTCCTGTTTGGATCTGTACTGTAGATATGAATAACTTTAAAAAGCATGATCTTAAACCTTCAGTGCATATGATTATTGTTATAGATAGATATGTGCCCATTGGATCATGGGCATTAACACAGTTTTAGTCCCTCTTTGCTGTAACCTCCACTCTTCTGGGAGAAGGCTTTCCACTAGATTTTGGAGCATCACTGCAGGGATTTGTGTTCATTCAGCCACAAGAGCATTAATGAGGTCAGGCACTGATGTCAGGTGAGGAGGCCTGGGGTGCAGTCAGTGTTCCAGTTCATCCCAAAGGTGTTCAGTGGGGTTGAGGACAGGGCTCTGTGCAGGACACTCGAGTTCTTTATGGCCACTTCCAGGTTTTTAGGGAACTCGTTTTGTGCACGGGGCATTGAACAGGTTTGGCCCCCTTAGTTCCAGTGAAGGGAAATCTTAATGCAACAGCATACAAAGACATCTTGTACAATTGTGTGCTTCCAACTTTGTGGCGATAGTTTGGGTGTGATAATCAGGTGTTCACAAACTTTTGGCCATATAGCATATATAGATGGACAGATAAAGTTACCCTGCTAGCTCACTACAATCGGCATCAGAGAGAAACCCAGAGAGAGCAAAATCACACCGCTGCCCACATACAGGCTTCCTCT
Source organism: Pangasius djambal (assembly GCA_022985145.1). Classification (NCBI taxonomy): domain Eukaryota; kingdom Metazoa; phylum Chordata; class Actinopteri; order Siluriformes; family Pangasiidae; genus Pangasius; species Pangasius djambal. The sequence goes on along the minus strand of CM040993.1, from coordinate 10,253,864 downwards.
ATTATGTCAGAGGACCAGCCATATCTCCACATGCTCCATCTCTCTAGGTCCGGAAGTATGTGGACAATGACAGGCCTTCACTGCAGCCACCTTCAGTTGCTGCTTGTTTGTGGGTCTTTCTGCCTTCAGTCCTGTCTTCAGTAAGTGAAAAGCAGCTCTATTGGGTGGAGATCAGGCGACTGACTTGGCCAATGAAGAATATTCCATTTCTTTGCATTCAAAAAGTCTTGAGTTGCTTTCGCAGTGTGTTTTGGGTCATTATCCACCTGCACTGTGAAGCAGCGTCCTATCAGTTTTGTAGCATTTGGCCGAATGTGAGCAGAGAGTATAGCCCTATACACCTCAGAATTCATCCTGCTACTTCTGTCAGCAGTCACATCATCAATAAACACCAGTGAGGCCATTCCATTGGCAGCCATACATGCCCATGCCATAACATTTCCTCCACCATGTTTGACACATGATGTGGTATACTTTGGATCATGAGCTGTTCCTATCTTTCGCCATCCTTTTCTCTTCCCATCATTCTGGTACAAGTTCATCTTGGTTTCATCAGTCCAAAGAATCTTATTCCAGAACATGGGAGGCTTTTTTAGATGTTTTCTGGCAAAGTCTAATCTGGCTTTCCTGTTCTTGAATGTTACCAGTGGTGTGCACCTTGTTGTAAACCCTCTGTATTTACATTCATGAAGGAGTCTCTTGATTGTAGAGTTTGACAATGATACGTCTACCCTCTCCAGAGTATTCTTGACTTCTGTTGATGTTGTGAAGGGGTTTTTCTTCACCAAGGAAAGGATTCTGTGATCGATTCACTTTAGTCGTCTTCCGTGGTCTTCCAGGCTTTTCGATGTTGTTGAGCTCACCAGTGCTTTCTTTCTTTTTAAGAATGTACCCAACTGTTGATTTGGCCACATCTAAGGTTTTTGCTATCTCTCTTATAGATTGATGTTGTTTTTCAGCCTAATGATGGCCTCCTTCACTTGCATTGAGATCTCCTTGGACTTCATATTGGTAGCTCCAGTCGAGCAGCTGCCAAATGCCAACTCAATACCTGAGATCAACTCCAGACCTTTTATCTGCTTCATTTGTCTTGAAGTAACGAGGGAATGGACCGCACCTGGTCAGTTAACTTCTTGTCAGTCAATTGTCCAAATACCTTTGAGCCCCTGAAAATGGAGGTACTTTGCTTAAAATGGCTGTAATTCCTAAGTGGTAAATGCCCTATTATTGTGGAACCTCTTAAAATAAAGCTGAAAGTCTACACTTCAATCACATTTTATTTCAGATGGATTTTATTTCTAATCCATTGTGGTGAAGTATAAAGGCAAAATCACCAAAACTCTGTCACTGTCCAAATACTTCCGGACCTGACTGTATATATATATATATATATATATATATATATATATATATATATATATATATGAACCCTTTTTCTTACCTAAACACAATATACAAATCATAATTACATCATGTGGAGGCCCAGAATGTCTTTTTTTATTTTTAAACATCAGATTTGAAATGACTTTGATGATTAATGGAAAGGAATTACAATCCCAAAGAAAATCTACTCAGAGGCCGAATTAACCCACCAAATTTTACATTAAACTGCGCTCTGTAGGTCATGCAGACAGTATAAAATGAAAAGGCTGCAGGACTAGTTTCGGGGTGTCACTACATCATGTGCTGTCAGACAGCCTCGAGCGTCTAATTACGGAGCGTCTTTTTGTCTTTGTGTTATAGAACATTTCGTGCCTGTACTCAGCTCCTCTGCTTCATCCCTTGTCATTAAAGACACAACACAATGGAGGCTTTTCACCAAGAAGCTGCACAGTGCCATTGTTCACTTTGCATTGATACACCGGGTTAATTTAGACACAGCGGAGGAAGTATGAGCCCACTGTAAACAATTTAGTACAGTACACTGAAGCATATTACAACAATTACAGTCATTAAGCGCATGCTGAGTGATCAGCATCGGATGTGTGAAACAGACTTTTGTCCTGTTCATACTGACCTTTGGGAAGTTGTCTTCTTATATGGTTGTGTCTCAGAGTGCAGTGTAATTAGATGTGGTTTTGGCTAAATAATAGTCTGAGAGAGTAGAAATCATAGTTGTCTGTGTGCATATGAGGTCAGAGAATAGGTCACACATACAGTATAGGCATCTTATAAATAGGCATATTTATGCCTTTACCAACATTCTGACACTGGAAATTGCTTCCTATATATTTATATGCTAATGCTAATATAGATTGTGATATATTAGTGAAAGGAACCTCAGGAATAGTGAATAGTAGCATGAAGAGTAGAGTAAAAGTGTTGCTCACGCAAATCATACACGTACACGTCTCAAGATGATGTATATCATGATTATAAGACATCATGACTGCCAAATTGACAAGGTATTCTTTTAGGGTCTGTTTAGTACAGTTCAGTTCTCCCACATAGGCAACCCAGGTAAAGTCATGCACCATTTGGAGAACAGACAAGACACTCACCCTGCATCTTTCTCACGGAAATATGCCATCTGTACATCTATCCACATACAAACACATACACGTGTTTCAGTGCCCATGCCCAAACACATTCATATACATACACACGAGCATAGGTTTCTATGCAGACACACACACACAGACACAGACACACATCCAGAGAACGGCTGATTTGATTAACTCCCAAGCCTCCATTATTATGTTAGGTAGGTGGTGTAGAATTTCAATGATAATCCATAATGCATGACCTGTTCTGTTGCCGTGGCAACATAAATTCAAGGTTACCAGCTTTGCAGGAGCGTAACTGGGTGCTCAGAGGAAACGCTGCTCAAAATTCTGCTCATGGAGGAGGAGCATCAATCAAACTGTCGTAGATTGCAAAGTACTCATAATCAGATGGAATACCTCAGAGAGAGAGAGAGAGAGAGAGAGAGAGAGAGACAGGCAATAACATTGGACAACGTACAAAAAAAAACACTACTATGAGCTACTTGCATTAACTCTGTCTCATACACAGGCTGAGCTCTGAAATAGAGCTGGTCAATTTGAGCTAATATCTCCGTTTTTTGTGCAGTTCCAGGTGACTTGCTCTCATTTCATTTGTTGTTATCTTGCTTGGGCAGGCTGAGATGTGACCTGAGCCTTCTGCTGCCATGGGCTTTGGGGGGCTGGGGAGGAACAATGGAAATCAATTCTCACCAGAGACCCGACGCTCTGCTGCCACCCACAGCCCCCTGCTGAGAAAGAGGGAGTGAGAGAGTTGCAATCTCTCTGCTCTTTGGGCCATGACTGCTTACTTTCGTTTCAGCAACTCCGTGCAAATCCAGCTCAAGCTCACGCTCACCCCCTGGTCCCTGCAAGTGGGCTGCCTCGACAAAGTTCAAAAAGGAAATTGAATGAAATAATTCAATACATTTTTATACAGCTTATATGAAGCTTGATACCAGTGAATACTTGATCAGGAACATATACATTCACTCAGAGATTTAGCTGTTCTGCAAACAAATGGCAGAGAATTACACTGGCTTAATGGACTGGATTGAAGCTCCTGACCCTTCCTAACACACACACACACACACACACACACACACACATATCTGTCTGGGCTGGTCACTGGTCATTCAGAAAAGTTGGCCTTCCTCCCAGGGCTCAGAATGTGTTCTTGAGGAGGCTTTTGTTCTGTCTTTTCTTTTGTCGTCCTCTGACATATCAGGTTTTCTTTCAGTCTGCCCAAATAGCAGAGGACTGGAGGCCTGTGAGGGTGGCAGGGCCATGCACACTGATCCTTACACACACAGCTGTGTGTTCTTGGATTAGCCTGATCCTGAACAGGCCAGAAGCCTTCTTGTCTCATCCTTCATATTTGCCAGACTTGTTGAAAACTGTGATATGAGGCTAAATGATCAATGCTCCTTGTGAACTGATCCGCTAGTTTTAAGCCTTTATGTCTGTCTGAAAATTTATTCCGTGGACATCTGCCATGAAGAAAATGAACTATGTGTCCTCATTTTGTATTCATAAGGCTTTAAGTCCACGGTTATCAGTCATCTAGTTTTTTGATGATGCATTGCCCAGGCTTGATGATGTCTTCATGGTCTGTGTCACATATATTTTCTCAACATCCAAGCCAGAGGTGGTGCAGGTTATTTCTCTCTATAAACATTAACTGCATAAGAATGAATAAGACTTGCATTTCCTGGTCCATAGTAGATAAGCCAAGAAAAATTGCAGCAGCACTGTGAGGGTCCATTTGCATGACGTGCAGTGGAAATGGCCTCAACATCACAGGAAGAGCAAACAAGAACAGCCTATGATCGTATCTTCAGTAAAAAACAGTTTCAAATCAAATCCGAGAGCCCACCATGGATTTTAAATAGAGCGCCGCAGCCAGGGTCTAAGAATCTTATTCTGATATAATCTCTGATATGGGGATTTTATTAGTCTGTAGGTGTTCTTTTATTCCCCTGGTGGTATAAAGATGAATAGTCAGTAAAGGTTCAGTCTTTTTTTTTATCAGTTCATGTTTGTGAAATCCAATATGTGTTTGGACTCCGCAATACAGCTTGGTTTATACAGAGCCACTCTTAATTTCTGGCCAAGTTTCTAAATACGGTTGGTGCTAATTACATTAGGAAGGACACATTAGGAAAAAGGTTTATGTTGGTTTTCACACTGACCACACGGCTACTTTGGCAACGTTTCATGCTGCTTTCTAGATATCTGTGACTAATGTGTGGGAGAGATTGCTGCTGGAATCAAGAATTAATTACATGAAATGCCTGAGGACATATCTGCAATCACAAACACACATAAATACAGTAATAAAGATAAAATCTGACTGTCTCTTAAATCATCACCTAACCTAAACTAATAAAGCACCATCTGACAGAAATTATTTCAGGTTATTGAACCTTGTCTGCGGTGCTTCGAAATCCATAGTGTGAATTGTGATTTTAATATTGTGAATTTAATTAGACACTGTGTTTTAAGATATGATTGGCCTGACTTATTTTCTTTTTGTTCCACCTTTCTACTGCAGCTTATGTAAACGACCTCTCCTGGTGCTTCTAAGTCATTTCTGCCATCAGCTGATTTATTTATTTATTTTATTTATCTTTTATCTTTTTTTTTTTTAACCTTTCTCCACTCTCCTTGAGGAATCTAACAATGTCATGATCACAAAAACCAACATGGTCATTCTATCACAAATTCAAAAAAAGTAGTGTGAAATGAAAGAAATGGTTAAAGCGAGGGCATTTTAGCTTAATTTTGGTTCCTTTCATATAAATAGATATTAGACTTTATGTATTGTGTGTGGGATCAGGTTTTTGCTGTTGAATATGCTGTTAAATATGTCCAGTAAAACTCCATCAAGCTATAGATTCTAGATCCCCAAGAACAGTGTTCATTTTGTTGATGAAAATGAATGTGAAAAAGGTTATTCAATGAACTTTTTCATGAACAACAGCAAAATGATGACTAAACAAAAAAAAATTCATCCTTGTACAAAGATCTATGACAACAGGTAAACAGCATGTAAACCCATCCTTTTGCAAACAAATGTAGGTGACTGCAGAGGAAAACCACACAGAAACTCAGATATAACTGTACAGGTTTTGAGATATGGGTACTCACATGCAGCTGGATAAAATGTTTGAATGTGGTTAGGCTGATATGTCTCCCTATTTGCCAAACAGTGCCACTGTAGTCACATGTTCCCTGCTAGATGACCTGTAGCTACATTAAGATACAAGATTGAAGAAAAAAATGATCCACTAAAGAGAATTTTGCAGAAACTCTTGATAAAAGATTAGCTGTCAAATTGTGAAATGAAAACCACATTAAAATGTCATACACATATGATATTTCTTAGAACCCATGATTGGACTGGATCTCTCTGAGAACCCATGAACGGAATCTCTGTCAGAATACCTGACTGGACGGGTTCTCTGTCAGAACACGTGACTGGATGGGTTCTCTGTCAGAGCACGTGACTGGATGGGTTCTCTGTCAGAGCACGTGACTGGATGGGTTCTCTGTCAGAGCACGTGACTGGATGGGTTCTCTGTCAGAACACGTGATTGGACGGGTTCTCTGTCAGAATACCTGACTGGACGGGTTCTCTGTCAGAATACCCGACTGGACGGGTTCTCTGTCAGAGCACGTGACTGGATGGGTTTAGTGCTGCAGTGAGATTAACGGTACAAGCCTGAGCCGACACTAGGCCTTTTCTCTGTATGTCTACTCTACAGCACTGTGCCTTTGATCACTCAGCTGGCATCGGGCCTGGTTTACCCTGTCTGCTTCACGAGATATGATTAAGTACTTTCAGAATAAATTGAATATGTTTGTGGTACATCACAGTGAGCATGTACAAGTGTGTCCATAAATGACTGTGTGTGCAGTACACAAGATTTGAAAAATGTTAGTTTGTGTACATCTTATCTGTCACTCACAGGCCTTGGTTCTATCACAGTACCTAAGCAGTGAGGAGAGGCAGTGATAGCTATTGATTTTATTAGTGCCAACTTGATTTCCTCAGGGTTATTTCCTTCCTGTCAAAATAAACCAGAAAGCTTTCAGGAGAGAAGGTGACCTAAAACAGCCAGCCAGCCAGAGTGTGATGCACGCGACTTGTGGTCCACACCTGAACTTAACTGAATATTCCAGATGAAACCCGGGCCACAACACACACACACACACACACACACACACACACACCACTAATCTGCAGTACAGTGTTCCTCTTATACCACTGCAATTTGCCAACAGTTAATTTTTTTATTAATTATAGAATGACACATTATAAGTTTTGTGGAACATCTACGAAACAAGTTCGTTCTTGCTGTCACGTGCGCTATAGCAACTATAAACAGTCATTCCCTCACCAACTGCCTTTTCTCTCTTTCTGAGTAAATATGACAAAAAAGTTGCAGCTTGTCATGTTACTGAGAAACTAAAAAGTGCCAAGACGCCTGTCCTGAAAAGTACTCACCTGAGATTTCTTCCATAAACATGAAATAAACATTGCCTTAAAGAAAACATCAACAATTATATATTTTCTTTCATGTAAAGTAACCACACGTTTTTAATCCATTTATAATTAGTCTTAGATTAAGTCCCTGCAAAATACAAGCTAAGTGACTTACAGAAGCTTTGTGACTTACAGACGATTTCAGTGATCATAATTACTGTGAACATTCTTAGTATAGAAACAATAACATATTAGAATGAGTGTATTAATTTAAACTTGTGATTTGCCTTGCAACTGGAACTATTTTCAGACCTGTGCTGTTGAAGGAAAATATTCAACACCAGTCAGAATCAGGAATTCAACAGTGGTGTGTATAATAACTGGTATAATAACTTAATTTATCATCATTTATCATCTTCAGTAAACAGGGTCGCAGGGAATCCAGAGCTTATCCTAAGAAGATTGGTTGCAAGGCAGGAGAATGCAGACACATTCACATATAGGGGCAATTTAGTGGAGCCAGTTCACATGTTTTTGTCAAGTGGGAGGGAACCGGAGAACCCGGAAACCCACACGGACACGGAGAACATGCTTAGGATCGAGCTGTAGCTGTGAAACGCTAGTGCTACCTGCTGTACCACTGTGCTACCCCGGTATAATAACTCATAAAAAATTCAGTTTTTAATTTCTAAAGACATTCAATATTGAAATGCTTTTTAATTTTATACTGCCACAGACAGAACAGATGTAGCAGTACTTTATGTGTGTAAACCTCAGAAAGTGAAAACTATCACTTTCTAAAATCCAGCTGTTTTTTTTTTTTCCCACAGATTTCGTAAATAACCTTAATGATTTAAGTCTGTTTCTTTAGATCTCTAAAGAGCACAGCTATTAGCAAAGATGTCTCACTCATATAACTTAAAGGCTTAACCTGCTGTTTCCATGACCACCTGAGAAATCTGATAACCGTCAAAATCTGCTAATGATCAGCTTATTAGTGAGCATGGAAACACACTGATGGCTGGGCTCCTGCATTGGTGTGTTGCACCATGATCCTTAAGAAGCATTTTGCTCCTCTGTGTATGAGTATATGGATGAGATCGAAACAAAACTGACTTTTTAAAACTATTAAAAATTCAATAAAACCCATCACCCTCTTAATGCAGAGGCTAACAACAGCTTTTCTGCTCTGATATTTCTAGGATTGCCCCCTATGTGGAAAGATTTTCTATGCAGGGGTTCACTTAGGATTTAGGAGCTAGGCGAACTTCACTTTCATGGGTGCCAACATCGTGGTAACGATTGCCATTCAGTTTATGTATTATTATCTAGTATTCTCAACACTGATATCATGAATGTGTGAATAAAACAAGTTTTCAGTATATCTGTTTCTGGCTTTTTACAACTGCTTGGTCAAATTTAAAGTTGCACGGGTTTTTTTTTTGTCCATTTTGACATTTGCACATCATCATTATTATGCCACACTATGATTTAAATGGACAACAGACTCTCCCTTGTGCTCTGCTTCAGTTTAACCCCTGGTTCTAGGCAAGGGTTGCAGTTTAGATTTTAGTTTTTATTTTTCACTCTAACTAGACATTAATTCTAGGTTGGCATGTCTTTTGCCTGTAGAACATTCCGCCTATCTCCTTTCTTTTCTTTGCCCTCTCTATTATTTCAGATGAGTAATGAAGACAGTGCTATTTTATCTGCACACTGAATGCTGTTTGCATTTCTTATTGCCAGGCAGATAAGTAAATCCCAAGGCAAAGCTTTGGCCTTTGGTGCTATCATTCAAGTCAACCTTTTCAGCACTTATCTTTGCTGCCCCCAACCTGAGCCCCACTCACACCCCTTAGGTTCGAAATGAAGCACCCACCGTGTTTAAGTCTCTTTTTGTATGCACAGCCATTATTGAGTTGATAAGATAGCATCTCTCCAGTGGGGGGTTTGGTGGAGGCCAGGGGTGAAATGGATGGCCCATTCCCTGAGTGTTTTGCAAATGAATGCACCCCGGAAGGCCTCCAGGACAGCCTAGACTAATTCATAAAGCCTCCACCCCCATCCTTCACTGCCTCGTCCATGCAGGCCAGAGTATTATACTCATATATTGGCAGTCATTAGTATTACTAAGCACAGTTCTACCAGTTCCCATTATTTTTGAGTTCCAGTTGAACACCTGCAGTTTAATAAGTTAGAGTCTGGCACTGCTGTCTGTGTCTCCAGTGGTGCTTGGTAAATAAAATGTATTTGTGCCACATAGTTCTTACTTTAATAGATTAAAGAAATGTCTCTGGCAGTTATGCTGACCTACCCAGAGTGTAGACTCATTTCAATTTTGTTTCGCCCAAAACACCTGAAGTAAATCAAATTACACAGCCAAAGAGTTCAACAGCAGCATCTCACTTGAGGCTTGGAAAACACTCTAAGCCCAAGAAGCCAGAGTCCAGAGTTTAACGAAGCAGAAATTCAGCCTGGGGGAACATCCAGCTGTTGATGGTGGATGCATTCTGATAGATGGAGTGTGGAAATGGAGAAAGGAGAATGGTCAAGACATGCCTCCCCCCCTCTCCTTTTCTCAGCTACTGTAGCAGATGGCTGGCCTCAGGTTTGAACGCATGCAAAACTCTCTCTCTCCCTCATGTTACTTCAGCAGCTTCTTCCAGCCAGTGACAAAAACATTTCATTGACCTCGGGTGACCTCAAAAATGATTTACATTACACTACACTGGATATAAACACACATGGGAGGTACTATTGTGATGTTTTCTGATAATGACGCCTGGTATTAGTTTAAACATACATGTAACAGGCTTTAAAATTGGTGTAAGTTCATAACTTTGTTCCATTTTGTAAAAGTTTATGTGTTAATTAATGACTGGCAGACTTGTGGAAGGTCAAAGTAGAAAGCCAGGAGTATTAACTTTCTTTCAGGCTCTCCACTGAGAAACCAAATCACCTACCAGGCCTCAACCTCACCTTCCTCACATCCCCTTCTTTATGGCTCTTGTGCACAGTAATAAGCCAGAGGCATCAAAGGCCTGGTGCTTAACAGATTTTAATGTTCTTTTAACAACTTTTAAAAGCTTTTTAATGTCTTTTTAAAGGTTGGTTGAAGATGTATCAGACATTTCTGGGCTAATTTTCTCTTAGAACAGGTTGTTTTGTTTAGCGATTGCTACAATAGTACGGATATGGTATGAGTCTCTCTCTCTCTTTGCCTTGAAGAACACATTCTCCTTGATGTAAAGATGTGCAAGGATGTTATGGCCACATTCTCACAGAAAGCCACCATAGAGACATTCTTGGTGATGACATATATATGTTCAGCACTGAAGACGTGCTGACGGATCCTGTGGTTGGAGGGAAATAAGACATAAGGGCTCTGAGGATGAAGCAAGTCCATCACAAATTACTTACACATTCTGTAATGATGGCGTAGGTGTGTGATTATCGCTGGTGAAACCTTTTCAAACAAGCTTTTTTTTTTTTCCTGGAGGCCTATTAACAGCTATATGCACTGTAATATTCTGCCCACATACACACAAGCCTCAATTCCAGCTGATCTGAAGCCTGCTGTGGCTGAATTTGATCCAATATCACTGTGGAAATAAGCAAAGTGGTTTTGACATTTATATAGCTATCCTTAGATAGAAAGAACAAAGTAAAATTCCTGTACTTAAGTTTGTTTTTTTAAGCATTTGTACTTTACTTGTTTTTTTACTATTGACTTTTACTTTATAGAAAAATCTCTACTTTCTACTCACTACACACTACATTTCTCTATAATAATATATTTATAAAGTGACTTTTTAGCTTCACACAGCTTCAAGGAGTTTAACTAAATTCCTAACATATAAACTAAACTATAACAGATATGACTGCAAGGATGAGACCTAACCCCCATGATATTAATCTATCTATTGCAATGTACAATTTGTATTTATCAAGGCAGTTTGTTTTGTGAGAGCTAGCTATTAGCATTCAGTTAGTGTTGTCAGCATTATTATCATGCTAGCATATATTTGTGAGATTAGGAATAAATCTGTACATAGTTAGTCTTGGCTAATTTTTTTCACCACATTCCTTGGTTCTAGCTAATTTAAGGGCACTAATTTACCATAAGTAACCAAAATCTGTGTGTGATTTTAGGCAGACGTTCTTTTCATTGTGCATCTTTCTTGCACTTTTAATTGTATACTTTAAGTAAATATATGAGTTTATACTTTCCTACTTTAACTTAAGAGAAAACTTTTACCAGATTATTTATTTAGATAGTATTTGCACTTTTACTTGAGTAAAGATTTAGGATACCTTTAAATCTGCAAGTCGCCCAGGTCTTTATACTTTGGATAGATCTTTAGATCTTTAAAGAGCACAGCTATGAGGAAAGATGTCTCAATCAAATAACTTAAAGCAGTTTGATTTGGACAATAAAAATAAAAACAATTCCAAACTCTGAGAAAGAAATTCATGTACACTTATTTGTCACTGGGGCAATATAGTTTAGTGTGTCTCTTTTGTCTGATAAAGTAAATGTACTGTGCCTAGAAAGCTCATTTAAGGTACATAATTAGATCCTAAGAATTCTTGGAGTTTTTAAAGGTACACTACATTCACTTTCCTACCAAAATCCATACCAAAGGAACAAAAGCTGTACTCTTGTGGCTACCAGCCCAGTGACATGCAATGGTACAGACTGATCATGTTTATAATGCTGTGAATCCACAGTGCAGTTTTTACAATAGCACAGCTTAATAATATACTGAGAGATGTTTACTAGCCAACTATTTCCCCAAAGAGCCCTCTGTGTTTTATGAAGAATGCAAAGGCTGCCAGATGAACAGAGTGTTGCTTAACATCATGTTTGCCTTTACCTTTCTCTTCTATAGGATCACTCTGTAGAAAGATAAACTGTCTATTTTTTCTCATACGCAGATTCCATGTAAGCTAATTATATCAACCTCTCCTTGTGCTTTGTGGGAAAAAAAACAGTTGAACATTGAAGCATGATATAGATTTTGGGTTAAGGTTCCATTCAGGTAACAGACAGAGAGTTAATTAATTGTACAAAGGTATGTTTTTTAGGAAGACTGATAGACTTTGTTGTTTCCTCAGAGAGACTAAAAACAACAGAAATCACCCATATGTTGGGCAGAACAGCAGGCCAAATGTTTTTTTAAGCTGCTCTAAAATTATCTCATTTAAAAATCAGTGATTATTTCATTTCCTGAGATAAGCACTTTGTTGCTATGTGCTCATTATAGTCTTTTCATCGTATGCTAATTCTGGAAAGACAAAACCCCTGGCTGGAGGGGATGACCCATTGTAGCCAGATTGGAAGTGGTTCAAATGCAAGCAGCCAAAATAAACTGGAATTGGCATGTCATCAATGGAATCAAGAACGGCAACGCAATATCCATAGCACAAAGCAATCACATTCCCATGCAAGCTTTTACAAAGAAGCAGCTGTTAAAAATTCGTCAAAATTTTAAAATAACAGAGTTCATAAAACACAAGGAACAGCACACAGCCATTCTAAGGGTGTCTCAAGAAATATTCCAGCAACGAGAATGAACTAGCAAGAAATCATCTAGTCGTTTATTATTTATATGCAGAAACTGTTCTTGGCTAAATACTTTTTGGGGAACATGTCCATTTGTCTATGTTAGTTAAACACATAGTCGGACAATAATGCGGTGGCTCCTTGTGTTCACATTGCTGGGCTTCTGTTGTTCTGTGTGTGCAGATCTTATCAGGTGGTCATGACTTTTTGGCCGTTCGCATTTGGTTCCTATTTAAATGTCTCATTGCACTGCGAGAACTGAGTCAATTAAAGTACCCCAGACGATTCCTACTCAGGAAATTAGGGTCCGATTATAGTGAACCTAGGGAGCAGCCAGGGGTCTATAATATGGAAGAGAGGAAAATGAGTGAGAGGACTGGGAAAAACTGAGAAAGCTGTCGTACAAATGTTTGTATCTTGCAGTGTATAGTTAGTCATATAGTATATGCGTTCCTTGTGGCCTGCCTGTCTGAATGCAGCTCTGAAGAGGAAATGGTTGTTCCATTTGCAAGCCCTTTTCCATATGTGAGTTTGTCAAGTCGGACTCAAAAAAAATCAAAGTTCAGTTTAGGAAAACTGTATTAAAATACGAGAGGAGCAAGGTTACTCCAGCAATCCACACAGGATCTGCTCGTTATGTATTCTCTAGTCAATGTGATGGCTTTTATGAGACAGGGTTTAATAGACACACCACACAACACTAAAGCCCTCTTATGGTGAGGTTTTTAAAAGTCACTTTTAAAGGAATACTTGTTTTTTAACCTTATCTCTGCATCTCTCTCCAACACACATGTAGCGGATATGTGATTAGTACAGACAGGGATTTTAGGAATTTCACCCTGATTCCCGAGTAGTTAGAAAAGAACTCAACTTTTTTTGGTACCAAAACAGAATTATATTGGAAGCCTAAGAGAAGTTGTTGAACTCCATCAATAAACATTTAAAAAAAATTTAAAAGTACAATTATTAGACTGTAATCATAAGGATGAAAAAAGCTGTTCTTAAGAATGTTTATCCAACTAGATCAATGAACCCAAATGTACTTCTGATTACACTTTCTCTACGGTTTTGTGGTATCCATTCATAAGCACACAAAGATGTTGGCAACACGTAACAATTTCTTCCCACTGAGAAAATAGTCTCCTCTCTGAAAGTAGAAATTATACAGAATTAGTGTTAAAATGACAAATGCCAGAGGGCTTGGTGGCTTAGTGGTTAGCACGTTTGCCTCGCACCTCTGGGTTGGGGGTTTTAATCCCGCCTCTGCCCTGTGTGTGTGGAGTTTGCGTGTGTGTGTGTGTGTGTGGATGTTCTCTCCGTGCTTTGGGGGCTCTGGGTACTCCGCTTTCCTCCCCTAGTCCAAAGGCATGGGTTCTAGTCTGACTGGCATCTCTAAATCTGAATGGAGGTGTGATTGCTATTGTGCACTGCAGTGGGTTGGCACCCTATCCAGGGGGCTCTCCACCTTGTGCCCCAAGTTCCCTGGGAGAGGCTCCAGGCTCTCTGTGACCCTGTGTAGGATAAGCAGTACATAGCAGTAATAAGCAGAAAATGGATGGATGGATAGACAACAAATGCCTTTCATTGAAGAATTCATGAATTCAAAAAATTGTTGGTTGTTGCCTGCTCCAACAACTTCCCTCAGTATAGTGTTTCTCAGGACAGAGAAACGTCAAAATAGCTGATGATCACGATATGCTACAGAGAAGTATTCTTTTATGCTTTCCTAAAGCTCCTGCACAGAAAAACACCAACGGTGTTTTTGGGACACAGTCCTATAATTTAATGCATGCAGGTTTATGGTGCTAAAAATTCCAACACTGCAATTTCTCTAATCAGTTTGGTTGTATCTAATCTTCGGTTACACACACAAAGCTGTAACCCAGCGTCCACACATTACAAAGAAATTTTTCATTTTTCCAAATGCCAGAAAATTCATTTTCTCCACCATATCTCCAAACACTCTACTGTGGTGCCCCCCTGCTGAGGCTTCTCCAGGCTTCATTTGCATAGCAGCAAGTGGATCTCATCTACTCCTCTCACACTTGTCTGCCACCTTCATCTAAACACATAATGAAATTGTCTCGGTTGTCTACCTGATTTAATGTTGTCCGACAACGGCCCAGTCAAAGACAAACGCAGGGAGAAGGGTGTTTGAGGTGAGCTATAAATGGATATATAAATGGCCTGCGACTCCCTTCTAACTGACTGTAGCTTTGGCATGCTGTTGTACATTTACTTTCACCTCAAATCACCTGCTCAAGTGTGGCATCTCTGGCTTTGTGCTCACTCCTTCGCATGTATTATTAACCTTAAGACTTTTCCAAGGAGCATGTTTCCTATAAGCTAAATTGAAGAGTTGGGAAGCATGTGCTGGTCAGAAGAAATGGAGGCAATTGTTTGAAACTTTATACAGTTTTATAGGACTGACTACATTCTTGGCCAACACTATGCTTGGCATAGAGCACTGTATAGAACAATATGTGTTGCCCGTCTTCTTGGGAACTGCACCCACACACTTTTCCAGTCAATTCTCTCTAGGAAATCTTCTCACCATGCTCATTTGGGTTACTGTAGAGCAACAGGGTTAGATCCAATCTATAATGCCAGTCCACCCAGTTAGTCCTGCCTAAAATAGAGTCTAAACATGTTTGCTTTCTCTCCAGGCTGTGTTTGGTGGTTGACCAGTTTTTTTGTTGCACTGTACCAGGCCCTCCTTTCAGACATAGATGTTTAACAGTGCCTCAGGTTTGCAGTGGGTTTGTACTGTGATCCAGATATATTCTCTGGCAAAGGAGGGAAGTTAAAAAGAGGCACATTGGTGCACAGCAGAAATCAATAGGCCTATTATTCTCGACGGTGCTTGCTCTGTCTCTCTTGTGCTGAAGTTCAGATTAGCAGGATCGAGCAGAATAGATGCCTCCCACCTCTAACTCTTGTTTTCTAAAGGGTCAATAAGGCTTAATGTTTGCATCCAAATGCTAGTTATACAGAAGGAATGAGCACACCATTGCAGTGGACCCTACAAAGTTAATGAGACCAGCACTGACCACTCCTGGCATTTTTAACAGCCTTGTCAATTGGAGACTTTAAATTCTTTTGAACTTTGTGTAGGCAGACTAAACTTCATTCTGCTTGTTGCTGCTAAATCTCTTACATCAGGATGTATGTTACTTTATCTTTTTCCTCTTTTCTTTGGCAACAATAATTTCCATTCTTCTTCTTTTTTACCGTTTTTGCTTGTGGTTAGATAACTATTTCAATGTCTTCTAGAGTTGGACCAACTAACACATTTCAGAGTTACTGGGGTAAAATTGGTAACTGAAATGAACATTGTCTTTCTCAACACTCACTCACACACAAAAATGTAATTTCTTATTCATTTGATTCAAATATCATTGAGTTACCATTCAGTTAATAATTCAGTGCAGTGAGAGACTGTCTTGCATGTTCATTTTAGATGAGTAGTAGTTTAAACATTTGAAATTTTTGCACTGCCTTTTGGTGAACCACAAGCAACAGCTGATTCTCTACTAGTTAGCATACGCACGTCAATATATTTCTGTTTACTCACTTTCTGTTAAAAAATACACTAGCGAAAACTGGTGTTTAATGAAGCCTCCTTTCAATTCCTGATTAATGGAAGTTAACTCTGCTCCCAGTATTTCATTGTACGTAGCAAAATATGTATCACAGAAGACAGACGTTTTTAAGTTGCAAACACTCTGACGTAGCAAATAGAAGTCAGTATGACATGCTGCCTCCCCTGCAACACTGAATTTAAAATTATAGGACACCAGGATCTTCTTACTTTTTGCATCTTGCATTTTTCCCCAAATGTCCAATTTAGTGTGGGGTCATGGCTTAGGGGAATAGATTTACAAATGTTTAAGTATGTAGCAAGGACCAGCATGGATTCTTTCTAGCTAGCCCTCTTTATTTGGTATTCAGTAAAATAAAATCTTAGGACCAGGGGAATTTCCAAAAGAAAACTCAACTGCCCCGTCTTTAACCTATAGCGCTGTACAGCTGTAGCCCTCATCTATCCGTTGTGGTCCTTGAAGACTGCAATCCAAGGACAATGGAGGCAAACACTGAGTGTAAAGCAGCAGAACCTCTTCAAACAGCCAGCCAGCATGGGAGCAGATCAGGGCCTCCAACAGCTGCCCTAAGCCCTATTCACTTCTACTGAGAAAAGAAAAATTGCTGTTCCTAATTCCTAAGGCTGCTTAATGTAAGCCTTTTCCTAGGGCTAATTTTTCCCCCCTCCTCACGTCTTTATTATCTCAGATCTTTTAAAGTAAACACAGAGTGTGACTAAAATGCATCTGTTGTGCACCTTGAAACAAAAATAATGTGCATGTGGAGCAGACAAGCTGGCAATGGATACAGCTCATGCAGCTGACATGTCTTCTGTTTCACTGCCTCATTCATCCTGTCTCGAACACGGTACTGCCCAGACACCTTTCAGTCATTAGAATCCTGCAGCACATATAAAAAACCTCTTTGATGGGGATCTTGATTTCCTGCTTCTTTTTTTTCTTCTTAACTCAGCTGGATTTGACCCCCACTGAGAGCAGAGCCCCCCTGCATTCCCTGGCCGTGTACCTACTGTACCAGCACACTTACGCCAAGCCCCACGCTGGCACACACACAAAGCAATTGGACATGCTCTATAAATTGTCACCCACATCCTTCCAGCCGAGGATGGAAAAACAAAATGGCAGGGGTTTAGCTCAGAGGGGGGCACAACAACTGGAATGCATTCCACTCGAGGAATAGGGGGATATTCAATACATATCAGCAGCTGGAAGCTTTCAGAAAGACAGCTAGGACTATGTGTGTGTCTGTGTGTGTGTGTGTGTGTGTGTGTGTGTGTGTGTGTGTGTGTGTGTGTGTGTGCTCCTTAAAATGGAAGGAACGGTATGAGACATGCTCTGTCTGTATAATTTAAGTCTCAGACAAGTTTTACATTGAAGGCCATATAATATTTACATATCTGCACCAAGTGCATTAATTCAGTATAATAACGCAGGAGTTCACCCAGGGTTCATCATATTTACATTTTGTAGCTAAATAGGTATGCTGTTTATGGAAAAATCTCAGACACTTCCAAGCATGTTATGTTTTCACCATGTCAGATATTCCTCTTGTGTCCAGCCCACCCAGAAATAACTTGTGTTTCTGCTTGGGTGTCTCTCGTTTATGGATGTTTTTTTCCAACTTGTTACTGCTCTGAGATCAGCTGATGACGAGATGGGCGGATTATTTATGAACGAGAACACATTCCACGAGTGGTAGAGATACAGCTGAGAATCTCAGACAGTTGCAGAATTCCATGTCTCTCATGGGGTCTTTAGCAGACACATTCCCGGGTTTAGCCCTTGTGGGTAATTTTACCCTGCCTCTGTGTGGCATGCCACAGGCTAAAGCATGTTGATGCCCAACATGACTTGACAAGTTTTAATGATTTTTATGGCACAGGGTGGCGTTCTAGCTGGAAAACTGGCCCAAAAAAAAAAAAAATCCCATGAAACATAAGAGTCTACAAACAAAATATTTCACACTGATTAAAACCTCATATTATTTTATTTATTTTCTTTTTATTTCTGTGTTCTGATATTTCTGATGTAAGTGGCAGACATAAGAAAACCCAGGCTTGTTATTTAATCTTTTTTTCCAGTCTGACCTAGCTACAAAATGTGATCAGAGAGAACACTCTTGTCTTTTATCTTCAAATGCATGCTTTTAATTATCTTTATAACCAGTAACAGGTGGTTTGGAGCGACGGCAAGAGATCGCATTTTCTGTGTCCTCAACTGTCTCGAGTCCTCAGCGTGTGAAAAACACTCATTATTATGCAAAAGAGAGTTATTTTTTTGTAATAGCTCTCCAACAACCAGACCCTGAGGGGTCAACTGGCTTTAACAGCCTATTTAAAAGGTGGCATACTTTAATTTCAATTAAGCAGGTCAAATCCTTCTTCCTACCTGCAGCTTCTTAGTATTCGAGTTCAATTCAAAATGCATGTACAGTATGTCTCTAAAGGAAACAGCCACAAACTCTCATTCATTCAATATTTATTGCAAATTTATTTTTAGATTATTATTTATGTATACATATATAAAAAAGTTTGGCCAAAAGTTTGCAGACATCTGACCATAACATTCATGCAACATGTGCTTGTTGAACATCCCATTCCAGATTTAGTGCTGTTATGCTCCACTCCTCTGGGAAGACTCCACTCTGGGAAGAGTGGAGCGTAACATAATTTCCCAGAGCCATTTGGAGCATGGCTGTGGGGATTTCCCCTTTGAGCCACAAGAGCATTGGTGAGGTCAGGTACTGATGTTGGGCGAGGAGGCCTGGGGGGCAGTCACCGTTCCAGTTTATCCCAAAGGTGTTCAGTAGGGTTGAGGTCAGGGCTCTGTGCAGGAACCTCGAATTCTACCACTCTGACCTTGGCAAAACATGTCTTCATGTGATAATGACAATGTGCACAGGCGCATTGTCTGGCTGGAACAGGTTTGTGCCCCTTAGTTCCATTGAAGGGAAATTGTAATGTTATAGCCTACAAAGACATTCTATACAATTGGGTGCTTCCAAATTTGTGGCGCCAGTTTGGGGAAGAACCACATATGGGTGTGATGGTCAGGTGTCCGCAAACTTTTGGCTATATAGTGTATATAATTTATTGCAAGGAATCAGAGATTCATAGTGTCCAAGCCAAAAAAAAGCTCTATTATTAGTTCAGCTAAGAAAACACACAGCACAGGTTCAAGCAGAAATCACTGATGTTGTCTTCTGTATTCAGCTCCTTCACTATCCACCTTCCCTAATCTCCCATGTAATAATTTAACAGCACTGTCCAAGGGAATTAATCGTCTCTAATAGACTGGTCGATAAGATGATGTACTGTACTTTGTACCTCCCCTAAAACCTCCCTCAACCCATTCATGCAGATGTAAAGCTGCTGGTTTAACATGGATTTGTCAACTGCTCCGACTCAACCATCAATCTAACAGCAGTGGGCACTGCCTCTTATCAAGCAACCCCCCACCTTCTCTTCCCTCTGCGCATGAAAATTGAAAACAAGCCAGCACAAATAGTCAGGGTAAATTATTATCAACGCTCCTTCCCCTTTCCTATTCTATTCTATTATTAATCTGCTATGAATCACTGCATCTTCAACAGGCTTTCTTGCTAGAAAGCACAAGTTTGGACATTTAAAAATTAAGCAACACTTCAGATGGCCTTGGAGAATTTTCTTATTACGTTTTAGGCCAATCCATGAAATACATGTTTGATATTTCTGTGTAGTTCAGGACTTTCCTGTTTGAGCTCGCCCCTAATTCAATGCAATGCTTTCTGCATTCAAGGATTAGTAATCTTTAAGACGTTGAGCCCAACTTACTAAAATTTGTGGTGTGTGAAAGTCTGAAATTAATGTGTTTTGAGCAATTAGTGCTGTGAAATTGCTGTGAAGGTACTGAGGCAGTGGCTCCTTTCAGGTTTGATCGGTTTGCCACATTTCTAAGGAACACTTATAAACATTAAATAAACGTGCTTCATAAATATACTTGTTTTGTTTTTTTTTGTGCTAAACCCAGTTAATAATTTTTCATTAGCAAATTGTTTTCTGAAGGTCACGGCTCCTTAAAAGCTTAATTGTAAACTTTTCAATAATGTTAGTTTTTGACAAGCTTGGAATGATTTCTAGTCTCAGCGTTGTGTATGGTCAAATCCGATCATGAAACAGGTGCATGCAAATTCCACCTTAGTCATCAATTTCACCTGTACCATCAAATTCATGGTGGAGGGTGTGTAAATTTGAGAAAAATATTATACAACATATTAAAAATGCTTGATTTGTAGTAAAATAATCAAAACCAGTTTCATCAATAAGTATACCAAGTATAATAAGTAGACTTATATAAGTAATAACTATAAAAATACCAAATATCGCTGATCATCACAACTGAACACACAGGAAACTTGCACTACAATATTGATAATAGATACAATATTGATTTTGTTTGTGAATCAGAGGCTCAGAAGTGGATCTTTCTCAGCTTCTTGTCCTTTAGTTGACTAATAGGTGCATTTGCAAACAAGAGGCACAATCAAGGACTGCCATGGATTCAGAGTCTTGGGCAGACTGGATACTCAAAGGTGCTTAGAGAGCTTCATATCAACACTAAAACATGCCAGGCACAGTTTTATTCATTTTAATAGTCTGCTTTTCAGTGCGCCACTTCTTTTAGCGTTTTGTTTGTATGAAATAAGGATTTGTTTATATGTTCAGGATGGAAACGTGACTCACATACATTTATATATAAAGCTTTAATTAAGTCTGACCTATTTGTGCACTGAAGTGAATAAAAACTCTGCCCTAAATAGTGATTATGCAACCATACATGATGTTTCTACCTGTGACCTAAACAGCTTTATAAAGTCTGACAACCTCAGACAACCTCTTACTCAACTTCACTGAAATTCAATTTTCCCTTCTTCAGGTTTACTTCTTTCCTCAGATCTTCCTTAGGTCTTGCATAGCCTGGTGAATGCTTTCCTTATTCCCCCATACACACCCTGGTTTTTGTGATGAAAAAATTAAATCAGGATAAATCTTGTCAGCTCTTTTCCCACCTTTAATGTGACACGGCAACCAACAAAATTCAAACGGAAAACCAAATAGAAACATTGTAGGGAAAAAAAGAAAAAGAAAAATCTTACAATAACCTGGTTGCACAAGGGTGCACACCCTTTTATCAACAAGTACCTCAGTGACATTACCAAGAACAGGATGTCCCTCCAAAATTAATGAAAGAACAAGAAGAAAACTTATCAGGGAGGCTGCCAAGAGACCTACGGCAACATTAAAGGAGCTGCAGGAATATCTGGCACGTACTGGTCACTCCCTGCATGTCACAACAATCTCTCATATTCTTCACATGCCTGGGCTATGGGGTAGGGTAGGGTGGCTATATGGAAGCCCTTTCTCATGGGGGAAAAAAAACACCCAAGCACACACAATTGAACACAAATGTGGCAAAATGTGTTATGTTCTGATGAGACCAAGGTCAGATATGTATGGTGCAAAAACAAGACAGCTTATCACCTAAAGAACACCGTACCCACGGTGAAGCATGGTGTTGGCAGCATCATGCTATGGGGGCTGCTCTTCTTCAAAAACTACCAAAGTGTTAGTTAAGGGGTGTGCACACTTCTGTAACCAGGTTATTGTAAGTTTTCTCTTTTTTCTTTTTTCCCTAAAACATTTTTATTTGTTTTTCACTTGGATTTTATTGCTTTATCACATTTTGTACCTCACAAAAACCTGCAAACTGTGTAGACTTTTTATATCTACTGTAAGGGTAAATTGGGGCTTGTTGTATGCATCGTGTAAATAAGGGACTAGCCGGTGGGAGGTTGTGTCCACACAGCTGAAGCCGACTGATCAATTGCACTAAAATCACTGCTTGTTTTGATGTCATTCAACAATTCATGAGTTAGACACAGGTTTGTTTGTATGTTATTCTGTGCAATCAAATGTGTGCTCATGTCTATGCAACTTTGATGATTAAGGGCCATTATAAAGCTAAAAATTGTTATCGCAAATATATTCAAACAATTGTAAGAATGTTATTTTTTAACATTAATGAATCATAGAAGTTGTCAAATACTGAATGATCTGAATGATTACTGAATGTTCTAAATACCTAGAAAATCACTAGCTAGGATATCACCCAGTAACCCTAAACCTAAGAGATAATTAAATAAACAAAAGCAAACCAGCATGACTTTGGGGCACTTATAAATTCTCTGTAACACTATCTATGTTACTTTTACAATATCATTCAGAAACATTCAACAGTGCTGAAGAGCTTTTTTGCTTTTGGGTCATTTCTTTAGGTAGGTTTTCAGAGAACAAACACCAGAGAATGAAGTGCTTCACGAATGATGCTTTAGGCTGAGCCTCGTGTCACCTAGACTCTCCTGGAGGTTTCAATTTCTGTAGGTTCCTCTGTACTTCTAATAAGAGCCTTTCTGTAATGGGTAAGATTAATCCCTGCCTCCTTGCCACTACAGATGGGTGGAGGGGTTTTTTGCCGTATAATGGCTGCCATCCATCATTTAGGTCTGTGCTTCATGTCGATGGCTGTGAGGTAATGCTACTGTTACCACAACTGGAAATGACACAGAGAGCACTGTGACACCAAAATATTGGGTGATTTGGGTGAACTGGCCTGTGGAGAAGAAAATGAATATATGTATATCTTTTTTTTTCCCAAAATGAAGTGAGAAGAGGCAACTTGGTTTGCCTCACTCTTGGATATGTTAAAGAAATAAATAAGCAACATGTTTTGCATGCCCAGAGCATGAACACCAATCTTGCATGTTCTTTGCATGTTTCTTCATTCTGATGTTAAACAACCACAGACTGTACGCTTTGAAGCTGCGCTGAAATAGTCCTGATGACAAAAATCTCCTTCGCCTGAAAACATGTGCTACACAGGAAGGTTAAAAATATATTCTTTTTGAGATCAGGAAACAGGAAATTGGATTACAGGCTTGCTATGGTTGACTTTATGACATGCAAACCATAGGAATAACGTGGAAAGGAAGTCACTAGCTTTTTTTTCCCCCCCTTCCTTCAGGATAAGTTTCACCAGCAAATAACAGACATTTAGAAGAACAGACCTGGAGCTCACTATGCATTACAGACAGGGGTCTACTTCTAACTATGAAACATAAATAATGGCGACTGGTAAAACTTACTTTCGTAATTTAAATGGAATTTTGAGATAACACAAAAGGAGAGAATGATTGACATTTGAGGAAAA
The DNA here is from genome assembly GCA_022985145.1 of Pangasius djambal. Lineage (NCBI taxonomy): Eukaryota > Metazoa > Chordata > Actinopteri > Siluriformes > Pangasiidae > Pangasius > Pangasius djambal. The sequence goes on along the minus strand of CM040993.1, from coordinate 10,230,479 downwards.
TTGGGACGAGACACTTAAAAGGCAAAGACTACTCTCTGATATGGAGAGCTGGGAAAATAGTGGTCTATATGTGCATATTTTAAAGCTTTGACTAGAATATGAACTAGCAAACCAATATTCCATTTCAGTTTATCAGCTTCTCCTGATGACCTGTTCTATCATTATAACTGAAGGAGAACTGGGAAAGAATTTGATTGAGTGACTGCTTAAGATGTTTTTTTTTTTTTTTTCAAACGTGCTGCTTTTTCTTCAGTTTAGGACAATCAACAATTTAAAGCATCAGGAGAGGTATATAACCAGCTCCACAAAACTCTGGTATGTTCTGCATGAAGAACCTTGAGAGCATTTCTGAGGAATGCCCAGAAAAGTAGGTATCTTAGACTTTCTGAGTATTCATAACAAATTTTAAAGGCTCTTAACACAACTATTTTTTTTTCAACAAACTATCTATTCAATCATGCCATCCACCAGTCAGCTCTCCCCTATCACACAACAGCTACCAACTGAGGAGAGTGAAGGACAACACGTGCTTCCTCTGAGACACGTGAAGCCAGCGTAACACACTCAGAGGAAAGAGCTGTCTGCCTTCTTCTGCATACATAAGTTCACAGAAGCCCATGATTGGCTGGTTTAAAGCAGTACATGTAAGTGCAGCCACTTTTAATTAAGATTTTGAGACAATAGCCAATACTTTCCCTTTCGAGTATAATTTTTTCATACCTATTTTCAAACACGTTACATATGTTTATACTGAAATATTTGTGATGTGGTTAGCCGGTGATGTTTGTTGATTTGAGCTGTATTTTTGTTATTCCCATGTGACGTTAGTGGTTGTCTGGTGCTCTTACTTCACAGGGGGACACTGAATGGCATTGTGGGTGATGTAGGAAACCTTTAAACAAGGTGAAAACAGACCAAAATTTTGGTTAGAGATGAAGGGGGCAAAAAAACCTCAGAATTTCATTACAACAGTCACATGTTAATTATAAAGATTAAGTCATAGAAGGTGGATTATGGTCATTAGCTAAAAGAGCTGTACAATTATTGCCTTTTGTTTTATCAAAACTGCATTACAATGTATGTAACCATTCAACAACAGTATAGATAAATATACCATGTCAAAAAAAACAATCCAACCATATAATTATGCCATCTTAAAATGACCAACATCTATACAAATGAAATGGTTAAAGCAGTACACAATATTGTTAATGAACGTAGCCATAACCTCTTTTGCATAATAGTAATATGTTAATACCCTTATGAAAAAAAAATATGGTAATCAGATCTCACCCTCATGTCCCCCCCCCCCCCCAACCTTCTCTTTCTCCCTCCCCCTGCCCTCAACACTGAGCCTCAGTCTGGTTCATCAGGTTCAATTCAGACTCATTAAAGCCAGTCGATGGAAGCGTAGGTCCCTGCAGTTGGGGGGAGGAATGTCCTGCTGCTGCCACTTTTTATGCATCTCTACTCATATGCAGTGTTCATGTGGATGTACAGCGGACTGTAGGGGTGGTAGGGTGGAAGATGTCATACCCAGAGACTCCCTAACCAAATCTATCTATCTATCTATCTATCTATCTATCTATCTATCTATCTATCTATCTATCTATCTAAGTGCATTTCCTATCTACAGAAATCATCTTGAGGGTTTAAGGGTTGAGGGCATGAGGGTTCTTTTGGGAAATAGATCCGGCTAAATTTCTTAGAAAATATTGCTGATAGGTTCAAACAGAAATAATTGCCCTAAGCAGGATTTAAAAAAAAACACACACACACACACACACACACACTTCTCTAGTTGAGACCACTGAACTGATGTAGAAATGCCAGCAACAGAATTCACAGACGATTCTGACAATGCCATGGTTTCTACCTCTTAGGGACGTAACTGAATATGAATTCTTTCTGACTGAACAAATAATTTGTTCTAAACAGATACAGGCAGACCTACTTTTATTAGAAAGCTTGTGCAAGCAGGAGGTTTTAATCATCATGAGATGCAGGTTGGAGCAAAGTTCATTAACATGATACCAGTAGGCAGCACACGATTCTGTTCAAACTGGCCTAAAATAGCTCACACAGACCAGGTGCTGTGCACAGGGCAGCATATCTCTGCTTGGCTCTCCAAAAAAAAAATAATTTAATTAATTTAAAAAATATATTAACTCGTACATTTATTGCGCAAGTTTTTGATTATTCTTAAATGGATGTTCTGGAAAATCTTCCTGGAAAATCACACAGGTATTATAATGAAACGCCGTCTAAAAACCCCGGCTAGACTTGTAGCAGCACTGTAAGTGTGTCCCAGCTCCGTAGTAGATTCTGATAACGTGTCCAGTGAACTTTTCTGATCACTCTGCAATGTAAAAACCCAAAACTAAAGATTTCTCTAATTACCCCTTGGGATCAATATAGTGTTATCTTATAAAGTGTTATCTTAAATCTAATAAATCTAATAAAATATTGTTAGGTGGCTAACTATAATCAACATCCTGACTTGTCAGTTCCCTAGCTTACGCAGTCACATTAGACAGAAAGCTTGCCAGAAAGGTCAACATGGTGTCTGAGTGAGACCAGTTATGAACTCGAGTGAAGTAGCTGAGGTTGTTATGTTCTGCAAATTTTTATTGTTTTTATAATTTCTGATTTAAAAAAAAAATCACTTCTTTTCCCTGTAGCCCTGTTTTATTTTCAGTGTTAAAGACATAGTGATAGGGCTAACTTCTGACCAACTTCCGATCTAAAGCACGCCCACTTCCGAATCCGAATATAGATAGAGATCTGAATATTTGGAGCAATAAACAGATACAGATAATGGCACTGCATTACGCCCCTATCCTTGATGTAGAGTTGAAGTGAGGGGCCTGTTTAATATTCTGAATTATTCCACTATATTCCACTGTCATTTTCATTTGTTTGCATGTGTGTTCACTACACAGAAGAAGCGAGAATGCTCAGGATGGATGCTGAGGAGTGCCTCTGATAAACTCGGAGCTGTGGCTAGAGTTACCTGCAGGTTGCTCTGAAGGAGTGTGCTGCATGTTTGGCGTGCTCCTGTTCGAGCTCCTTCCTCTCTCCAGGCACCAGGTAATTAACTGGAATGTCAACACGAGATGAACTGGGGTGAAATAATAGCTTCTTTTATCTACAAGCTGTGATCGTTATCTTTGTATTTTTCTTTTTCTACCCATCTCCGATGCTTCCTCCCACTGCCTGCGCCCTCCACACCATTGTCTTATTTGTTCAGAATTGATGACATCCTCTACTTACCTTTAAATTAGCCTGCCCTAAGGGTGGAGTGCTCTGAAGAGGCTTGTGGAGGAGAGAGAACTTCAATTTTCAAGCAGCAAAGAGCAATTTGTGAGTAAGCCCCTGACAGCTCACTAATTCAACACTTCAGGAAGGGATGAGTTCAAATCAGTGCACTGTAAATGCTGTCTGGGGGGAAAAAAAAAACAACAAAAAAAAAAACTTACATTAGAAGTTAAATGTTTTGTGAAACTTTTTGAGCCTATGTGACTTCATTTTCCAATTTCATAAGAAGAATTTAGCTACAGAAGAAGAGATCCATACAATACAATGCATTCATTATATTTATAATAATTCTAATAATAAATATATATAATATTTATTATAAATTTATTATTTATTTATTTCTAAATATATTTATAGGTCTTGAAGTGCAATTTTTGAAATACAATGACGAGTAAGTTAATGAGGTATCAATCAGAAAATATTGCATTTCTATGTTCATTATTTTGGTACTGTTAAAAGCTAAGAGCTTTTATGTCCACCATAATTATTGAAAAATATATTCCCTAACCAAATAATTTAATACTTATACTGATGCCACATGTACCACCAGAGTGACAAGCAAAGGTACTGGTAAATTATGTGAACTTCAAATTATAATATGGGACTTATGGTAATTTTTTTCACGCCAATCAGAACCAGAAAGAAAGCATATGTTTTAAAGTTAGCCACTTTCAGCTGTAAGCTGAACAGGTAGAGGATGGATGGCTCTTGCACGACCTTGCCATAAGGTCTTGCACAGTGGTGAATAACTACTTCTCATCATCAGACTGAGTGCAAAAAATCTAAAGCCATTACAGCCACGAAAGCATCTCTTTCAACAAGCAGCACGTAGTGTAAACGTACTAACTGTCATAAAGTAAAACTATAAGAAACACAATGCAGTTCTACTTTTACACAGTAGAGGTTATGGGATAAAATGCCTTTGCTTGTGTATATTAGACTTACTGGAGGTTTCGAATAAACATTAGCTTTTGGACGAAACATTATTTTGAATATGCTGGTTAACCATACACAGGGCTTGATCGCCCCTTGTCAATTTTTTGCTATGGCAATTTTTAATTGCATTCATGTGTAAGATTTACACATCAAGCTGTATTGGACATACGAGGAGTTCTTCACGTTCAGTCGCACTTAGGAGCAGTGCTAAGTACACCTGCTTTAGTGGTGGTTATGCATAAATGCACATTCTTCATGAATAATGAAGTGAACTGTTTAACAGTGCAGCATGCGAAGCACACACTCTGGAGCTACAACAAGAGCTGTAGGCTTTTTCCTTTAAAGTGTCAATAACCAGGAGTATACCACAGCGCTGTTAAATTCTCAAATATTAGTGGTCAGAATGTTTTGATTACGTTGATTATGTTATGATGTGTCCTTTAAAAGCATGGCTCTGACAGTAATTCCAGCCACGAGGCAAATCGCAGCTTTATGTTAATGCGCCTATTCAAATACGTTATCGTTTCTATAATGACAGCTAACTGTCAGGGACTTGATGGTGGAACGCGTCACATAATCTAAGGCTAATAATAAACATTAAAAAAAGGTTGGTTATTTAAAAAAGGAATACATATGTGATATTGTGAAGCTTTCTATAAGACGTAGTCATTTAACATTTATGTAAAAAGTCTCCAGTTTTGTAACAGTTTTTGTCGCAGTAAGCTCTCGAACATTTGTGCAGTCTGGTTTCTCTGTAACATGACAAGCTGCATTTTTTGTCTTATTAACTTCAAAAGAGAGAGAGAAAGAGAGAGAGAGAGAGGGGCTGATGAGGGAACAACTGTTTACAACTACTATAATGTAAGTGATAACAGGAACTAACTTGTTTTGCTGACATTCCATAACGTTTAAATGTATACTATAAACAGATAAAAAGTATGAAGCGGTGTTGATTAATAAATTAAATAAGTGTTGTATATAATTGTTTTATACGAGGATTGATATACTTCAGGACGTGCTGTTATTGTGAAATAAGTAACTTAATTAACTTCATCATCACACCACCCAGTAGTTCCTATAACAGCAGGCCCATGTTCAGGTTTTATTTCTTACTTACACAGTAGACACAATTTTTATTCTTATTCTTAATATTTAATACTGTTATGTATACTTATGATATTAACATTAACATTAGGCTGGCTTGCTAGCAAACTGCTCTGTAAAGGTTTTTCATGCAGCTACACTTCTGCTTCTGCTATGGTACGACTGATCTCACTTGTATTTTTTTATTCTTGCAAGATGACTATCCAAAAACATGAACATCATACCAAGTCTTTCATCTTATCTTTGGCCATCACATTTTTCTGCAGTCGAATCATACTGGATTCAGTCATTAAGCCCAAACCTACTACACCGTCAGCTGAGACTTCCTCCTCGGCAATAAAAACTGTCCATACAGCGCACAAAACAGGTCAGGCCATACAGATGATAAAAAATAAAGACTATTTTAGCTTGCCATTTATGTAACTGACATGTACATTAATATAACAAGAACACTGTTGTGGATCTTCCATCTTGCCCTTTGCCAACCCACACATATGAAATGTAGAGATATGGCACCTAACAGGCTTCAGTAAATCAATAATTTTGAAAAGGGCACATAAGCACACGCAAGTCGATGTCCACTCTGCTCTTTCTGCCAGTGTCAGAGAGCTGGAAAAAGAGCTCTCTCCCTCAGGCAGGGCAATCCATCAACACAGGACCTGGCCTTCAGACTAAACACACTCTCATTACAGCAGGTCAGGGCCTCCGAAAGCCTCTGCATACATGTTTACTATTACCACACAGATGATTAAACAAGTGTGCCATAGCGGGAAGACAACAAACAACAACTACCATACTGAACACACGCTTTGTGGTAGTTCAACTAACAGTGCAATGACGGCCAGTTATAGCTGAGCTGATTGATGTAAAAGAAATACGCTAGACATTTATTAGACAAGCACTAGACATAAGCGTTCTTGGTTTCCCCTGAAGCATTAGCACTACTTAGCAGAAACTTAGATTATATTTACTTCAGGAAGGACTGTAAATGAGCTGTAGACATGGCTGTAAAACCGGATATGCATTCAGAAACATTGAACATTCCTGTTGCATGATCCTAGCTAACAAACTTTCCGGTTAGCAGAACGTTATGGTTCTAGGACATGTTTGGTAGCAAGAACATTTAATCTGTCAAGTTTACGAATGTTCCTATAATGCTGCTGGAACATTTTAGCTGTATATAAATTACCACCATGTTCATTTTTGTTATCTAGCAACAGTGTGTGAGCAACATTCTTATAACATTGCAGAGCAACCCCTTATTAAAGCATATTTCAGACCGTTACATAAACATTATTTTCGTAATGTTACAGCCTAACCTTCTTAGAACCTGTTGCTTTAACTGAACGATCTGATAACGTTTCCTGTTAAGTGGGTTTTAGATTATTTTTGCACAAGCTTTATTTTCAGATAGGACTGGACCTTTTACTAAAGTGAACCTCAGATCTTTTCAAGCCAATGATAAATACTTGTCACCGCTATGTTTATATGAAATAGAGAAGTAGTAGAATGATATAATATATTCGGAGTGATCAGGCACCAGTACTGACAAAGTAACGATGATAAAATGATGCAAAAGGCTTACTCAACTCACTGTACCTATATACAAAGAGGTGTTTGTGTGGTTTCGGAGAACAGTGATGGATAACCAGCACAACCAAGTGTGTGTGTGTGCAGGCAAACACTCACCAGAGTGTTAAGGACACCTTGTTTACATTCTCGTCAACAGGCAGCAGGGATTCAGATCTTTAAAGTTGGAGGACATGGAATCGTTACAGTATGTATTGCACTTCTGAAGCTGCTTATCTGACCCTGATAACAACCCTCTTCTCCACAGCCATGCTATTTCAAATAGAGAAAGTGAAGTAATGGAAAAACAGAGGGGTCCGTAAGCAAAGATACATTTCATTCAGAATTTAAATATGCAACACAGTTTTTTAATAACATTTTAAAACTTTTTTAGGAAATACTTTTAAAACACTACATTTTTTTAATGAGAAGAAACCAACAGTGTACTTTCCACTTACACATCTTAAAAGTACTGCGGTTGTTAGGTAGGCGACATCTTTAAGCTAACCCCATAAGCCCTAGTAAAAGCTTGGCAACTGCTTATTCACACAGCTTTACAGCCCCCCAGAAACAAAAGTGTGACATAACACTCACAACAGGCCATTTGCATACCTGCTGAACTGTGCTTTGAGTTCACACGTCTAACGGTGGCCATTAGCTGAGCCATGTCCCCCCCTAGACCAAAGCTGGCTGGCGCATTCCTAATCAATGGCCAGGATGTAGCCCGAGTTAACTCATTTATGTGAATGTGACTCTCCACCCGAACTGAACGGCTACTTCTGAAAGTGTGACATTTGTTTTCCATGGTTTGCACTTGAAGGTAAAAGGTACTAAAATGGAGACTAAAAACTACATCCCAAAGAAATTCATGCTTCAGTAGAATAATCAGAGATGTGTCTGAAATGAGAAATTTTATTAGTGAGTGTGGCTGCCACGGTACTTGGGCCCTGCAGTTACCTAATCCGAATTTGGCCTTTTGTAAGCTGACAAGATTGAAGAAATATCGAACACACCAGTCTGGGGGCCATTCAGAAGGAATACATTCCTTCATCTTCAATATCAAATAGTGGATAGTCAGGGCTGCCTATCGATCCTTTCCTTCTGTGCTGCTGTGGGGGGGCAGTAGCGCCCAGTCTTTGGATGATAAGCACCAGACAGGAGATGAGTCATTCCCATCTGGAGGGCTCTCTTTCTTTCAATGTCTCTCTTCTTTTCTCAGTCTCACACTTTCTCTCTTTCTGTCTGATTCTACTGTCTGTCTGATTTCCTTCTCTCTCTGATTGGTGTGTTATAAAAGTGCCATCTAATTTACTGTAACACACCAGTACTCAGAGGAGAAGGCTATAATTGACAGGGGACAGCAGGAGACACTTAATGTATCAATAAGAATTCTTAAAAGGCCCAGTCTTAAAGCTTCACACCCCACCCCGAACCCCTGTACATTATATACATTTCATTATACTAGAATCCATTTAGTTAGTGCCATATCTGTATTGAATTCTCAAATGCTGATAGAAAATCTGATGTAAACGAAACAACCCTGAAAAGATTAAATCATAAGGTGTCTAAAATGTCACAAGCCATGCCATGATTGCAGATGTTCAAATCACTGATAGGTGGTTGCTCTGAAGCAGCTGATCTTTAGCCACCTCAGCAGTCGGTCGGTGATGTGGGCCAGTAGTGGCGTGCTGTGCCGGTGGAAATTAATCTGAAGCAATATCTCAATATCTCGGTGTAAAAGTGACCGTGCACTGCCTGCGGGAGGCAAGAGGCAGGGCAGGATCCTCTGGCTGCATTTCTAATGTGTCACCACATGAGAATAGCAGAGGGAAGGCAGCACTGTGTTAGTGGTGGCTGGGCAGTGTGATTTCAGAGGGGTAAATGATTGCCCTCTAGGGGACACAGAGAGAGAGAGAGAGAGAGAGAGAGAGAGAGAGAGAGAGAGAAGCTGCTTATCAGTGGAAGCTTGGCAGCAGCCTAAAGCTGCTGGTGTCTGTGGTGGCCTGAGGGGAAAGAGCTTCTTGTCCTCCTTGACACAGCAAACTCCCTTCCTCATTTTCCTTGCCTAACTATGCGAACGCATAGACGTAAGTATTAGAAATGTCTTTCCATAAATATAAGAAATTCATTAGTAGGTTCTTTAGTAGATTTAAATGCTATATTAAAGTACATAGCACATAGCTTTTCTATTATGTAGAGACACTCCATGGTTTCGTATTGTAAAGTACATAAAGTACATTATAGCATATTACAAACCACCAAACATCACAAACACTGACTTTTTAATTAAAACAAGTAGTAGGAGTACAATAAATATTAATTTATTTCTCGATGGCCCAAACCAAGACTGTCTTATCTGCCCGTTTCGTGCAATACACTGATGTCTATCTCCTTGACAAGACCATGCGCGTCTGACACTGATAACCCCGCCCACAAAGACCCTCCACCAATAAAATCGCTGCAACAGACGCGAGGGGTTAACGGAACAGCCGAAGGAGCTTGAGGGGCGGGGCAAAGCCGCGCTATTGGATAATTATACGTGACGTAGCAGGTGTGGAAAAAAACGCCGAGAAGTAGTTAAGAAGGGAGCCAGTAAGTTTGGAAAGAGGTTTGACTTGAGCTTTAAGGCTGCGGGAAGGAGGGAAAAAAAAAAAAAAAAAAAAAAATCACTGCGCGTGGAGGAAGCAGACAGAGTTTGATGGTGAGGGAGTGTGAAGCCGCTCAGCAGATCATGGTACAGCAGAGTGAACACAGCGAGACGGAGAGCGGCGCGTCCCGCGAGGCCACAGACACGGAGGAAGCCGAGATGAGCGTGTGCAGCCCTGTGCCGCCAAAACCGGACTGGTGCCGGACAGCCACCGGCCACATCAAGCGGCCCATGAACGCGTTCATGGTGTGGTCGAAGATCGAGCGGAGGAAGATCATGGAGCAGTCTCCGGACATGCACAACGCCGAGATCTCCAAAAGACTCGGCAAGCGCTGGAAAATGCTGAAGGACAGCGAGAAGATCCCGTTCATCCGGGAAGCAGAGCGGCTGCGCCTGCAGCACATGGCTGACTATCCAGACTACAAGTACAGACCGAAGAAGAAACCAAAGCTGGACAACTCTTCCAAACCGGGCGCGCTGTCGCCGGAGAAAACCGGCAACAAGGCTGTCAAAGCTGGAGCAAAGAAGTGCACAAAGATGAAGCCCAGCAAGCCGGGGAGCGTCTGCGTCAGCGCGAGAGCCGCGCAGGACGTCCGCTGCAGCTACGCGTTCACAAGCCTAAAAGTCAGCAAGTCAGTCAAGAGGGAACTCACGGACGACGAAGATGACGATGAAGACGACGACGACGACGACGATGAGGACGACTACGATGACGAGTCTCCAGTGCGCTTTAAAGCTGAGGACGACGAGGAGAGCCTGAGGCCGTACGGGGTGGCCAAAGTGCCGGCGAGTCCCACGCTGAGCTCCGCCGCGGAGTCGGAGGGCGCGAGCATGTACGAGGAGTCATCCGCTCGCGCAAACGCAACAGCCGGCTCCAGACTTTTTTACAGCTTCAAGAACATCACGAAGCAGCAGCCGCACCACGCAAGCCGACCCTCCGCACTGTCCCCGGCTCCGTCTTTCCGCTCCGCGTCCATCTCGTCTTCATCGTGCGGAGAGGACGCGGACGACCTGCTGGTCGACTTCAGCTTGAACTTGGCGGCGGGCGGCGAGCCAACCAGCCACGCTTCAGGGAACCTGTGCCTCTCTCTGGTGGATAAGGACTTGGACTCGTTCAGCGAGGGCAGCCTCGGCTCTCACTTCGAGTTCCCGGACTACTGCACGCCAGAGCTGAGCGAGATGATCGCAGGAGACTGGCTTGAGGCCAACTTCTCCGACTTGGTGTTCACCTACTAACAGGCCCATCTGCCCTCGGTTAGCGAGGAGACCGGCGCATCTTCAGGTTCTTTCAGACTCGCCTCTTGGGGTTTGTGCCCTTTCCGGGTGGCGCAAGGAGGAAACGGAAGCGGACGCGCCACGACAAAGGTGACATGGCAAGAAAAAAAAGTACCGTTTGTCACCGTCACAGGGTTTTCTGGGTGTTGAATTCAGTGTGAGGCCGCAGGTGGAGAGCAAAATGTCAAAGCTGAACTATGCATTCACATCCCACCTCGTGTGTCAACAGGAAGCTGAAACTGCAGCTGCTCTTCGGAAGGAGGCGAGTCTACACCACTTCAGGATGTTCACTTTTCCAGAGGGTTTTATGTGATGATCTTTTCTTTTTTTTTTTTTTCCTGTATGCCACAAATTAGTTTTTTGTAACCCTCCAGTCAATGGAGATGTGGAGATTAAACTGTTCTAGGACACAGGTATGGCAGGAAGAGTTTTTGATACATAACCAACATACCTCATCTTTTAAAAGAAAAAAAAAAAACAAATCGAAAAGTGAAATATTTTCTGGCATATTTTTGTACAGTTAAAGGGAATGTTCTTACTGTGCTCTCAGTGAGGTTTCTTCAGGCACTTCTACCCGGTTTCATTGATTCAAGCATGCAAGGGTTAAATGACATCATCTTTGCATCTTAAATGCCTTGGTATGATTTCACATTCTAGGCTGTGTACAGGTGTAGATCTGACCATGCATTTCTCTAGAGATGTACAATGGAATTGGGGAATTCTAGGCCTCATTGCTGGTACTAGATTCAAGATTGTATATGTTCTGTAATATAGTAAAAGCTAGGAGTTTATGTATATCAGTGTGAATGGGTCCCAAATAGCAGGTGTGAAACTCGAAAAAAAAAAAATTGTTTTGCATTTTTACCATCTTAATGGCATTTTTATTTTTCATTATTTTGTGCAATATACTCTTGAAATGGACCATCTGCGTTTTGTAGCAAAGGAAAATGCGTTACATGTCGTCATGCTGAAGTCTGTATCTTGACAAATAAATCAGCTGGAACTGATAGCATGTATGTCTGCTTTATTGTGTGTGTGATAAGTGATTGAGTGCATTCAAGGCCACCTTGTTGTGTGTCTGAGTGTTGAATATTACTATTCCCCCCCCCCCTTCCTCTGACTTTTTGAAAGAAGCAAAGACCTTTGTTTAAAAAAAGAAAAAAAGAAAAATCAAATCACACTCTTAAGGGGTAGCTCTTGATTGGTCATGTTTCTCCCCCCGGGAAGCTTGAATTAAGCCCCTCTTCATTCATTCAGCAGGCACTGGGCTCCAGCGTCTCAATGCAGCTGCTTCTCTGCGACGGCCTCTCGACTTACAGTGACAGCAGGAATCAAATTTGCAGGTTCTTTTATCAGGAAGACCTTTTTCCCTTCTTTCAGATAAATGTCTCGTAGGAAAACTTTAGTCATAATGGTCAAAATCAGTTCACAGGATCACAAAGTTCTTTTTCATAGATAAACATTCGGTAAATATTAATAGGTTGCATGCTATTTACATCTAATAAAATTTAATTCAACTTGTACTTATCCTATCACCCTAAAATGCAATCAAAACAAGTGTCTTTGGTGAGTTTTACTCTGATTTCATAGTGGACATGAGGACAGATTTCTAACAGCATACAACCACATTCCTGCCTTCGTTTGCCACATATGTTAATCTATAGGTGGAAAGTCTCTCTTTGGATGGCTGCCATGCTTGTATGGCTTTGATTATCCATTCCCCTGTTCTTTTTGTGACTGTGTATTACTGCTCAGATTACTACTGAAAGGGCCTCTGTTCGAGTCTTGCTTTTCCTCTCCTTCCTGCTCATCCACGGGGCCTATCATTTCCATGATAGCATGCTCTTTGAAAGACCCACTGGCTAAGATAAAGCCAAGCAAACTCCAATTCAAAAAGAACTGTTCGCTTTTAGGTACACTGTCTGAAAATATAGTTATAAATGCTTCAGGCATCTTTGCCAATTTGATTAACATTCGGTTCACATTTGTTTTGGAGCTAATGCTTTCTGGCCATATGTTCACACAGCATATCAACCGTGACAAGGCCCATTATGTGTCTCTTCCCTCCACTGATCTGGAGGTTGTTCAGGCACTGCTGCTTAGGTGGGTTATTTAAAAGTCATTCCAGTGGCTGTTCTATTGCTTGATTAGCACAGGAAGCAAGGAGTACTTCAGGAGTTAATTATGATGAAGGGATCTGACAGTGGTGTCGTCTGACCCTTTCTTTTCCTATCTGGTCTGCAAAGAACAGATTTCTCCTCATTAAATGTTCTCAAGTGATGACTAAGGCATGAAATTCTCCAGGAGCTATTGGACAACCAAATATCCTTGGTAACAGCATTAATACATCTATCCTACCTCTGCTCCTCCAAACTTCACCATTAATACTTATGCACATATTCTAGGAGAATATCGCCAGGATACGGGGTGAAGGAACATTTTCAGGTGTGTTTATCTGGAATTGGATAGATGGTCTAAACATTATATATATATATATATATATATATATATATATATATATATATATATATATATATATATATATATATATATATATATATATATATATATATATATATATATATATATATATATATATATATACATATATACATATACACAGTTATAATTAGGATACGTTTGAGTAAAAGTTCCAAAACATTAAATTCATTCTATAATAGAGATAGCTATTGACAGTATAGTGTTACACACCATATTTAACCCGATTACCCGACTGTATTCATGCATGAATGCGAAAGAAGCTTTTGATATGCGCACATGTGCAGCTTGTAAAAGATCTGAATTAAGCTGATTTGGCGGTGTCTACACAAGTTCAGCACTCAGCTGGGTGCCTTCCTCCCCCTCCCACTCGCATTTACAGCCTTTCTGCTGTGCCTTTATTAGCTGCTCTGTTGCCTCAAAAGACTATCAAGATGACAGAAAATAACAAGCAAAGCAAATTATTGACACTTGTGCTGCAGAAAGTGTGTCTGTATCGTCATCCTAACTACTCTGTGCAGGCCCAGATGGTGGGCTGGTGTGAAGCTGCCTGCACATCTCTCTGTAGCATTGCCTAAACCCAAACAGATCTGTTTACAAGATTTGCAAGCAAAACCGTATGATATTGCCTCCAGAACCAGAAACTGGCACGCTCACTTAGATAGGCTCAGCAAGCATCTGGCCTGTTAATGCCATTAGTAAACATTGCACAAATTGGTTTTGATTTGAAAAAAATGAAAGATGTTTAAAGTTGCAATTATTTTAGGAAATTGTAGGAGGTAAAAAAAAAAAAAAAAACTGAATACAAAACAGTTGCACTGTGAGTTGGGATTAATTTCTAAAAGCATTCGAGGGAGGCGATCCAAAAATCTACAGGAGCGACTGAACGCTGAGATTTTAAGTAGCGATTATTCACAGCATGTCGCTTGCTCAGAATGTGTGCTTTAGTCTGCTGTACTGTGTAGGATATTTGTGAATTAGTTTCACAGCAACTGTTGACAGACTCATGCCATTTCTATAGTGTCAGGGCAAGAGGAGACCACTGTTCCAGTTTTTCCAGGAGTAATGCTTCTGTATGACAAATCCAGAAAGCCTTATAAAAGTGGAGCGATTTTTTATGAGAACACAAGTCATGGAGTCACTGAGTTAAAGGCCTTGAATGCACTATTTGTAGGTACCATTCATATTTAAGAGATCGTTTCTTCAGTATTGGTGGTACAGTGGTGCAGCATGTAGTACTGCCACCTCACAGCTCCTGGCTCTCTGCTTCCATGCTGATCTCGCGTTGCTGTGATGTTTCTGTGGGTAGGTTTCCTCTTGGTTCTCCGGAATTCTTCCCACCTCCCAAAAAACATGCTGGTAGGTCATTTAGTGTCTCTGAATTGTCACTAAGTATGAAGACGTGTGTATGGAGCTCTGCAATGAACTGGCATCCAGTCCAGGGTATATTCCCACCTCACGCCAAACGTTTCTGGGATAAGCTCTGGTGACCATGACCAGGATAAAGCTGTGACTGAAGGGGAATGAAAATGCAAAATGAATGTTTCTTTAGGACTGCTGAATAATTCTACATTGTTCAAAGCTACAGATCATGACTCCTGGTCTGTGCTCTTCATTAACTTAAAGTCTCAGCTTACTTTTACTCTAAAGAAGTAGCCAAAGGATGATTTATCAGTTTATCAATGTTTCATGAGGCATGCACTGAGTAACAACTGCATTTCTCGCTCTGTATATTTCAACTGTTTAGCACTACTGGCATTGTAGCATAATATTTGGGGCTGAGATTCAAAATACTCATGTAGTAGTGTCACTTAAAATCTCCTGTGATGATCTGTTTGTGTAAGTGCTCTATAGAAAGCACACCACATGTTTCCCTACAGGATAAAATCTCCATTACAGCCTGGTACTGTTGTCTGACTATGAGCATTTTAAAGTACTGAGCAAGTTTTACGTTTAATAAAGCTATAATCAAACCTATTACCTGATTGGTACGTATGAAACCAGCTCCTGGATAAGTAATAGTCATTGTACAGTGTGAAAACATCATATACATGGTAACTGCAGCCCCAGAACAGAAAACATTCCCAAGCTAATCTCATAGGTTTAATATAGCGCCTGAGATTAGCTGTAAATAAACCGGGAAATGATTCTTGATACATGTAACCTCCTGCACCTCTATTAAGGCCTGTTCTATAGACATGGGAATAATGTCTCCTACTGGAATGGCAGGATGTCATGAGGAAATTGAAACGTCAAAAATGTGATTTCTCTCTGATTTGCTCTTTGCTTCGTCTTCTTTAGAATGTGCCATTTATATGACCATACTCTCCTCGTGAACATTTACTCCATTTAACATTTAGCACAAAATTATGTTTTCCACTTACTATATGATATTAGTTTCTTGAGGATTGTTTTTTGACATTTAGGTTTTGTGTGCTCTTATACTTTATACAATACACACACACACACACACACACACACACACACACACACACACAGAGTATATAGGAGGATCGAGTGTATAGATTCTTGCACATCCATGACCGCTAGTTCAGTAAGTGTATTTCATTTCTTTTCATTTCAGTTCAGTTCCCTCTGCTGATGTACCTCCTCTACCCCTACACTCAGTACCCACTTTGAGACGAATAAAGAGAAACATAATATTTACCAAACCAACATGCAAAAGTCCCTTTACACATACTGTTGCTCAGTACTATTAACATTATCAAATAACACTGCTGTTTGTTGTGTAGCATTTAAAGTATACTGTATTGTTTATTGTATACTTCATGGTTTATTGTATAGTCTGTTGTGTCTGTATTTATTCTATTTACTGACTTTGTGCCATGAGTCACCTCGTTACTTTTTATGTTACAGGAGTTCTGTCACTTTTTCATACAAAATGTAGCACCATGATTTTAGTTGAATTATATTTCATTCATATAATTCCCCTATAACATAATATATGTCTGTGAGGAGCGGGATGACAATAATTGATACTTGACTTCAATTTGAAGGCCACTGATCCCAAACCTTTATTTTTAATCACCATTATAGATAACACACTCATGTAATTTTTGCATATTATCTTCATATCTTTATATATATATATATATACAGTCAGGTCCATAAATATTGGGACATCGACACAATTCTAACATTTTTGGCTCTATACACCACCACAATGGATTTCAAATGTTAAGGGACCAAAAGTAATGGGACAGAATAATAATCATAAATCAAACTTTCACTTTTTTAATACTTGGTTGCAAATCCTTTGCAGTCAATTACAGCCTGAAGTCTGGAACGCATAGACATCACCAGACGCTGGGTTTCATCCCTGGTGATGCTCTGCCAGGCCTCTACTGCAACTGTCTTCAGTTCCTGCTTGTTC
>CM040993.1:10169556-10205917 GCA_022985145.1 Pangasius djambal | reverse complement strand
AAATATGTAGAAAGAGAAACTCAAGTAAAGTAAAAAAAAAAAAAAAAAAAAAAAAAACTTAAAATCCAGATTTTTTATTATTTGTACTTTATTACTTCCCAGGAAGAAAGTGTATCAACAGCAAATCCGCACTTCTCACCACTTGTGATACTGGTGATAGTTTTGGCTGTCAGCCTATAGGCATCACAAAATGATTTTAATTCTCTCATATATTCAAGACACCTGATTAATGCTGAGGAAATCAGTGTCATTTTCGAGTGCCACACTGTGTTTACGCCAGTGGCAGCAGAACGTTTGTGTATTATTAAATGACAAGGCTCATCTGTTATTCCTCATGTTGGCCACCTGCACGAACAGGAGGCTGAATGAGTGATTGATGGTGTGCCTGAATCCTCCAGAGGCTGTCAGCTTATATCTGCACAACACTCGATACATATATGTGCGTGCTGGCAAATGGTCGATCATCTGACTGACGTCATCTCCATCTTGATTGTGCATTTAACATTTCTGTATCTTTCATGATCACCAGCTGGTTAGTATAAGTGACAAAACTATAAACTCCTATTAAAGGAAAGCAATTACATAGCTTGATGTGTTTGTCCATTCCAAATGCTTTTTACTCCAGAGCAGATGTAGATTTCTTTTCCTTCACTGCAGTCCTGCCTCATTATGACACTATCCACATTCAGACATGTTGGGACCAGGAAGCTAGATGGCAAAATGAGATATTTTACCAGCATTAAGTTGGGTAGAGAATGCATTCCACGTTTGATCAGCTAGCTGAGATGACCTTGGTGAACTAGCAGTGCTGTGTTCCTAAACAAACATGGTGTCTCATGTCTCTTGGCTTTCGAGCATTCCTTTTCATGTCTGCATCTGAGCCTTGGTGTTTCTCAGCCAAAATGTTTTTCGAAGCTGTTTAGGTCTTTAAGGCCAGGCAGGAATTTGATGTAAGCATGAATTGGTGTTCATAAGTCTTTTCTGTTGCGGCATCATCGCTGGGAAATTTGATCCAAAGGGGGGAAAAAAATTAGCTTCAGGCTGGAACTCAGTGCCTGAGCTCAACCCACAATAGTAAAGTAAAGGAAAGGCAAACAGAGGCAAAGACAGGGAGAGGGGAGATGGGCACGCACCCCTTTTGTCCAAGGTCTCGGCTGAGCTTGCCTTAAACAGAGCAGCTCTTTTGAAAAAGCTTCTCATGTTCCTGAGTGCCTCAATGCTGCTGAGGGACATGAACACCTGAGAATCTGTGAGGGGCCCATTCTTTACAATGGTTGTTACAGATAGTGACTACTTTGGTTTCTATATGATGTATTTTTATTGATTTATCTATAGAACATAACTTTGGGTACGCTAATCTTGATCTTCAGTTAAGTTAGTATGCAGTATTTGCCTACAAGCACCTGGGTAAACAAACACTGAAATAATGATACACTGAAACACGTCTCCTTTCTCTCTCTTGAACAAGTGTCAGTGCTTTGAAACACCTGGTCAGTTGTATAGGAAATACAGCTTGGTTCACAATCAGAGCACAAATCTGATTTCTGATTTTCAGATTTCTGCAGCTCTTTGATCTTCTCAGCACCTATAGTCTCACTTGCACACACACGCCGGAGGCAACTGCTAAACAATTCTATTCTATTACTATGAATAGGTTCTTCATATAGAATACACTTTATAGTGTATAGACTGGTATTATATATGTGTATAGCACAGCCATGGGTGCATGTGAGTAATGCCCCCTGAATCTTTGCCTTTAAGCTGCTGATTCATGTGGTTGGAGTGTTTGTGTACGGAGGAAAAAACAGCCTGTCATGCCAGGGCGGTACTTATCGCTGCATCTGTGAGCTTGTGGTTTTGTCTCTCTAGACGTCAGAGGCTTTGGATCAGTTCTGCAGAAGCTGCTACATGCTACTGAGGCTCAGATCTGAAATGGACTCAGACAACAAACCAGATGGAGGGGAAAAGGATGGAAGGACACAATTAATGCTCTATTTCCTCCCTAAGCAGGCATCCTCTAGAGGTGGTGATGGAAGAGTTAACATGTGTCTCCCACAGCCCTTACATAAGCTTTATGTAAAACGCTGACAACCAAAAAGCCCAAACTCAGACTGGCACCTCCGTGCTGGGAGGCGCAGACCGTTGAATCAAGACCTAGGGGTAGGTGGCAGAGACAGCTGACTGGCAGCGGGCCTAATTTGCAGAGCTTTCTGCTTGGCCCCTCTCTGTGCATGTCTCGCCTGTGTGCCAGAGTCCTCCAGCTGTGTGTGGGCCACCGAGCCAGCAGCACTAACATAAACACAAGGCATTTTAGAATGGCCACACTGTACACACTGGACATGCAAAAGAGGCCTAGTCTTCATCTGAGCACTGCACTGCACTCTGAGCCATACCACTAACTGTTACTAGAAGCATGTGAATGTGTGTGTAGGAGTGAATGGAAAGAGGGGACAGGGAGAAACAGAGAGAGAGAGAGAGAGAGAGAGAGAGAGAGAGTCTTGCCTGTGGTTGCAAGCCCTGTAGTCCACCTCAGTGACATATTAGACTGTACGGAGACCCGATGATTACAGACCACCAGTAAAGAAACCATTGTTTAAAAGCATGTTACAATTATAGCATGAGGTTTAAACACATTTAGGGTGGATCATGGCTAATTCTATGACCCGGTTTAACCATATTATTGTTATCCTGAGAAATGACTCCCCAAACAATGACTTGTTTTTACAGAAAAACTTGCATCTTTTAGAAATCTTTATCCAAAAACCAAGAGGAAATTGTTTGAAATACCATAGATTCCCTCTCACCATCTCTCCTTCTTGTCAAGATGACCAATCTGACTGATCTTGTCTGCTTTAACTGGAAGTAGGAATGTTGTTTCTTTCTGTATCAAATGATTCAACATAAAAAAAGAATAAATGTATTTATTTTTTCTGTTTTTTGCATACAGGTATCTGTGCCTGTGGATCCTGGCCACACATGTTAAAACGTTACAATATTTGAAACATGAAGTGGAGGTTCAGGTATCTGCCCCTGTTCATTCTTATCTTCAGCTGTTTGCCGGAGATGAGACCGCGGTCTCAGCCGCTGCTTGTTTGGCAGCATGTAGCGGTGATGTTATTGAACAAGTAGTGCTGGGGCACAGCCGAGTGTGCGTTCGAGGTGGGAGGTCAGAGAGACTGAGATGCAAGAGAGTGTTTGTTCAACTGCTGAGTATTTGTGTCTGGAGCCTGGAACCCAAACATGCAATCAAATAACCAATTACTCTTCCACTGCCACGGCAAGATGTCTTAACTTCTGATTCTTTACAGTATTGAAAATGGTATTTATTCTTTTTTTTTACTTATTTTAGAAAAGTTGGCTTTTCTTAAAGGTCCTATATTATATTCTTTTCAGGCATTTTCTATGAGTCCTGAGTGTGTATGGAACACATCTCAAATTGTTTTCACTCTAATAATTATGCCTTAAGGGGGGCACAGTGGCTTAGTGGTTCGCAAGTTTGCCTCGCACCCGCAGGGTTGGGGGATTGAATCCCGCCTCTGCCCTGTGTACACAAAGCTTGCATGTCCTCTCTGTGCCTTGGGGGTCTTCTCCAGATTTCCTCCCCCTCCGGTTTCCTCCCCCGGTCGAAAGACATGCGTTGTAGGCTGATTGCCATTTCCAAATTGTCCATGGTGTGTGACTGTGCCCTGCAATGTGTTGGCACCCCGTCCAGGGTGTCCCCCCACCTTGTGCGCCGAGTCCCCTGGGATAGGCTCCAGGCTCCCCTGCGACCCTGTGTAGGATAAGCAGTACAAAGAATGGATGGTGGAAGCAAGGAATTATGTTTTTAATAAATCACTTGACTTGATGAAGCTTTCTACTCATTATTATTAATCATTAAGAAAGTCCTCAAGGTTTGTTAATATTCATTAGCTTGCTAATAGTCTTCTCAAAGAAAAGAGGTAAATGTTTCCCACATCAGAACAAGCAGACATCTTTGACATCAGACTTTTGTAATGTGTTGCCGTTTTAAACCTGAGCAGAAAGTTGCTTTATTATGTAATACAATAACACCACAAGCTAAATCAGTTGCTTGCGGTCAGACTGACCTGTGTGTGTTCTTACTGCTGTCCTGAAAGAACTGAGCTGTTCTTTGATTATGAGAACAGAAAAAAAAAAAAAAACCAAAGGACGATTACACAGAGACTTATTTATAGCTTTACAGCCTCATTTCTACATCTTATGTGAAGTTGTATGTAAATGTTTTTGTAAGCCAAAACAAAACGTCCCAGACTTACAAAGGTTTCAGTAATGGTGATTTTCTTCATACTCGTGCATATGTTGATAAATGCCAATTATCCATAAATAATGAAGTGTGATGATGGCACAGCTGATTTATATTTATTAACACCCACTAAATGTAAATTCAGCTCACAAAGAGCTGAAAATGCCAAAATGATGGCTAAACAGCGAGAGAGTGCATCCTAGGTGCAGTGAGTGCTTCCACTAATGTAGCTCAGCCACTGCAGTGCGTCAGCTACCATAGACATGCGATGGCACCACTTCGTTCATGTTATTAATGTGAGACAACCAAGTTTCACAATAATTTGAGCATGCAGTTGAAATAAATAAACAATTTAAACCAGACAGCATAATTCATACAATGCATAAGACTGTAGTAACTCACGCTGATTATAAGATGTGAAGCTGATAAATCGAGGTTTGCATTTGTGAGTCTACTTAAACATAAATTAACTGAAACATTACTTAAACATTTACACAAACTCAGGAGATTCTGTAGAATACGAACATTTTCCCAAACTCACTAGATTTTCATGAATACCGCATTTCTTGTCTAAATGATCCTGTGAACTATTTATGAATAACTTCATATATGTCCAGTTTGACAAATGAGGCCCATTATGTAGTAATAAGGCACCAGCAGCTGCATATAGTGGTGTATCCTTCTACTTATAGCGCTTCTCCACCAAGCAGTGTGTCTCGTCCCCACTCGGCAACAAATGCAAACTCCAGACTATCCGTATCCTGGTCTAGTGCATGTGTCACTTTTCCATCACAAAACTCTACCCGTGAAAGGAGAAGTCGTCTCTCTGGAGTTTTTAGGCTGGTGCCTTAGAGCCATGAGTAGTAAAATTCAAATAAGTGATTTTGAATTGAAACTAGGCATCTCTCATTTGATGTTAAAATGTGTGTGGAGCGGTCACATTTCTCTTGTTAACGGCAGCATGCAAATATGAAAGTACTTTAATGTTTAGTCAAAAAAGGAGCAAACTTTTGCTCAGTGGCTACCCAAATAGAGCCAAGTGTGCCAATACTTTAACCTTTAGTGCAAATATGTTAATAAGAAAACACACACAAGCAGTCGTCCATTTTCAGGAGGCATTTCAAATGTCTTTCTACACTATTCGTGACAGCACCAAGTAGGGTGCTTCCCCATCTTAGGGTGTGCCCTAACTTGAAGATTTTACTTGAATCACATGGAAGAAATGTAAGATGAAGCAAACAGTGATAAGAAAATGCTACTTTGGGTGAATAAATAAAAATTGAATATGAGTAATTTAATTGCTATTTAAAAGTCTTTCAATTATTTAAATTGCTGGTTCTTAAATCTACCAGAAAAGATTTTTGTGCCAGTAGAGAAACATTTCCAGCCAGAAACATTAATCAGGATGTCTGTATGACTGTGGCTGATAAATCAGTGGTCTGCACTATTCTTAGCTCCGCCACTTTGTCCTGGTTTGGCTCGCATGGCAACTAGGCAAGAAGGATTGCCAAACTGAACATTGGTACATGAGTACAGCACAGCTGGCTTTGCAATGGATAAATTGTCAACATGGAGGATGGTGCCGAGCTGTGCCACAGTATACAGTGGAAAAGCTCTAAAATGATAGGTCACGGACCAATCACTGAGTTCTCTCTCTCTCATGGTCTATGAGTTTGAATGGTGTGTAAAAATGGGGAGAATTTTTTTCATACCCCGAATTAAAAAAAAAAAAAAAAAAAAAAAAAAAAACACTTGGTGTTAGTTTTTATTTTTCTGTCTTGCTGCAACTCCTTATAGTCTAAAAAATAGTAAATATGCTACTACTAGAGGTGGGCAATATGGAAAAAATATCATATCATGATTCTGTAATAGTATCTGCCATGTGCAAGACTTACTGTATACTCTCAAGGTATGCTGAATTTCTACAGAGACAAAAATGATCTTAGCAAGTGCAAATATCTTGACTGTAGGTCATTTATCTAATATTCATCATCATGAGGTTAGGATATAACAAATAGAAGATTATTAGGCCTGTTCATAGATATTTTTTGAAAGCTTGAAATTGTTTTTTTTTTATATTGGGAGATATACTTCAAGCATTTACTTCTAGCAAAAAAAATAATAATAATCTGACAATAGAACAAAATTTTCAACAAAGCTTGAAATAAAATGCCTAGAAATAATCTTAAAAATGTAATATTTGTTTTTATCATAATAACATTCTAATGAGAAATATTAGATCAATTTGACAATAACCATGATTTTTTTCACTTTCTAAGATATCAGGTTCATCTCATAAGTAAGAACCTGGTATCACTGACCATGCTGTGTTCCTCGGCTCTACATTATTATTGTTTGTCTGTGCACGTCTGATTTTTCTGATTTGTATGTTAGGTGTTCCATGGCACCAGTCACACCAAGAAAAAAATCCAGCGTCTGCGTACTTCCACATAGTGTATTATATCGCCAAATACAATACAATGCAATGTGTCTTCGTATTCTAATTTTTTTAAACGTGCTGTCCGATATGGAATAAATAATGGCCTAATAAGGCTGTCTGTTCTGCATAAATTGCGCTTAAGGCTCGCTGTGCTGTTCTGGCAGTCAGCACTGAGGAGCAAAACGTCATGCGTAATGTTGATCACGGCATTTACTGTGACGGTAAAGAACAGTCTTAAAGGTCAACAGCAAGCAAAGGCATTAGTGTCAGTCTAAAGGGATCAGGATAATTCTGTCTGATATGTAAGTCAAAGACATCAGTGAGAGATAAAAGAGAGGCTGATTTGTTTGTAATGTCTGTACTCTCACTAGTGCCTTTGAACCACACGTGATATGAGCACAGCCCAGTCATTTTCAGTCAGAGACAGACTGAAACAAATTCCAAAGACAAAAGATGCATCCTCTAGCACAGTACACTCAGCTCCCTTGATCATGTAGCACACACACTATGAGAAAGTCGATTGTCTGAGATGACAAGAAGGACTGAGTCATGATCCTGGGTTTATTGTTTGTGCATCGCTATCTGCTCATCCGAGAGCCAGATTTGGTCTATTTATTATAGCTATTTAATGTTCTCTGGAGCCTTGAAAATGCCATAACTCAGAACTTAAAGGTATCAATATCTTGAATATCTATAGCCTAAACAACACCCTAACTCATTCTTATCTACCTCAGGTTATGTCATTCTTTCTAGAGAAAAAATATCAATCCCTCACTGCTTTTGAAAATCTTATAGTTGTGAACACTTCACATAGTTTTGATATTAGCACAAGCTTAGTCATACTGACACCGATGCACACTAAGTCACGCAACCATAACAAAGTGACGTGTTCAAACACGTACAGTTTTAGAGAAACATTACCTGCTTAGTCCCAGATTCAGGCTGGCTGAAAGGACTGTGTACACAGCTCTGCTTGAAAAAACTGCATTCACAGCAAAGTGTGCTCACAGCAAAGTGTGTGCACTGTACACGAGTGGACAAGTGACATACAAGTGAGTTATTCTATTTATGGAGCTCCAGGCATCAAAACAAGACTACAGACTATCCCAGACTACAGTCTAAAAAGAAAAAGTGTTCCTCTGGGGTTCTTTGGATAGTTAAGAGTGATTTCACAATTGGTGTGCCATTTAGCCCTTGTAATTCTTAAAAATTACACTTTCTAAAAAAAAAAATATATCTAAGAATGTTAGAAAACATACATTTAAACATTCAAAAAATATGTCAGTAATATTTAATTTCTACAAACTCCCTTTGACAGTGGCTGCATTATGCTGCAAAATACACAGAACATGGTTAACTATTGTAGCATCCATGCTAATGACATGAAGACTTCAAGCAAATTCTAATGATTTATTTCTAAACTACAATATATGGCCAAAGGTTTGTGGACTCCTGACCATCACAGTCATATGTTCTTGTTGAAAAGCCCATTCCAGATTTAGTAACTTCTTTGCTGGCTTTCCACTAGATTTTGGAGCGTGGCTGTGGGGATTTGCTCATTCAGCCACAAGAGCATTAGTGAGGTCAGGCACTGATGTCAGCATTCCAGTTCATCCCAAAGATGTTCAGTGGGGTTGAGGACAGGGCTCTGTGCAGGCCACTCCAGCTCTTCCACTCCCACCTTGGCAAACCATGTCTTCATGGACCTTGCTTTGTGCACAGGGGCCTTACTTCCAGTGAAGGGAAATCTTAATGCTACGGCATACAAAGGCAACTTTGTGGCAGCACTTTGGGGAAGACCCACAAATGGGTGTGATGGTCAGGTGTCTACATACATTGGCCACAGAGTGTATATTTTTTATATGTACTTAATAATTTACTTTCTATTTAGAATTTGGGTAACAGTTGTTCACTTTCAAAGTGAAATCAGTCGACATCACAATATTATTGTAAAGAAGTAAAGAAAAAGTAATGAGAGAACTTCGTTTTCATCTTCCCATGATTTTCAGGAAATTCAGATGATGCAACTTTCTTTTGAACTTTTCCGTTGGAAATAATGCAACTTTCTGTTGAACATGTGACTTGTGGAATATTCCAAAGAGATGAATGTGTTCAGATAACAAGGTGGAGTGAATGTTGTGGGACACAGAAATGTACATTTTTTTCATTTATAATGGATGAGTCAAGATAAAGGGTGTTTCAAGCATGATATGTTAAAATAATTTACATATAAAATATATAAAGAATTTTTTAAAATGTATGAAAATACATGTATGAAGCATTTACTGCTTATATTTCAAGGTAAAACAGGTATATTATATGTTATAGTGAGTTGGGAAGGCAACTCGCTGTTTTCTAAGGGATGTACCTTTTGTAGGTTTTATTAATGTTTTATGTAATTAATTGGAAATATGCATATCATATACACATATTTGTAACTGTAATATAAGTGAGAGAAAAATGCTCCCCCAATTGTGAATCACCCTTACAGGTTCTCCTAAAAAGGTTCTACTTGTACCTTGTAGGGTTTTATATCAAACCTTTCCAACCTGAGTAAACCTTAATGACGCAAGATGGAATCTTTAGCACTTTGCCTTCTGAAAACATTTTTCACTTGAAAACATAAAGAATATACTGTGACTTGTAGCTATACATCACTTTACTTGCTTATAAATTAAATAGTCTAATCTAGCAAGCTAATATATTTGGCTAATATTTTCAGAGAAAACTGTCTCACTCGGTTATCTAGCTAACTTAGCTGAAGATTATTTCTCTAAACAATACATGTACAAGCTACCCTTAGATACTGTGTCTTTTGGTAACTCTGGAAGACAGAGCTACGAGTGCATGTGGTGTTTACTGCTGAGCTAATCTTCCTTCCTTGCTGCTGACCCATAGAGGGACCTGGCTGTGTTATCTGGGCAGATTTGGGCGCTTGAGGCTTAATGTGTCTGTGAGCAGGTTTAAGGAAAACAGTATGATTCCCTGCCCCACAGCCTGAGAAATATCACCACAGACTCATTCCCAGATAGCACTCATGAGTGACATCTCCAATATACAGCAATCTCTGTCTGTCTCTCTCTCTCTCTCTCTCTCTCTCTCTCTCTCTCTATCATATGACCTTCTCTACACTCCAGGAGGTTATGTGGTGACAGTAGGGTTATTATTGTCAGGCTTACAGTTGTACCAAAACTTTGTCCTAAGGTTCATAAGTCAGTCACATAATATTTCAGGTTAATTTGGCCAGCAGCATGTTGCACCAGTAGAATCTCTGCCGTAGCCTAGATTGAACACAAATGGCCACTACCTTCTAGTTTACAGACTACTAAAATTACCAGTTGCACCACGTAGCATAGTTATAGCATTGTCTTAAGTTAAGTTAGAGCTTAAAACTTTCTCCTACCCCTATTAGGTGTAACATCCGCCACACAAAAACTACTCAGTAATTACGAGTGTGCAGAGTAAAATGTGCATGCTTACTGCCTCTAAGTGCATTTAAAAAAGGTTAGCATTTTGGGATAATGATGAGATAATGACTAGAATGATTTCTCTATGGGGGCACGGTGGCTTAGTGGTTAGCACGTTTGCCGGTTTCCTCAGGGTACTCCGGTTTCCTCCCCCAGTCCAAAGACATGCATTATAGGCTGATTGGTATTTCCAAATTGTCCGTAGTGTGTGAATGGGTGTGTTAATGTGTGTGAGATTGTGCCCTGTGATGGGCTGCCCCCTACATCCAGAGTGTCCCCTGCCTTGTGCCCCGAGTTCCCTGGGATAGGCTCCAGGTATCTGTGTAGGATAAGTGGTAAGGAGATTGGATGGATGGATGGATGGATGGATTTCTCTATATATTTTGTGTTCTATAATCATGGAACATCACCACTTTGCGGAAATACACTGGTTGTACCAGCACATATGAACGTAAGATATCATAGGAACTACAAAATATTTTTATATCAGGTAGCTTAACAAGCATTGAGGTCTATTTGAAATTATAGGCAAGGTACCTCTTTAAGTACGTTACATCTTTAAACCATTTTAGCATTAATGTATTACTATACTTTATTCTGTCATTCAGCATATTCTAATGCAGAATGAGTTGCAGCCACTTTGTAACTTTTGTTGCTATGGTTCATTATTAAAATGCTGTTGTTGCATGAGAGCCCAAGCAGAACAAGCACAGAAAGTACAAGTACAATAATAATTTGAATAATTTCAGTGTGAGAGACAGGCCTTGCTTGATTTATGCATTACCATTCATGACATTACCTAGTAACATGTTCAAAATTCTACACTGTGCTAGTTTTAGACTAGCTACTCTCAATAAGGTTTAGGCCCGAATATACACCCTGACTTTTAATCAAACTGCTGCAACTGGCTACAGGACTTCATGACATATTACATGCTACTGGTATACAGGAACCATATGATATAGAAATCAAGATCTAGAAATTATGGAACAACTCTTTTGTACTAAAAGACGAAAACAAGTGCTACCTTAGAGGCATGTTTCCTTTTAAAGCTCAAGTGATGCAACACACCCTCAATACAGGGTAGGTTCCTTCACAAATTGCACTGTAAAAAAGATATTTGATTCTATCGCTTTATTTATGAGAAAGCAAGTTATTTGATTTGGTAATGGTTTGATCACACTCTGAAACAGTCTGGGTGTTATTGCGACCCTAAGTTTTAGTTTCTGTGAATTTTATTTGTAATGTCAGTCTTCAAGACTTTATACTTAACACAATTCTCTAGTCAAAGCTAGACATTTCCTTAAATGTAAATGAATTCAGTGACTTCCCAAAATGTCTGCCTTTGCTGTGGGGATAGAACTGCGTCAGGCATATTCTGCTATAGCAGTGTGTGCTAGTGATGTGTATTATGCCATGGTGTGAAAATGAGAACTACAACACAGAGCAATGCTATTGCTTTTCCACTGCAGTTCAGATTCTGAGTGTGTCATATCCTCTCATTCAGTTCATATTTATACTATCCAAGACTAACGCTACAGTGTGCCACAAAAAATATGAGGTTTCACTATGCTTCAGATACAGAAAGAATGAAGTGGCATAGGAGAACATGTAGAAAGCCAGACTCTAACTGAAAGGTCCAGGTAAAGTGCTCATGTGCAGTGAAGACAGACGTGGCTCTGTAAAGGAGAGGAAATTAAAAAACAATGATGGAGCGTTGAGGACTTTTAATTTTCTTAATTTGTTTTCTAATTTCTTCTGTGATGCCTTTTTTTTGCCTTCAGCTGAACTTCAACAAATAAATAGTCTAATCTGGTAAGCTAAAATAGCTAGCTGATGTTTTCAGAGAAATTAGCTTGCTCTTTTAGCTATCTAGCTAAGTTAGCTAATGATCATTTGGTAACTTTGGTACATTGAGCTGCTAATTTACATTGGATTTTATTGGAAACAAGTGCCTGTGGTGTTTACAGAGGGAGGGAGCGAGGGAGAGAGGGAGGGAGCGAGGGAGAGAGGGGGCACACTTGGCTCTGCAAAGAGGAGGAAATTGAGAAACATCAAGTTGGAGGAAAAAGGACTAGGGTCTGATTCGTCCTGGTAGGAGCATGTGGTGCCACAAGCTGGCAGGCTAGAGAATAATGAGATTTTGATTTAAGAACTGCTCTCAGATCAGCCATGCCTACCGCAGGTCCGGACTTTGGTGTGGTTGCTCTAGCAGACACGTTAATGATGCCTGCAGATGAGTCTGCCATACACTTTCAGCAATGCTGCAGTTTGCACACTGCTTGGCCTACTAATAACCTCAGAATGGCTCCACTTGTGGCTCCGGTCCCGCACATGTCTGCTACTGCCACGTGAATCAGTCTTTGAGCAGTATGTGCGAATAAATAACATTCATCACAGGATCCTCACACACAGTATTCAGTCTAGATGGAAATATGCTCCACGGAACAAAATTTTATTTTGCAGGTCAGCCAGTTTCTTTCTGAATTGTGTTTTATTTCAGCACAGCACAGGAGTGAGTCTTAAGCAGCAGCATTGAGTATTTTACTAGTGATATTAGAGATGGCAGTTTCATGGACTTCCTCTCATGCTCGTCATACAGAGAACACAGGTCACCTAGCACTTCATCAGGCCTGGAGTGCAGAGTGAGAGAAACCTTCAGAAGAGAAAAACACAGAGAGGGGAAAATGAGCTGAGGTCAGACAGGGCCAAACTCCTGCTTCCTGCGTCCCCCAACGTTCTCGGTCTGTAGGATCAGCTTGCTGAAGCCTGACCTCCCAAGAGAGACGCTGGGGTCGACAGGGTTATCCTGGCCATCACAGACGGGCCTTCACAAACGGTCCAGTGTGAGCACCATGACCCAGGGGAACCGATTCTCTAAACACAGCCTGCAATAGCACAAACAGTTCTGTGTGACACAACTGCTCAAATTATTTCCAGCCATTCCGTGCAGACCTCGTTCGCCAATTAATGTGATTAATGTGGTGGGCTGAGGTTTGTTTTGATCCAGCAAAGCACAACACTGCCAGCCAGGATTGGTGCTGATGAACAAATTCACACAGTCCAACTGTACTGTATGAGACAGGACTCAGCTCTCACAGTACATTTGCTCATAATATTATCAATGCACCATGCAAACCATTTCCTCTGAATGTGTTAGTATGGGGCACTCTAGCCCTGAACGTCCTGCAGACTGTCTGGATGTTTTTATGAGAGTTTTATAGTCTCTGATTTATCACTATGCATGGCTGTTAACTTGATTATTTATCGTATACTTTGAATTTTGCTTTCTAATGTAATACTCCCTGGGTTTTGCTGTCAAATTTAGCTCAGTGTTTTATATTTTAATGCTCCTGGCAACATTCTTGTTCTTGGCTCAGTTTAAATTCCACTACATTTTTACATAACTGACTTTTGAGTGTTGTTAATGACGTACTCCAAACATGAACATGGCAGCTTGATAAATCTTTTCAGCCATTTATTTATTTATTTAGTTATTTATTGTATCCCAGCATGTGTCATTTTAAACCAATATAACAAACCTACATTGAATAATAAATTGTTCAGTAAGTTTTCATCACGCCCAGGAAACTACTGAAAACGGCCTTGAAACAGCTCTACACTTTCTTCATCATCTACGAATATCGATGATTTGTAAATTAGAAACTCCATATATTACCATACACCATAAATACAAGTACATACATAAAAGTGCAGATCTCGTTGGTTCTGGTGTGAACTCGCTCAGAGGTAGAAATGAGGTTTCCAGTATCCTGATTTGCATTGTCATGATATTCTCAGTAATTTATATAACAGTTGCCGAAACCTTCAAAAATATACTACAACCACAATGATTTTCATCATTAACATTAGTTACATAGCCATCTAAATTAACTTAAAAGTTCGATTCATTCTACAGGTTCTACAAGTGCTGATGCAGTGTACTGGAAACAACACAGGCTCAAA
Organism: Pangasius djambal; assembly: GCA_022985145.1. Lineage (NCBI taxonomy): Eukaryota > Metazoa > Chordata > Actinopteri > Siluriformes > Pangasiidae > Pangasius > Pangasius djambal. The sequence goes on along the minus strand of CM040993.1, from coordinate 10,191,780 downwards.
TTCTTACCTGTAAAACATCTAATGTTGAAAGTTGACTTCTCAGTGTTTTATCCTATCTCTCTATATGAACATAGCGGGGCAGTACGACTATATTTTACAGTAAGTGTTGGTGTTGCTACTTTATAAATAAAGTAGTTAAGTGAGAAATAAAATACAATAGGGTGTGCTATTATAGGAAAATAATCAATGATGGGGTAATGTGATGCATTTCGCACCCAGAACAGCATGTCACAAAGTGTTTTATTCCACTTATACAGTCATTTGTCAATGAGCACAATTTTTAATTTATTAATAAATACCACATCATACTTTTAACCATTTATAGTTACATTTAGTGTTGTGTAATATACTTAAAACAAGTGATTTCCTGTTATCAGTTACAATATAATAGCTGTAAACAGCCATTCCCTCACTAGCATCTCTTTTTTTTTATCTCATTTGAAGTTAATAAGACAAAAAACATTGTCATGTTACAGGGAATCTGGAAAACCCACTGTCCTGAAGACTTTCCCATGGTGGAAAACAAGCTGTTTCTATAGAGATGATATTAATAAAAAACTAAGCCCATTCTAATACACTATCATTTGAATTACAGCCAGCACTAGATTCAAGAATTCCACAGCGCTGTGGTGTAAAGCGTGGTGTAGCAATACTGATTAACACTGTATTTTCTTAAAGTACACAATATATGTATAATCTAATAATCAGACAATATGCAGGTTACTATCTGCTAATAAGACCAGACTTGAGAAACCAAACTGTCTTGTGGCTTCTTTTCAGATTTTTTTTTATTATTATCAGAAGAGATGCATTAATTATGAATATAGCTTCAGTGTAGTTGAGCTGTTGTCCTTTTAAACTGACTGTGGTCATCATCAGACTACATGTAAAGAAAATAAACCTATTTTAAGGTTTTACATCAAGCAATGTTAGCTGAAATCTTCATAGTGTAAGAATCCAACCTAGTAAATACAACTATTTTTATCTTTGAATATTTTTATGTATGATTATGAGGATATAAGGTGGATAGCCATCTTTTGGAGTAGATACTGCTTTCTTTTTTTTTTCCCTTTCCATTTGTTTTTTAAAACTAGAACGCATCTGTTAACCAGTGGTCTTTGTGCACATGCTTTTGGTGGGTGGAACTGCCCACCAAGAGAGTTAAAAACCACCCAAATGTGACTAAGAGAGCAGTCATTTGCACCTCCAGCCATAGCTTCCACTGCTGACTAATGCATTTAACCCCGCTACAGAAGTCACTACTCTGTTGTGTGAGCAGGGCAGCGTGGAGTCCCTCAAAGCAAATGGTACACATAACTTTGCCTGACAGAGACTGGGCTTGGAGAATGCTACGGCTAGCGCTCCACCCCATTCTTACTTCATCCAAGAGTGGCTAATGAAAGGGTATGAAAGAGCTCTGTCAGCCCTACTCTGCCCACACAGGCTGGAGGCTACCAGCTGACAAATGCTCATGTTTACCGTCTCTGAGATTCTGTCGCTCATTTCCTGAGCTACAGAACGTCTTGTAATTGTCAGTGGTTAAGGAGAGTCTTCTATTGCCTAGAAGCTCTGCTGCTTTCAGAAAATTACTTGACGTCAACATGGCCACTGATTGTTGCAAGGTTCTTGCAATGCGATTTCACTGTGATTAGATTCACATCATTACCAGTGAGGACTGTAGTTCACATTATAGCATACGTGCAGCTCAGCATGCTTTAAAAGTGTAAAAAAAAAAATTTAAAAAAAAGGGGGGAAACATATAAAAACATATTTTAAAGTGATGTCACACATAACATTTAATTCCATTAAGAATCATCACTGATGCTGCTTTATGTTATGCTTATTTATTCTGCTCGGTTTGCCTTTTTGTCAATAAAACAGATGATTAAAAAAAACACTATGGTACACTATCATCTTTTTTTAGGCTGTAATAGATGCTTGCAATAATTGCGCTGCATTCATGTGAGAGACACCATGTGAAATGAAGCATTTATTTGCACAATCAACTAGGAGAGTTGAAATAGCTTGTGTATTTTCAACTGCAGAGCTGATTACATTATACAGTGGCTTTTATTTTTGTTGGCCTTTCTAACCCTCTCTGCCTTTCCTAATCAAGAGTGAATGACTAGCATGGCCTACTGATGTCTCTCTTTCCCAAGAGGTACAAAATGAAGATATGAAATGGAAAGGGATATGACTAATATATCCTGGGTTCTGCTCCTTCTACTCCCAAAGGTCCACACTACATGATTTCCCAGGTTGACCTATACCTTTTATATGTGATGTACATAACTGTACTAACCTGATATGAATCATACAGATAGTACACATACAAATACCTTATATGCCATTTGAAATATACGTTTATACATTTTCTCATGCAAGTGGCAGAGTTAATAAAATCCATGACCCAAAGAACTGTAGGCTCTTCAGGTCAACGTACAGAGTTTAAAAGAAGAGGCAACATTATCTTCACAGTTATCCAAACCAAATAGGTGCTGTTGTCACACATGCTAACATCTTCAAGGTTAGCAAACAATACATTAGTATGTTTATTCATTTAATGGCTCCTTGACTTATCTCTTTGTACTAGAACATATTACCAATCTACAGTAATAGTTCATGTTTCATTTATTTCAGGTTGTTTACTCATTTTAAGACCAGCAATGAAGCTCGTGCAGTTTGATACTTTCTATCACAGAACATTTGGCGTACTTTAAATAAACGATTCCTCATGCCTAAAAGGGGCCACCATTAAAAAGCCTTTCATTCAAAGGTGAGGTCACTCCGAGTAGGAAAAATCAATTCTCAGTCCGTCTTCCCTTAGTCGAAATGCCATAGAGCGAAGTAAAAGCATGAAATAGTATTATGATTTGAGCATTTTAAGCAGACTTTTAAACGGATATCTTTGTATGATATGCCACAGTATAGGAGGATAATTGGATAATGTAAAGGTTCCTAATCAAACAACTCCCTTGGGTGATTTTTAAAAGCTATTTCAGAGATATTTATATCAATACAAAAGCCAAACAGGCATTAGCTTGCTTTGAGGTCACATGAATGCTCAGGAATTGGGAGGTAAGAAGTTCAGATTGGGAAAATACCCAAGTGCCAGTTGTCATAAAGCCAGCATTAGTCACTTTCTTGTGCAGTCCCAAATTCCATCATGCCATCAAGTCACGCGTCGGCAATGCCAAACCACATCGATTAAAGCCACTCCGTGGTCACCTGAGTGCAGACTGGCAAGAGAGGAGAGCATCCAGTACTTCATCAGTCCCTTCTGACCTACACCTTCATATAGATAGATAGATAGATGCACACATTTGTCTTCACAACCAGACTACACTCTTCATGCCTTCAAACATTTGTGGTGGGGGGAAAAAACAGAAAGTCTTACATAGGTATGCAAATTAATTCTATGTTGCATACTTATTTACCAGAACCACTGCAGGCAAATTCAGGTAATTACTCCAATTACCGGCTCTAAATAATCACACAACTCCTTTATTAAAAATATTCTGCTTATAGTTAGGTCCAGTTAACCTATATTGATGTAAATCTAACTCTAAAGCTTTGTCTTTTGTGTCCCGTGCATAGACCTTTTGTGTAGTTTATCTCTGATTACGTCCTCAGTGTGAGACAGTCTTAGCACAGATCTCGCCAATTTTTCTTTTTTTTTCCCCCTGAATGCATTTTATTCCTTACTACAGCTGAGCAGATAGATAGTGCAATTTGTTGGTGTACTTGCTGTGGACATGAATAATGTATTTGCTTGGCTGGATCAGACCATGTTTCAGCTCCATTCTGTGTGATAATGAAAGAGACCCTTTGGGATCACCAGCCTCTGCCGGTCAGTGACTCATACAACAGCCGGCGGAAAGATAACCCGCCGAAGAGGCAGGGGTAGTTTTGTGATGAATTTTTTTTTTTTACAGTTTTATATTTTCTGGGCTCCATTAAATATTAATCAGAAGCAGTAACATTGTTGGTTGTGGTCTTTGCTTAGGCCCTTTTTCTGTGAGGTCAGGAAAAAGGTTGCATTTTTTTGTGACTTGTCATGGCATTAATTTATATTTTTCTCAACATCTGGCCACAGGGTACACATTCAGCTTTTATTTTTATTTTTTTTCCATTTTTATCCAGTGCTGCCTGTAGCCGGTAAGGTGTCTCATGTCGGTGCACCCGCTAATTCCCCTTCTCATGCCCTGGAGCACTTCAATCACCAACACAGTAAAGCTGCACTCAGGAGATATGCTTCTGACAGCTCCTTTCTCTCACTCTGTCTCTCTCTTGCTCTCTCTGTCTGTGGCTCTCTACCACAGGCTGTAAAGTGCATGGACATCCAGAGAAACTCCATATCTCATCTTTCCAAAAGATTTTCCCTTCCAGGCTGACCTGCACCACTGAATTTGTGCTAGTCACACACACAAAAATGGATTGCCAAAGGACTTTATTTCACAAGTGAGCGGTTTATATTTGTTTCCTAATTCAAAGCTACTTCAGTACCCTACTTCTGCACACAGGATGTTTTAGCCTGTCAACCCACAGAGAATATATTAGTTCCTCCAAGGGCTTTATTTATTGTACTTTAAAAAAAAAAAGAATGTGGTGCACAGACTTATCATGGAACTGATGCTCAGAGATTAAAGGCAGAGTATTGTTTCTAAATGCCTCCAGATATGTGTGTCTCCTTCCTGGTGGTTTACCAAGACCTTAAGTCCTTCCACTTTTTCCATATGACATCTTTACACTAGACTACACCTGGTAATTAAACCGTCGGGGCAGCAGGAGCTGGGCTAAGGCTCAAATCTGCAGGTTGCCTACACCAGTGACCTACCTCAAGCCCCAACAACATACCTCCAAGCCTTTCACGCACTACTGCAAACACTGAAACCCCAAGATCCCAGAACCTCTGATAGCTGTGAGAATCCTGCTGAGTCATACTCCACTAGCTGTATAAACAATGTGCTCCTGAAATAGAAAGGTAGACTAATGGTGGAAGGAAGGAATTAAAAATTGGCCATGGAAGGCCTAGGTTTCCTTTTTGCGGTTTTGGTTGTGTTGTGTACCCCATGGGTATGGGTATGAAAAAATGGGTATGAAAAAACTTAGTTTATGTTATTTCCATAATTAGCAAGGCCAAATATTTTTAACTGATTGAATACTTTTTGTCAGTCTGATTGTCACAAATTCAAAAGCATTCAAACCACATACTACGCACTAAATCGGATGCCGAAATAGTAATGACAGCACTGGTGTACAGCCATACTGTACAGTTGTATATGGGGTGCAGCTGAAGCATTTGGGACTCTGAGGATGTAAACATCAGCTGCCATTATTGTCCTCACTATTCTCATAAAACTTCCATAATACTGAGGATGTAAATTTGTGTACCGTTTTTTTTTTTTTTTTCATCTACCTCAGTATTATGGAAATGTTATGAGAATGAAAACTTTATTGACACGTGATTGTGAAAGAGCAAAACCTCTCATCTTCTACAAGAGTTTGTCAATTAGCGACCGAGTTAGCATTAGCCAGCTAGCTTGCTCTGTTCATGCACGGCTGTCCTGATCACAGACACTGCAGTGTAGCTGTACTCATTCTGAGGGATCAGACCACATCACTCAGAGTGAGCTAGACAGCTATTATCTGCTGTAGGGGATGGGGTTGCTCTGCCTACAGCTACGGGGTGAATATACTCGCTCTCTGCGATGCTCCGTGAGGCTCTAAGACTGATGGTAGCGAGTTAGCCTTAACTAAACTTAACTAGCTAGATAAAACTCAGCATGCAGAACAAAACTTACACACTTAGTGTGTGGATATTTATTATCTAATCTGCTGTCTTCTTGTATTTTGTGATCTGATCTGTACAGATTGATCCAATTTGTGTTCTCCAGCCTGTCGTTTGGCTAATAGTTAACTGTGTGAAGCTGGATTTGCTTCTAAGTTTGGAGCATGATGTATCTGAAATGGAGTATGACACATGCATACAAAAACAAACCAAATCTGACAGCTCTGAATGCGAGTTATTGTTACAGGCTTTATAGGGTGACTCACAACAACTCGGTATTTTTCCTCCCCTAACTCAATAATCATTTCTTTTTATTTTTTATTTTTAACAAACCATTGCATGTACTGCAGTGTTGCATTAGCCCAATAATAGGCTGCTGACATAACTTAAAATATGCCACACAATACTTACCATTTGTGTCGACAGAACAGGGCTAGAGGAAATGTATTGTTCACTCCTCAGGAACACTGAAATTGCCACATTTTAATAAGAACAATGTAAGCATTTAGCTGTTTCCACTATCTGTTCCACAGAAAGGCAGCCTCACAGGAAATGGAAGAGGCATAAATCCCACTATTACACCACTATTTCACTTAAGGGTTCAGGATTGTGTGAGGTGCAGCAATGGAAATCAGATGTTTCCACTCTTCCACCCAATCATCTAAATTTAATATTCACCTTGAACAGACTATTTTCACCCTTTAGCTATTTCTGGGTCACATTCTACGATGAAGACAGATGGTTTGGGCCATTACAGTCAGATTTAATATGGAGAGGAAAATGAGGGAAAAGAAGTTCCAGTGGGAGTGTGTCTATTCAAGGTTTCCCTTCAAGCCCCCCATTGATTTTGAGAGGGTTGTAATGGCCAATCTGTAAATGTTAACCCCTGCTATATTACAGGGCAGAACATTCAAGCAATTAAGATTGTCCCACAGCAAACTTTATGTTCTGTGTACCTTTAAAATGGTCGCTATTTTTTTTTTAAAACATCTTGTTTCAAGCATCGCTGCCCCTGTTTCCTGTCTGACTATGGCTGCAATGGGAGCATTAACTGTCTTCCAAAGACGTGACTGCACAGGATGTAGGATGTCACTAATAAAATTGAATGACAAAGTGCTGCACAATGAACCGCTTATTAACTAGAGGCAAATTAACTCTTCTTAGGAATGGATCATGCTTCAACGTTCATGAATTCAGTCTTGACGTAACCGTGCATATCATTTTGAGATTTGGCGCTTGTGAATCAGTCACTCTTTTACTCTTTGCTACCTTGCAGTTGTTTTTCACTGGGTCTCAAACGATTCTCCCTCTAGCCTAAACATATTTTTTAAATCAGGCATCGCCACCAGTCTGAACTCTTCACAGCAATTCTCCGAGTTGGCTTCAAGCCCAAGTACATCTCATGCCAACACCACTTCCTCTTGCCGAATTTGCCTCACAGCTCCCTTTTCTACAAAGATAAGGAAATCACACAGAAATGATGAAAAATGCAAGCTGATCCCTCGCCAAATTAAAATTTTAAGCGAAACACCCTTGCAACCCTGCATATTTTATTCACAATTTAGAGTAGCTCCCGTGAATGGAAATATTCATAAGGGTCTTGGAGGGTCTCATCAGATCCCTTTCTTTGTCTCAAGATTGTACCACAGCTCCATATTATCCACTAGCCTGCAATGATTTTTATATCATATTTTGTGAGATATGTAGAATTACAGGTCTGTATGCATGCCACCTCGGGCCAAGTGGTTTAAGATCATTGACTTGGTAATGAGGGCAGAAGGCAGGGCGACTCGGAGGCCCGGGCTCAGTGCAGCAGATGGGAGGCAGCAGCAGGAGGAGCCCTGCTGAGTCTCAGAGATTCAGGCTTTTTTTGGGAACATGATGGTGAAAAGGACGAGGGAAGGAGGAGAGCCTCATGCTTGAGAATGACCCCAGGGCCAGGGGCCCTGCAGGGCAGGTGCTGCTCAGAAGTCTAAAGGTTAAGGCTTTGAGGAGACACAGCCTCACACAGGAGATGAGTGTAATATTGAGTTTTTTGGATCAATAGGGGCCATGTTGAGGGAAGAAAGGCTACTTCATGACTTGTGCCATGGCCTTGGGGCTGTGGGATTCAGAGGCGCTGGAGGTTTATTGTGTAGTTAAAGATACAAGGACTGTGGACATTCTCACAATATAGCTGTCAAAGGAAGGAGAATTAGAAATCCAGGGTTTGTTCCTTTCACTGAGTTGGAAAAAAGAGTTTTTAAAAAAAAAAAAATGCTTTAGAGTGTAGTGTATTGTATGTAGATGTATGTAAAATTATACATAGAATAGAGATATTTTTTTTTTTACCCAAATTGGAGGTGTATGTACTTGCTGAAATCTAAAATGCTGCATATTTTACGTTAGCCAACAAGCTGCCTGGTTCAGCAAAGTCATGCCAAAATCGCCCACATGTTCAGTTTATGGCTCAATTTGAAAGAGGTTATTGCTTCCAATAAATTTGCTTTTACAGCATTTTGTTTTGCACATGTTCACTCACCTCTGCATTTTGTTCCCCCATTCAAAATTATTGCATTTTCATTACAGTTTCACGCCCTTGTAGATAACAATTATTGAACTCTGCCAAACAGAAAGAAGCAGTTAAAATAAACATAAGCAATTACACTGTCCAAAAGCAGCAGTTTAGATTGATCGGCACAGTCTAAGTACATCTAAGTAGGCATTCTTTTGTAAGTGACTCATTACAGTCATTGTGTTTCAATGACCCTACCATAGAAAATAAATATCACTGTAAATTGTATGCACAGCCAATTACTGACAGGACAGCCAAACATAAAAGTCATTTCCATATCACATGCACAACAGAATCGCTGGCATCGCCCAGAGCTCCTCAACTTCAGGGGTGCTCACATAGTGAAATTATGCATAGAGAAGCAAGGGGTGAGAGGTTAGAATAGAGATGAATGTTCAAGCTTTTAGTGGGGAGGATTCAGGACCTTCTGCAACTTCCTGCACCTTTTCACTGGCTTTTCTACTCCCTTCTGGATCCAGCGGAGACCCTGCTCACCCTTCTCTGCTCCCCTGAACCCAGATGTGGGCTGACCCCAAGCTACCTACCTTAGGTCTGAAATACTCAGAGCGATGGTGAATAAATGCATTCATGAGCTATGTATGTAACCCTTTAGGCTATTCCTCACCCTGCCGGCCCACTCCAGACCTAATGCCTTTGAAGAATACAATAACCAAGTATCTCATTATTTTCTTCCTCGTTGTATGTGTTTAAAAAAACATCTGGCACTAATATTCTTTATTCTTTTTCCAATTTTCCATCCAATCAGACAAGAGTGGCAAAAGAAAAAAATACGTTTTGTTTAATTGGCTCAGGCGGCCTTTATTAGGTTAGAGCAGAGTGAGTGCTTTCCTGATATATTGGAAAGGGGCTTTGAGCTGGGTTGCCACCGCATGTGGCCTCATAAGTCACATGAGAATCACTGCTGCCATTAAAAGAACACAAGACACAGGAGGAGTGAAACCTTGCAAAATGAGCGTCATTTTTCTCCAAACAACTCCTATTTTCGGCTGCTGCCTTGTCAATAACCTTGTGACAGCTATTAAAATTTGTTGACCCTATGAATCAGCATGTCAGCTGTAATTTATTTGCGCTACAGTGTCGTCATCCACCACAACTGTGCTCATGTTTGATCTGTCTGCCTCATTGTAAAAGATGAGCCATTCACAAACAAGGTTGTCCTCATTCCAGTGGGCCATGAGCAGAAAAAAAAATGGAGAGGAACCAAGGCCTCAGAAATTGAGCAAATGCCCATAAATTTTCAGCAGGACATGGCTTTGTTTGAATGAGCTCGGCATTGATTAATTGAACCCTCCTGAGGCCGCTCCATAACTCAGGCAAGCAGTTGTTGCTGAGAGAGGATCATGTCGTAAGATGGACCATACAGCCCTGTGACCCACTCCAGTTCTTGGTCCTAAATTAATTCCTGACAACTACTGCAGGATTTGATCCTGGATTTGTATTTGTCTTTCAACACAATGACAGCTAGCTAAGGAATAAAGCTCCCAGCCAGTCTTAAAGCTCTCAACTGGAATATGAATGTTATTTATGTCAAAAAACTTGGAGAAATGCACATTCGCAAATTACTTTCATTAGAAGACAACAATAAACAGAAACACTTTAATGAATAGAGCCTCACGAAGACACCAGTGACCTTTGTGTTAATTTTCATTTAAATAATCTACAAAACTCAACAGTTATAGATTAATAGAAGAGAGATTTTGAAAAGGTTCTAGAGGCTTCATTGGAAAAGACAAGCTGTGAATGAACTCTTTACAGCTCATGGCTAGCTATCACATCAAGACAAAACTACACTCTTAGACAAAATGACTTCTCAAGCGTTCTTTGTATAGATAAGGGTTTTTAGTGTAGTAAAATGGTTCTACCTGGAACCCTCTTTGACTGTTGCAAAATACAAAAGAACCATTAAGGGTTCCTGCAAATCACCAAACTGAAGAACCCCTTTAGGCTTTATAAGGATATTTAAATAAAATCACATTTTGAATGATTCTCCATTTGTTCAGTATTTCTTTGGCTGAGCTAATCAAATCTTGCACTTCATCAGTGTCCCTGTCTTTGGATTGTCTCATCAATGGGAGTAAGGCTATAGTCAAGACTGCCATTATCAAGTCCAAAACAAGTTCAAGACCGCAGCTACCTAAAATCGAATCAAGGCCAAGTATTCAGGGGGTCATGGCCAAGTCAAGTCGGAGTCCAAATGACAGTGAGCCCGAGTCAAGATTGAGATTGAAAACCTGTCAAGATTGCGACTGAATATTTTTTGAGGCCAAGACTTTGCTTCAAATAGTTGGCTTCATTCATGCATTGTGCCAGTGATTAGGCTATGTTTTCTAGAAGAAGGAAATAACTTACAGTGTAGTGCAGTATTTGTGCGTTATTTATACATACTCTCGGTCGAGACCAAAGACCATATTTAATGAGACCAATTCCCAAGACCGAGACAAGTCCCAGTACAAATGCCAATAATTCCAAGACAACACAGTCCAAGATCATATTCTAGTCCAAGACTGGACAGTATGTAAGTTGATGAACATTAAAACATTAAACTGAAAGGAAAAACTAAGCAAAACTGTAGCACAAGCTACAGTAATGAGTTGGAAATGATACAAACAATCCACCAAAAATGCCAGCCATCACCTGAGGTTTAAGCTGTTTTACCTTTGTTCAAAAGCAGAGCCCAGAAGAAAGACCCAACAAGTTACCCATGTCAGGAATATTTTGTACAGTCAATATATGTAGGTACAGAGACGCAGATAGTGTTGGTGTCTCACAGCTCCTGGGTCCAGGGTTTGATCCTGAGCTCTGGATGCTATCTGTGAGTTTTGCCTGTGTCTGTGTGAGCTTTCTACAGGGACTCCAGTTTCCTTCCACCTTCCATAAACTCTAAATTGCTCCTGAGTGTGAATGAGCGTGTTTTTTGTGTTGGTGTCTGTAAGATGCCTTTTAATGGACCAGCACCTTGTTCGTGGTGTATTCCTGCACTGTGTCTAATGTTCTTTGAACAGACTTCTGATTTCTGACCAGGATAATGCATTTACTAAAGAATTAAAGAATGAGATAAGCGTGATTACTTTAGTTTTCTTTTGTATTGTTTGACAAGGGATTATTTAGAACAAGAAGGAAGTACATGTCTCTTTATGACACAGTATGTGTTTGCTAATTACCCTTTTCTGATTTCTGTACAAGATGAGCAAATCATGACTCAGAGAAAAATGCTCTCTCCAGGACCAGTTCCTGATTGCCATCAGAGCTATTAATGTGTACATTATAAAATCTTAACCAACACATCCTCAAGTCAGTAAATGATCTAATGCAAGTTTGAGATGCAAACTCCAGTGAGTTTCACAATAAGGTCACATGTGGCAGTTGAAGAGAAACATCCATTTTCATTGGTCTGATGTCCATTTGGCTGATGAGGCAGGCGTCCTGTGTGCAATTAGATGGTCATCCCATCCCAGTCCCCTTCTGTCTGTCTGTCAGTTAGGGCAGAGGTCGGCACCTATAATTATGCTCCAGACGTCAAAGGTCAAAGTGGAGCAAGGTCAAGACTAAATTCCCCCCCCAAGTGCTTAACATTTAGCTGACACACTGAATGTCTTTCCAAATGGAGGCATGTGTCAGTGACTGTCTGTTGGCTTAAGTCTCACCAGGATGCCAAGTGAAAATCAAGATAAATTGCATCATGGTATGAGATTACCTTTCACCATCTCCTAAAGGCCAAAACATAAATGAAATTAACTAAACAAACAGGCACAGGAGTTTAGCATACAAATTCAGTCACTTCGAAATTAAAGCATATTTCTGAGACTGGTTTAATCAAATTAAACTGACAGCATTTTTCATGATATATCAGAAAAACATGATGGAATAACGGTTGAAAGGTGAGCAGATTGTACTGATTTGCTCCATGTGTCTTGTATCAGCTCTAGCAAAACACAAATCGGGACCGTGAAGAAGATATCCTGTTGCTGTTCCAGCAAACAGCTTTCTCAAGTTGTTCTTTGTTTGTTCAGCTGTGTCTTAACTGCAAGATCACAATGATTATCATCATTAGCATCACTTACCTTCAGGTTTCTTTCCCGACCCAAAACCATGTGCTTCTCTAGAACACTGTGTTCTCCTTCATTTCGCCCAGACCAGGCGATGTTGACTCAAATGGCCTTTGGATCATCTTTTGCTCACTGCCTTATTTTCTCTGATATGCACGCAATCGTAAAGATCATGGTGTTATTGCCAATTCTTGTGGCTCAATCAACTTTCTCCATCAGCATTTGAGTTGAACCATGAGATAGAAACAAAGTTCATGCAGGTTTGCTGGTCTTACTGATACGTTCCTCACATCATTCAGAGAATATATTAGATTTACCAAGACATGCAACATTTATAGAGTGTAAAGGTTCAGCCCAGGGAGCTCCACTATTTGCACTGCAGTTATCCTATACATTTGAATGCATTAATATGTTAGCATTGCACATTCATGTATTTGCTCCTTATGTCAGTGTACATAGGACGCTAGAGGAATTCAAATCCACCCAACCCTATCCACTGACTCCCTGTTTCCCTGCAGCATCATTTTTATTAGCTTGCCAATCAATCCAAACTCAATCTGGGCCTTCATTTCTTGTGGAAGGAACATGTCCAATTGCCACCTTACTGCCTTAAATGAAAGCTGACACAGCTGATTACAGTGTTCCTGTTTTCCCACTAAGCACCACTGTCAGGATGAGAGTTATGAAGGAGCCACAATGACAGCACAGCAGGTGACTGTATGCCTTCACCTCTCTCAAAGAAAGACAGAGCAGCCATACCCCTCCTCATTATCTCTGATATGTGCCATGTTTTCAAGGTAATCAAGGAAATAGAACATTTATTCCCCCTTTCCCCCAAAATCAGGACATGTAACCCCCCCCCCCCCCGGGCATCCAATTTCACAAGTGAAAACTTTTCTCTGTAGAGTGCTTTTCATTCCCCCTTTTCAATCAGCATGTAGCACCATGAAGGACTGCCTCTTAGCTCTAGGCCTTCCTTGTAGTGTATACCTGCTGCCTGCTCAGGGAGCTGCCTTTCAGATGGAATACACTGACATGACACACTAACAAACTTGTATGTATTACGTAACTTAATTTGTGTTGGCATTTATGAAGGTTGAAGGAAGAAATCCACCCTGAATGCCCTGTATATTAATTAATTAACATGTGTTCTTCAGTATTGTCAAAGGTTTATTCTGTAATTAAGGTCTCAATTGATTTTTGTAGTTTAAATGACTTTCATCAACATGTTGAACTATTCTCACTTTGGTTAATACTTACCCACAATGCCACTCAATTACCCGCCGAGTGTGGTGCTAGTGGGATTTATACTTTGTACTCAGAAAAACCCAACCTCCAACACAGAAAAATGCAACTTCCACCTTGCCCAAGTTCTCTGCCATAAACACACCCTACATCACAACAACATGCCGGCGCACACAGTCAATGGCAAACAGATTTCCTTTTGCATCATTTTCTACTTGAAATGATCCCCCATGATGTCAGAGGAGCAGACAACCACTAATGTCTCACAGGAATAATGACTCAACCAATAAATTTGATCCAGAATCACTAACCACATTACATATACAGTAGACATAAAAAGTCTACACATGACAGGGTTTTTGTGATGCAAAAAATGAAACCATGTCAGAACATTTTTCACCTTTATTGTGAAATTGCAACATGTAAAAATCAAGTTACAAAAAAACAAATGTTTTAGGAGAAAGAAAAAGACAAACAAATACCTTCCAATACCCAGCTTGCCTAAGTGTGTACACCCTTTTATAATTGGGAATGTGGCAATGTTCAGAATAAACCACATTCAAACTCATGTTAAATACTAATTAGTATACACCTGCCATCAATAAACGTGACTGATTAACCCCCCAAAAAATACAGCTGCTCCTATAGGATTTTCCTAACATCATCTAGGTAGGATCCAACTGGAAAAGCCATGGGCCGCAAAAAGCTTATAAAGCAGGTACGGGATCTCATTGATCAGGAGTGGGTTAAAAAAAATTTCCAAGGCAGTGGATATACTATCGAACACTGTAAAGACAATGTCATAAGTGGAGAAAATATGGCACATCAGTGACATTACTAAGAACAGGACATCTCTCTAAAATTGAGGAGAAAACCAGGAGAAATCTGGTCAGGGAGGCTGCCAAGAAAGAATTGCAGCAATTTCTGGCAAGTACTGGTTGCTCCCTACATGTGACAACAATCTCCCAAATTCTTTATTTCTGGGCTACAGGGTCGAGTGGCAAGATGGAAGCTTTTTTTGCCAAAAAAAAAAAAAAAATACATAAAATACATAAAAATACATCCAATCTCCCAAAATCATGTGGAATAATGTGTTATGGATCAATGAGACCAAACTTTTTGGCCATAATACCAAAAGATATGTTTAGCGCAAAAAAAAATAAAAATACACAGCACATCACCAAAAGATAAAAAGATACAATCCTCACAATGAAGCATGGAGGCGGCAGCATCATCATCAAGCTTTGGGGATTTTGGTGCTTTTGGAACCGGGGCTTTAATCAAGGTGGAGGGAATCATGAATATCTCCAAATAATGGTCAATTTTGGTGCAAAACCTTAAGGCTTCTGCTAAAACACTTAAGATGAAGAGGAATTTCACCTTTCAGCATGACAACAACCTGAAGCACACCTCCAAATCAACAAAGGAATGGCTTTGGAATGGCCCAGCCAGAGTCCAAATCTAAATCCAATCAAAAATCTGTGGGGTAATTTATAGCTTGCAATTTCACAATAAAGACAGAAAATTTCCGACATGATTTATCTTGGTTTCATTTTTTTTACATCACAAAAACCTGACATTTTAACAAGGGTGTGTAGACTTTTTATATCCAGTGTATATTTTCATATAAATATATTTGAATTTGTACATTTTTTAACAATATTTGTTAAGTTTGTATACAGGAGCAGAATAAGAGATGATTGAGACATTGCTGAGAATTGTCAGAGAAAGCGTCGTTGGCCTGAGAGCTCCCCATTGGTAATTATCCTCATTATTATGCTTATAGTAGGAGGAAGCAGTAGAGGGTGATGATAACCCTTCTAATAATATATTTTCTTTCTAATTGTCACAGTTCAGGAAACTTTAGTCTCCACGAACACTCAATCTTGGGTTTTCTGGGTGTTCTGAAAATGTTTGACATTTCTAAATGTTCCAACAGCATTTCTGCAACAACTGTAATTGTTTCCTTAATGGGATTTTTTCCCCTCTAATTGGGCTACTTTGTGAGAACCGTAATTATGAACATATACTGGCCAAAAGTACACTATATGGCCAAAAGTATGTGGACACCTGACCATCATACCCATTTGTGGGTCTTTCCCAGCACATACAACTGTCTAAACTGTCTTTGTATGCTATAGCATTAACATTACCCTTCTCCTGACACACAGTTCTTGTGCTGATGTTGCTTCCAGAATAGTAACTCTGTAGTCAGTGACGCAACAGAGGATAGGCCATTTTTACCTGGTTACACACTTCAGCACTCGGCATCCCTGCTCTGAGAGTTTGCATCGTCTGCCACTTTTTACCGAGCTGTTGTTCCTCCTAGACACTTCCAATTCACAATAATAGCACTCATATTTGACCAGGGCAGATCTAGCAGGGTAGAAATCTCACAAACTTACTTGTCAAAGGTGGCATCCTATGACACTGCCATGTTTAAAGTCACCAAGGTCTTCGGTATGACCCATTCTACTGCCACCGTTTGTCTGTTCTGGAGACTGCATGGCTATGTGCTTGATGTCATGCACCTGTTAGCAATGAGTGTAGCTGAAACACCTGAGCTCAGTCATTAGGAGAGGTGTCCACATATCTTTGGCCATATCGTCTATTTTCAGGATGTTATTTTAGAATATTACAGCTGGTCCTTCTTAGAACCTGTCAAATGCATTAGAGAACATGTTCTCTGTTAACTGGAAAACAATTGTACTGCCAATTCAGATTCACTTTTATATCTGTGTTATGATATTGCTCTAGTCCTGTTGCCATTTACTGCTCCAGACTTGCAGCTATTGCTTTCATTCCTTTATTTTTTATTTTTATTTTACTATGCATGACCTTTTTATTTACAGTTATGCCACTCCTAAACACACACACACATATACATACAGTATATCGTGTGTGGCTTTCTCTACATGCATGACGTCTTCATAAATAAATTCATAAAACAATCACTCATTTCTTTCTTAATGGGTTTGGTTAGCAGAAGCTGAAGATGTATTCGGTTTCAAACCTGGCTAGGCGTAGCATAGCTTTAATCAGGGAGTTGACTGCTGTCAAGCACTGAGTCTTACACACTCTCAGTAAACATTAGAATATGTTCATGTGGTCAGTGTTGAGAATATGAGTAATACGTACAGAATGAGTTTTCAATTTACAGTATGGTCTCCTCTCTGATCTTTAAATGACTCATATATAAAATGCTGTTTCACATTATACATGTGCAATACTTTATACAGTAATTCTTTGCCATATGCTATATGTATAATGTCTATACATTGTTCTAGGTCCTTAATTTGGCAAACTATATTTGTATTTGAGTTCACACATTGTGCAATTAATGTGCAATTAACATAATTTATACATATAATACAAATTACTCTAAGGAATGCACAACGCCAATGACAGTTTGATATACAGAACTAAAACATTTAGGCACACAAATTCGTCTTTATATGTTTTGTCTTAGATATTTACTTTGCCCTTTCTATTAGTCTGTCAGTAGAAAAGAGCATTTTCCAGTAAAATTAAATGTGTTAGGGGGGAAAATGTTGCATGGTGTTAAAGAAAGCACATTCTTAAAAGAATTTGCTTCGGTTGTCCCTCTAGCGGGAACCCTTAAAGGTTCTGCGTAGAATCCTGCACCCAAGTATTTTCTTATCAGACAAGATTCCGTGTAGCACTCCTTTAGGAAGCTAAAACCTTTTTTTAGCCAGAGGGTAACATTTTAAGTAATAGCCAGCATTTTAGATAAAAAAACATAAGGGGAGGATGTCTGGGAAGCAAGTGAGAGAAGAAGTCCAGTCCTTCCAGACCATTTCCTCATAAAATTGTATGACAGTACACCTAAGAGCATTGATGCAGTTTTAAAGGCAAAACTGAATTAGTTTGATACTATTTACTGCTTTACTTTACTCTTTTTTTTTTAGAAGAATCTTCACTTTAAAGAATTTCTTTACAGGTACCTTAGACTTTTAGACTGTGATGATTTTCGAAAACCTGAGTAGATTGTAAAGTCTCTTGGTGCTTAAATAAAATACATTTAGCGTGACGTGGGTGTAAGCGAATCCATTTAAAAACAGTCACATACTCATTCTGAATGAAATTGCTTTTCTGCGCAGGCCTGTGATAAAACCATGACATTTCCACCGTAATTATCTCCATATTGCTCCCGAATGTTTGCTAAAAGGATTATTTTCCTCCCCTAAGCCTCTCTGAGCTGCAGCTCTGACTTTCTCCTTTCTCGGCATGTCATTTCCAGTGTGTCGATGCTAAATTTGACATTGTCATGTGCGCTGTGCTTACTTTGCATGCAAATGCATCCTGCTGCCCATCTCCCAATCACTACAAAGACCTCTGAACCCTGTGCAGGTCATTTAAAATGTTAATGCTTCATTTCCTGCCAGTGAAGATCAGTCCTTGCTCTACATGTAATTGAGGAGGGTAAGACCAGAGGATAGCACTATTCAGATGCCTGACTCCAACCCTTACCTTCTTCCTCCAAGCCTTAATTAGAATAGGGGGAATGGGGTCTTATAATCCCTGAATACTTTATCAGTAATTTACAACCAAGGATAGTAGCAATAAGACTTTATGAAGGGCTTGTTCTGCTGTTAGACAAAAACAAGATTCTTTTTCCCTGATCCTGCGTAACCTCTTTCTGCGCTGTTGTTTCCACTTACTCAGTAGGTAGAACACCTGCATGGTTATTATCACTCATTAGCGCCGGAGCCCCTCCTGCGAGCACAATCCTCAACGCTAACTACACACCTGCACTGCTTACTTCCTACAGACTAAATAGCATGCTACGAGCTGTTGAACTAATGGTAATGATGCACAAATAGCAAGTTAGCAAGTCGATAGGCCAATTCAGTTTGTAATATGGGATCCACAGAGTAGATGGAGGATGAGAAAGGATAAGCAATTCTTCTACCGGTGGACTTATTGCTTTCCATTTCCATAAGCTATGTGAGGACATAGGAGAGAATAGAGGAGAAAAGAACCTCCTTGCAGTGCAGCTGTACTGACATGTTTCTCATTTGTCTCTCTGAGGTCATTTGAGATGCTCAGATCAGAGAAGGATTTTGCACTGACATGAGTTTTACCAAGCAGGGGCTTTCCTCTGCAGCTGTGATTAAGAACAGATACAGAGTCTGCTCTGAGCATGCTGTGGGCCTCAGGAATCCAGCTCGAAAGGGCCTCTGCCAACATCAACAGGCAGATCTAGAGCGTTAGCTGCAAGTAAGTAAGTAGCTGTGCGAATAAGACTCCACTTATCCCCCATGATCCCAAATGAAGCTGAGCAGGTTCTTGATTAGCCCACAGCCTCTCATCCAACCGACCTGATTGCAACCTTCACTCGAGAGCATACAGCTTGAAGTTTGAGCTCACTCAGCTAAGCTGCTGAAACAGAACAGCTTTCAATCAGAGAAGCAAATGCCATTTCAGTGGTCACCTAGCAAATTGTGAAACGTTGCACATGCAGGGGTAGGAATGGAGAGAAGGAAAGAGCAGGAAGCAGGGTAATGCATATCACATGTTCTTTAGATTTAGATTCTACAACTAGGAATGTTACAATTATTACGTAATCTTCTAATCACAATTATGGGGATTATTTATGTTTACTGCATTTAAAGTTTTCATATTTGTGTTAAAAAAAATACTTCATTAGATGCTCTCTTAGAGTCACGGTAAAATTTATAAATTGCATAATTGTTTCAGAGAATTTCATTAGAGTATGAATGTGATGACAGATTTCTTTAAGAAACAGGCCTGAAAATTTAAATAGAGAATGTGAATCGGGATTAAACAAAAGATAGTGTTACTGTGTCATGAAATATAAAAGCCAATCATGTTCTAATATGCATATTTATGTGATCCATATTTACATGTTCTGAATTTATTGATGAGGGAAAACATTCTGTGCCTATGTCTGTTTTCTAATGATATTTATTAGAGGTCAGTAGCTCAGTCTATAGTTGCTCAGTGGTTAAAGGAAAAATCCACCCTGAATGTCTTGCATCTCAGTATTTATAATCATATATGTAATCTTCAGTTGTGTGCAAGATTTGTTTTATTACATGTTGGTCTATTTTCACCTTCAATGGTTTCCCACATTACCCACAATGCCGTTTGACTACCTTCTGACAGTGGCCCCAGTGGTATTTAGCCCTTGCTTCATCTCTACCTAAAAAGAGTGGTGCAGCAGCGCTTTAGTCCTTGATTTTGTCCAGCTCTCTCACCTCCTCATCTGTATACTCTGCTCAAACAGATCAGGTTCCAAAGCATCAACTTTCATGCTAATACCACCATCAACGCCATCGTACTTGTCATCCCTTAGATAGCTAACTAGCCGAGCAGAGTCTCTGCCATAACTCAGTGCTGGAAGTTTGAGTCCAAAGCTTGCTGTCTCCCCTACATTGGTTGTTTCAATAATATTGCACTGAGTAAGAAAAGAAGCTCTTGCTCTATTGTTTTTAACTAGCTAACAGTGAACGAACTTATCACTTATATTGGATATCACTGAATTTTTTTCTCCTAATCAACACCATTGTTACTGTGCTAGCAATGTCTAACTTCTCATGGGAATAACACAAATACACAAATAATTAACCAACAAATTAGCACCAGAATCACTAAACACATCACAAATATTACAATATAAACATATTTAATGTGTTCCAAGGTGGAGTTTTCCTTTAAGGCTCTAGGCTACTGATTGGAAGGTTAAGAGTTCAAATCCTGGCACTGCCTTGCTGCCACTGTTGGGCCTAAACCTTCATCAGCTCAACTCAATTGTAAGTCATATAAATGCATCTACCAAATGAAAAAATGTAATTATAGTAAAATATGCTAGGTATTATGCTTGGTAAATATATGATAATCACATTTCTGGTGGAAATTTGAATCCCTTGGATTGAAGTATGCATGTTAATGTGTATGAGCTTTAGACCTTCTCAAACTTATCACAGGCTATTCAAACACAAGCAGAGGAAGTACTGTAAAATCCATTGTGGAACTCACATCTGTACATAATCCTTCTCTTTTTATTGCTTCTTATAATAGCACAGCATGGCTGGGCTGTTTCAGAGCTTGGCTTGATTGGTGTCTCTCCTACTGGTTTGTGGTAGAAAAATAGCATCTTGAAGCTTTCTTGCTTTCAGCAATGTGATGTGATGTTTCTCTCCTCATGTCTCTCTTCCTTTAGGGTCTTTTGCCTTGCCAAGCAACAATAGGCTAAACTTCCTTATTCCTGCTAATGTTCCTAATTAATTCAGTGTCTCTGCAGGATTTGGACAGAGTACAGAGAGAGGTTGCTTTAGATGCAGCGGTAGGTCAGTGGTTAAACCAAAAAGCCAATCTTTATAATTAAAATGTGATCTTTAATGGCCAAACATCTAAGATTTATTTTATAATGAAGTTCCTAGTTGACTTTTAAGTTTAAACTCCTTTCATGGACATGTTGGACTATATTCGCTCTGGTTAAGGGTTTCCTATATTACATTACTGATAGTGCCAGCAGTGGGATCTAGGCCTTGCTTCATCTCTACCTAAAGAGACTCATCTGTACAGTCTATCTCAAACAGATTCCAGGTTCCAAAGTTTCAACTCAAGCTAATACAGTCATGAGCGCAATTGAGTTTGTCATCTTTGAAGTTTGCGTCTTTACAATACATTGGATTTCTCATTAATATGACATTGAACACGCTGAAAGTGGTGAGTGAGAAAAGCTCTTGAGCCGAATTTCTAGGCGCTAAATTTGAAACCTGAACATCATCACTTATTATTGTTTGAGATAATAGAACATTTTACTCCTGTTAAACACCATTGTTACTGTGCTAGCAATGTTCCTCTGTGATGTCAGTGCAGCACATGGCCACGAACCTCTCATGGGAATAACAAAAATACAGCACCAACAAGCAAATTTGCACCAGAATTGCTAAAGCGATCACAAAGGATTCAATATAAACATATTGGTAACCCTTTACAATAACAGTACATGAATAATCCATGAGAAATGGATGGAGAATGACACAAAATGTCTTGAGATGAAATTATTGGTGTTTATTATTAGTGCGTCTTTCTACATTCAGTAAGGAGCATCAGTGTAAATTACGAAAGTAATCCAGCGCAATGATGTTTGTGTACACAGCTGCATATGGCAAATTATATAAACAATTTGAAATTATGCACATTTAATTCATATTCTTTCGTATACAGCATGTTTGATTTACTTTACAAGTTAATTAATACATTAACTAACAAACATGTACTTAAGGTGGTCCTTATTCACACATGAATTCATAAGACTCTTCATTAGTTTGTGAATAGTACATGCCTTAACTCATGATATCAAACATGATAAAACACAAGTCGTTTTGTTTGGATCAAATGGCAAAACTGACTTGAGCACAATCGATTTGGGGTCTCTAACACCATATCAAGTCCACGACGCTAAAAATCTGGGTTTTATATTTGACAGCGAACTAAAGCTAGATAAACAAATTAATGCCACTGTGAGCTCCGGCTTTTACCATCTTCGTAGGTTAGCGAAGGTCAAACCCTTC
>CM040993.1:10143083-10156131 GCA_022985145.1 Pangasius djambal | reverse complement strand
TATATATATATATATCTGCAATATTATTGCAGATATTAGGTTAGGTTGGTGACCTGAGAAGGTAATATACACAAATGTGTACTATTAGTGACCCAATGTTCTAGCACTGTGATTCCACAGGTGATGAACTTCATATGATGTGCTAAATGTGTTCAACTCTCTGGTTTCTGAGTTCAGAGGGTGTACTGTAAATTTAATTGTGAAAGGTGGAAAAAAGAAGGCTGACTAAAGCTTTTGTTTATTGGTGACGTTTGTTGGTGCTGTGTATGTGGCTTGAGAGTTATGTAGCCTGTAAAACTGTGACCCTTCAGGCATCTATATATGATTTATTCAAGTGCTACTAATGAGGATTTCTCTATTACTTCCCCTGTTTGTGTGTACGTGCATGCCCTCAAACCACCACTGAAAACTGATCAAACTGAGGCCGACTTGAAAACCCCAGAATTACATAATTGTGAACAAATGTGGTTTGAGCCAGTGAGCATGAGATCGGAGAATGATTAAATATTTAAGCTTCATCAGTGCAGTTCAGAGCATCTATCAGGGCCCACAGGGAAAGAACCGTACTCTAGTGCTGTGACTTTTGGTTTTTGAAGCTCTTTCTTTACTAATTCTTGTGTAGATTATGTGGTTCTCTTTGTTATTCCTCTTTTTTTTATGTGCTGAGATGTTATCTGTGTTAAAGGGGAATTCTGTGAAAGGGAAAAAAAAGCAACATTAAATGTGTTTTTTACATCTTCCCTAAAAATGCTTCTGGCCTGGTTAATGCTGTCAGCTGCGTTTTCTGCTGAACTGTGTTACATCACACAGAAAAAATGGAAAATGAATAGGGGATTGATTTCACATTTTTCCTGAAGTCATTTGAGTTTATGAATACCATAATATACATGTAGAAATTATTGTCTGGAATGTACTTGCTATCTGTGAAGTTCCTATCTGCTATCATATCATTGTACAAGGTGTTGAGTTATTGAATTCCTACACAGTCACTGAATGAATCTAGTATCTGAATCTAGATACAGTATAATGGAACATCTATGTAATATACAAAAATAGGAACTGCAAATAGGCATACCTTGCATTACATTATAAGAAAAGTAAAACTTTAAAGGTATGGTCGGTGGTATTGGTGGTGTTGGCTAAAGCTGACTGTTTTAAAACTCAATTAAAATAAAGCACCACCCTTTAGTGTACCTTCTAAAACCATACCATGACTGGCAACAGGATTCACAAGCACATAGTGATACTTAATTTTCCTATTTGGTTGGATTTTCGTGGCCCAGTTGATGTGTTTCTTATCCCATTTACAGAGTCTAGGGTGCCATAGAAATGAGAGTTTCTACTGTGACTTGACGTTTTACTGTCACCTATTAGAATCTAAGGGGAATTTTGACAAATATAATAAAAAGTGCATTTAAATATCATTGACCCTACCTCTAAAAACTCTAAATATTATTCTAAGTGTAGCCTAGTGCGTGTTTAAAATTTCAGATATCAGTGGAAGAAGTCTTTGAGCAACTTGTCCTGCACCATCTGTTCCCTGACCTTCACTATATCACTAAACCGTCACTGAATGATGAGCTTAAATAATGACCATCTATTGGCAGATGTGCATGTATTTACATCTTAGCAAAGCAGGTGAGAAAAATTAGCCCAAAATAGCTCATTTCATTTGTTGTGACTAAACCTCAGGTGGTGACGTGATAGCGAGAGTGGCCCACCATGCCCTTCCAGTTGTGAAATCAGAAGCAAGCATCCTCTAGGGTGCCAGATGTGACCACTAACCTGCTCCTTCCCTAGACAAGGCTAAGTAATGCACATGTTAGCAAGCATACACAGAGAGCAGAACCCCAATCGCTTAGGGCACACAAAGGCAATGTGGGACATCATGGCTCTTGAGTTTATTGCATAAGGCATGGCCACAGGTTGGGAATTGGATTATCATCCTCTGGGGGAAGTGGAGCAAATGCAAATGGAACTCGGTGCTGTTCCTGCTGTGGGAATAGAAGTGTTTCTAATGCATATATTATTATGACCCTCCTGCCTTAACTGGTTGTTACTGAAATAGTACATTGATGGTTGTGGTTATGACATTTTGTTGAGTTGCAGTAGGATGTTTTCGAAGGTTAGACCAGGTCAGCTGTATGTGGCCCTTTCTACTGCCACCTCATTCACACTGTATATTAAATAATCTATTTTAAAACTGACTATAGTCCCTCTGTCCTTGTTTGACAGGGTTGTGTCCATCTGGGTAATTTGATAAGAGCCATTTAGGCCTCACACACAGCCTGTAATGGAACACCTAGGAGACTTGCTAAGGATTCATCCATAGTTATAAGTGGGTCAGACAGAGAGATAGACATAGAGTGAGACAGAGAGAGGGAGAGAGGGTGGGAGAAGGAGACAGACAAATTCAGAAAGACACACAGTGACAGGCTGAGAGAAGGAGAGTCCGCCTGCCTCTGTCTGAAGCAGTTCCTGCCCTTTTCCTTCCACTTTTCCTAAACAGGATGCCCATATTTATTATTCACACTCACTGACCCCCCTAAAACCCATCTTGGTCTGAGCAAGGGTCAAGGAAGGACCATAGCAATACATTTCCCCTGATTCCCTGGAGTCAGTGAAGTGTGGATTTCTGAAAAATACACACTATTTTCTCACTTTTTTTTCTTGTTGCTTTTTATATGCCTTCACAGATAAACCTTCCCTTTCATGGACATGCTTTAGTGTTTGATCACAGCATGCCATGCCAACCCAGCTAACCTCCACTCTCAGATCTTCAGACTGCAGTGCAGCATATATATACTCATCAAAGACCTGGTCTGATCCTAGCTCACCTCAAGAGAGTGTGACTGGGTCATGTACGCTGACCCATGTCTGGAAAAAATGAAAGATTTCCAGCACTCTAAGTGATTAGCGATGACTAATCAAGTCGTGCCTAATGACAGAATGTTAATTACAGTGTGGTGGAAGTATCTCTCTGCTCCTATCTGTGATCACAGGCAGTTTGCATATTTGCAGTGTACCTGAAACAGCCCAGCAGGAGCTTTCCTTATCTCAGGCTACCCAGGATATGAAAGCACCACCACATTGTAGAAGTTCTGTGCATCTGCGTATCTGTGTATCAAAAGGTATAAGAGTGTTAACTCATGCATGCATATGGATTATTAGTTTAAACACTTATACAATTTTGGCACGTTTAAAGTTTGACTGATTTATATCTGTCAGAGGTTTGATGAACAATCACATTTCAAGTCTAATCATTCACAAAGCCTTGGTAGGGTTACATTGTCAAAAATGACTTAACTAGATGATCTTTATCTTTCAGTCTTTTTACTGTATTGTGAAAATTAGCTTGAAATGAGCATTTCTTATAGTGCATAGTTTAAAATAGCTTTCTTATAATCTTTTAATTAAAAAGAAATACATCACGTTACAACATTTACATTTACATTTATGGCATTTGGCAGACGCCCTTATCCAGAGCGACTTACAATAGTGCTTTGAAGTCTATCAAAAATACATTCTGATATTGGCTCACTAGGTCACAAACGAGGAATACCATCAGTCCAAAACTCTGTTGGGGAGGTTATTTTTTTATTTTTGTTTTTTTTTCTTCTGTAAGTGCTAACTTAAGTACTTTATGAAGAGGTAAGTCTTTAACAATGTCAACAAATGTTTGACATTGACCATTAAAAAACAAAACAGTTTGGATTACAGATTCCCTGCCAGAGGGCTCTGGATCTTCAGCTAAGCAATACTAGCTAAACGGAACTAACTATGATTAACATAAAAATGAATGCGTGTATGGAAATAATTACATGGCTTTCGTGTTCTTTGATCAGTGATCTAATCAGATCATTTTCCAACAGAGAGCTATAAGAACCATATTATGTGGAAAAATGATGTGATAACATCAGAGAATTCCTCAGGCTTCACTGATTGTGGGCATATTTTTAGCTATGCAAAGAACCTAACAGTCATTTGCTCCACGTGACACTCTCAATAAAGTTGCTTTTTTTACTTTTGCAGTTACTCTTAAATCATTTCTTGGTTTATTAGGTGTACCATGTAACTGGCCATTTTATCAGATAGACCTACCATACTGAGTAGATGCACTTTCCCTCAAACACTCTATCACAGGACCACCCTTAACCAGATATTATTTGGGTTGTGTACCATATAACCACAAGGGACAAGGGAGGTGTGCTTAATAAACTGGCAACTCAGTGTCCACAACAGTAGATAATATTGTAAATGATGCCTTTTTTATATCATGGGATTAGGACATTATAAATCAATATATCACTGTATATGTACCATAGGATATGATGGGCTCATGAGTGCACAAACTGTACAGTTTGCAAAGCTAATACACAATATGCTACATTTAAATCTGAGTGATCTAGTCTAATCTAGTCTAATCTGTCTCATGCCTGGATTTTCCGTAGAGCTTGGGACAGAAGGAAGGCTGGGGAAAATGGGGGAGGGCAGGTTATGTATGCATGTATGTCTGCATTCACCACATGATCAAAGCTGAGGTTTGAGTTACGATGGTGGAGCAGTTTCAATAAGATTAGCAGACTAAAGAGAAAACTAGGGGGTCATGAGCCAGAGTGAGCTGATCAGCAGCATTGATCTAGTCCTAATCAATGGTGCTTAAATGAATGCATCCAACAGGCGAACCTCAACTAGACTGTTTGTTCATCTTGTCCTCATCTGGTCGGAGAAGGTACATCATGTTCCCTCCTCAAGAGAGCAGTCTACCAGCATGTGGGTGGGATAGACTCTGAAGGGTCAATCACCAATCACTTCAAGAGCCAAATGCTCCAACCTTCTCTCAGTGTTTTGTCCAAATAATTCTCTCTATGTCATTGCATAACTATACTGTAATGAGGGTATCACTTACTAAGCTTTGGGACTCGGACAAAATAAAAGCAACTGTCGTGCAAGAAGTGGACTAGAGGAGCTCAGATGAGTAATTGTTCAGGTACTCATATCAACAGCAAGCCCAAACTGACCCAGTGGGATTGAGGGATTCTCAAACTCTTTGCAGTCAGGGATCCCTGTAGCCATTAAAAAAATCACAGCGCTCCTCAGCACAGCTTTATTTGATCAGTTATTGATTATTCAAATGTTACAATGCTCAAATGCAAATGTTCAAATGTTACAATACAATGCCATTCTGTCTATTTTTATAGAGGTTTTTGTTCCTGAACTTTCCACTGATAGAACACATTAGATCCATGTTGACATATTTATAGGACTTGTTTTTTTTCTTCAGTTATTAAAGTTTGTATTAAACTCATTTTTAAAGGGACCAGTCAAACAGGCTAATAACTATAAGAACTTAATGATAAGTACAACTTTGGCAATGGTTTTGGTTTCTACTATTGGGTTTCCACCCCTGAGGGTCCTCGGACTCCACTTTGAGGACCACTGCAATAAACTTCTATCTGATAATATTTCATTGGGAGGTTTATCAATGTTATGACTGTTGCATGATAATATTTTATGACTGTGTGATATCTGATAATGTTATGATGTAAAAGCTGGTTCTGACTTGCCAGACAGTATTTGAGAATCATGATTCACCTGTTCTTGAGTACAGACACTGTGAACAGTGTGTAAGATTGTTATTATTTTTTAGAACTGACAGACTGATAGGGCATGAATCATTGGCCGTCTGCTCGCGAATGAGCCGATTATATCAGTGTGTTCATGCAAAGTGCCCCGCGAGCACATAACACTTTCACACCATCCGTCATGTCCCCGTGGCAACATGATAACTGCATAACGTTACATAAACAATGTTGGAGCCAGGAGCTGGTGTGGGAGGCCAGCGGCTATAAAAAGCTTCAGTGAGTGATCCACCTTTTAGCACTTGTGTTTCTGGAGACTGGTTATTAGGCGTGGGAATATGTGGGAATTGTGAAATCATGTAGTGCCCACCTTCCTGTTTTTATGGTTATTGCTTTGATCATAAAAATAGCTCATGTTACAGTCACTGATAGTTATTATGATAGTCTAGTTGCATCTCACTGACAATATATACCGGTGCCTGAGAAACTGATGTGTCTGAGTATGTAGTGTTGAAGCTTGAGAGATGTGAGAACTGAGAGAGGCCTAGTTGCCTCCTGACAGAACTATGATGCTGGTTCATGTTCTAAATGCTGAAACATAAATCACTTGGCTCACTGTATCCAGGACAGCAGCATATGTGCTGGAGAACTGGATTTCTTTACTGCCCCCTGCTGGCTGTGGGAGTTTACTGTACAATGACGTATGCAATCCACATTTCTGACTCCTATACTTGGGCATACCAATAAAACACACAAATGAGAAAATATGGTTTGTTTTAAATATAAAGTGTCCCAAAAAAAACTGCATGTGTACTTTTAATTGATATGCACAGCAGGAGCTTCAGATGGAAAGTAGCAGGGCCTGTTTACTGCAGGATATTCCTGCCCCTGTTGCAGCTTGCTTCATCATTGTGTGCCAGAAGTCATAACCCTAGGATGGGAGCATACACTCATCCAACAGGTAACCCTAGGATGGGAGCATACACTCATCCAACAGGTGCCTGTGTCACTCCAGCATCATACAGACATGCTTATTTTGTTCTCAAAATAAATCTCATGACCATGCCTACACACCACACTTTTATACCTCCTACCCTCATTCCATTATGAAATCAACCTCAGAGTTGGCATCCTACATTCAGATGTGCAAAGGAAAAGCCCAATCTAACCACACATACTGTATTAAATACACTCTCAGTGTTCCTCCTGCATGTGCGAAGTGCTGCTTTCTATCTCTATTGAACCCTTAGGGTGTATGCGAAGAGCATGAGGGTAGGAAAAGCGATTATCTCCTCCTTGCAGAGCCCCATCATGCAGCACTCATTTTGTCTGAGCCTCTGGAGCTTCCCTCACTCGTCACACCCCTAATCCAAACAGCACCTCCTGTTATCTGGGGCCCGTGTGTTGCCTGGCACCAGAGGACCCCGGAGGGCACCACACCCTCTCCGTCCAGCTCCCCAGCGTACAGGCATCCTCACTGGCCTTATCTCTTATCCCATCGCTGAGATCTGTGCCCTCCTAATATACCCCAATACACCAATAGTATTATACAGTATACAGACTCATATAAGCACGCAATCAGTCTGATTGGAAAGATCTGACAAGTCCCTTACCACTAGAGCCTGATTAAAAAAGAAACAAACGCATTGCTCTCTATCCCAGAACTGTTTGGAAATTTCATCCCATGCTGAAAGGGTTAATGACGCCTGCGAATAGAAATAGGGTCAGGCGAGTTGATAAGGAAATGACCTCATCCAAGCTGTGCACAAGCGCTTCCTGGGCTTCTCCCGCATAAGGGCTATGCCAAAAACTCTGCATGTCACTCCCTGCCTAAATGGGTTGTATTTTTATTCATTTTCACCATCAGTCAGACCTCATAGAACAGATGTTATTCCAGACAAAAAAAAAAATGTCTGGATTTGTTTTTCCATTTAACATTCTGAGATGATTAAAATGCACTTGATCCTCATCTCTGCAGCTTGAACACACACAAACCATGCATCAGCAGTATGAGAGTTCAAATAGCAGCATGCTAATGGTTTGGTCCCAGCTGCAAACACCTATAAAATGCTCTTGCATAATGGATATGAGTCCATAATTGAGCTATCATTAGTCCAGTGCTCCTTAAGAAACGCACACACACACTCACACACACACACACACACACAGAGAGAAAGAAATAGACACTAATGCAGCCAGAAAGGGAGAGACCATGAACCCTTACCCTTTCACATTTGACTAGACAGATGTCTCATAACATTAAGGCACAATTTTATTACATTTTAGCCACTGTCATTGTATGGACTCACTGTGTGAAAATCATTTAATCTGGGTCACTTTCATTTTTTTTATTTTATAAAATGGAAAGGTCAGGCCAAAATGAATCCCTGATAGGGTTAATGAAGAAGATAGCAGTTGTTCCCCTCATGCATTATTTGTATATGCACCCAGTGCAGTAGGACGTCTGTGGTTCATTTATTGTGAGTAAATGCAATGGATAAAATCAGGCCATCCTAATGTAGTTATCTATGATTTGTTCTACCAACACAGCAATGAAAATGGTTTATAATATAACAATGGTATTAATTTCCATAGGGTCTCTCTCTCTCTCTCTCTCTCTCTCTCTCTCTCTCTCTCTCTCTCTCGGCTGGGTTAACAATCAACTGTCACAATCATGATCATTTAAAATACTAAAGATTTTTTCTGCAAATTACCTTGTAATACTACAACGACATCAGACTTTCAGACTATAACATTATACCCAACACCTACTAAATGTACAAATGTAAGCACATATAGTAGTACAATATGTAATACATACTGTTTAGTAGTACAATATGTATTGTATATATTGCTCAATGGTAGTACAATATGTAGCAGCACACTATATGAATGCTAGGCTTGAGGTGTCAATTACGCTTGAACTGTTGCAGCACTTCCTGGTTGGAGCTTTGAGAAATCTCAGCATCTACTCTACTGGTGAAAGATCATCCACTGTGATCGTTTATGGAGACTCGGTGTCTGTGCCAGGAGCCAGTGACTATGACTCATCCTGCTGTTTATTCAGCTAACAGTGACTGGCACTGAAAATAATTATGTCTTATTGAATAACGTTAATAACCTAATGCTAAAAAAATAGTTTAGAAGCATCACCTTTACAATCATTTAAAATTTGGAATGTCTCAATGTCCTCTAAATATGCTCTAGCAATTGATTTAATAGCAGCAAAGCCAGTGAAAATATAAGCCTGTAACACCCAAGATGATGCTTATTACTAAAATGACCAAATTGAAAACGACCAAATCCTAGCATAGGATACAGGTTCTGTGGCTGAACGTTTCCAGGTACTATGCCCTAATAATTTACATATTATAAAGCGTAGCTCCAAATCCAATGAACCTATTTCACTGAGCTCATAAAAAAAATGCTCCCTAATTATGCCTTTTATGGAAGTGATGGGAAAGTCCCAGTTTTAAATCAGAGGAGGACTTTAACTCTTTAAACATCACTAAAAAAAGATCTGGATATACTGTACATTATATATATATATATATATATATATATATATATATATATATATATATATATATATATATATATATATATATATATATATATTGTATACACAAAATACACAAAAATATTCCAAGTATATTTCATCATTACATAGACCAAATGTGCTCAGTGTAAGCTGCTGCTACTACAACAGTGATAGCATGTGTGACATGTGTGTCTGTAAACTATTTATTTGAGTGTGTGTGCATGTGTGGCCCTTAACTGAAAAGGAATATTCCCAGTCGTATGTAACATGTATGTCAGCATGTTATTTGGCCTCTCCTCATTAAGGCTGCGCTGGAGAAATAAGCAGCACTAAGATTAATGTGACTACTCTCATTACCGCCTTTAAGCACCACACTCCCCAGCTATCCGCGTACCTCGGATTTCTGAGGCAAATTGTTTCAAATTGTCTCCAAGCCATTAAGCATGCCAGCCCTGGAAAAATTGGACGCTTGCTTCCTGGAGGGTGAAAGGGCCGTAGAATAGCACTAAGATGCCCATCAGCTGCAGCCCTCCCACTGTGAGATTATTAAAGTGAGGCTGGAGCTATTTATCTCCTACAGTTGAGACCTGCAGGAAAAGAAAGCAGACCAGAACATGCATCAAATCTGTACAGTTCAAGAGAAGAACCTATTGTAAACTGCCAGGAGTCAACAGGCAACTTGCTTTTTGCTCAGATATCTTTACACAGTATATACTCTGCATTATGCATAGGGGATAATGCATTCCTAACATGTTTTTTGGTATTCTATAATGGATCCTTGATTATTTGGTAAAATAAAGCAAAGATTACTATGATTTTCTTTAGTCTCACAGAGCCAGAAGACGTACTAATGCAGAGGTGGACATGTTATGTAGGTTTAACAACCAGGGGGCTAAAATACTCCTTATAAACCTTTGCAAAAAAAAAATTTCTTGTAGCAAATTTAATGCAGTTCATGTTGGTGACAAATCAGTGTTGTCACAAGCTACTCATTCTGCATCCCACTGCCTACTGCACTACACACATCAGCCAAGGCACTCTCTGGTTACCTGTAGAATGTTTTTACAAGGTGGATTAATTAGCATGAATAGATGACAGGCTATTTTTTTTGGGGGGGGGAAACAGGCAGGTATGTGTAAATATTGATAAATCTGAGCAAAATAAAGTTCTTTGCAGATAGCTAGTTACGCCACTCAAAAGCTTTGGCCAATGACTTACTTAACTTTCCATATATTATTATGTTGGATCAGCCACCACTATTTAGCTTAGTCAATCATGTTTCCGCAGCCAAAACAAGGGACTGGGAAGCACATTGAAGGTTGTACTTGCCTGGTAGACTACTTAATGAGCATTAGTCCACCACTATACTGGTAAATTATGTATAAACCTGTATTTAAAAAAGTCACAGTGCAACCTTTAGTAGAAAGCAGCTGAAGGGCATTTCTAATGATAGGATGGATGTAACATATTTGGCAAACTGTCCCAAATGCACATGCTAACCTAGATTTTCCTTCTGTAAATAAACCCTCATAATCTAAACCCTCTGGCCCTCAAGGAAACATGCCAGTCCTTCCTTTCATTAATAGATACAATTTAGCTTGCAGAGTTTCTTTTTATTGCCTGATCTGTGGTTTGGTAGTCTTGACTAAGCAGACAGACTGACTCAACTCTGTGTGTAAATGAAGTCCTCTGACTTCATTCTTTACTTTGTTAAAAGGTTCATCAGGTTCAGAATGCACAATAATGTGCAGTTATCATGCAAATGCCATGACAAGCAAATTCATAAGATTCCCAGATATTATAAAGTTACATACTTGTCTTTATAGCACTCTTCTTGGAGCCGTATTCTTGGAGTGTAATCTTGTCCAAACTGATGTCAAACATAAAGTGGCCCTTTAGTTTGACCCTAAGCAATGCCATCAGTGAACTCACATGACTCTCTGGCAAAGCTCTCCCCCCACTTGATGGCATCCCATGTGCTCAGAGTGCCTTTTAGCTTGTAACAGTACTCCAAAGTGCAGAAACTTTTCATGTTTTGGTCAGCTTTGCTGTCTGCAATGAAGTTGTCAGTGTTCTCTTATTTCCCTGATCAATAGGTAAGCAGTCAGTTCCCCGAAGCAAGGCCACAACTTCCCAACTAGCATCCAAACTGAAGCAGCTACAGACAGATGCACTTCTATTTCTGGAGAGATGATATTGTCCCATCCGAGTTTCCATTTATGTCTCCATTTATGGGCTCATTAAGGCCCAGGGAAAATTCATTTCTACCAATTCTTCATTTTGAGCACAAGCTTCAAATATGGAAAAGATTACGAAATCTCGCTAATGGTTTTGAATGCATTAAAGGTTTGAATTGTGTTGTGTGGTGTCAATTTGGTCAATCCTTTTTAGCATAGTGTCTCCACTGCACTAATCACACTTTTAAAAAAGGCTCATTCCAGTCTACAGTTATAGCACATGAATGTGAAAAGAGGTGACCCAGGCTGGATGTGTGACCCTGTCAATCTGGACCCCAGGTTCCAGCCTATGGCAAAACAAACACCACAGAGTGTTAAGCTTGTCATTTCTGCCAAACACCCTCAGGTAAGGAAGGCTCCACACACACACACACACACACACACACACACACACACACACACATACTCTATCTCCTACTTTATTACAGCAGCCTTTCAGGCCAATGACTTGACCATGTCAAACAGAATCACTGAGGTAGGCATGGTGTGTCTGCAGTCCCAGCAGGGGGCTGGGGTGTGGAGTGCAGTAGTCCTCAATGCCCCAAGAGCAGTACTTCAGGAATCTGGGAAAATACAGGCAGAAAGGCAGAGAAAGAGAATGAATCTTTCAAGTGCCGTGACTATGCACCCATCTCTGTGATTAAATATGATGCAGGCAAAATATGGAGGTAAAGCTGCCTAAAATTGCAAGGCAGTATTTCATACTGGAGAAAACTGTTAAGATTTCAAGTTTCTGTCTCCCTCCCACTGGTGTTTGGGTGCTGAGCGGAGTGTCACGTTTTTGGGTGATGTTATTCTGGAGTGTTGCTGATGCCATGTGACTGCCATCCCAGTACAGTGAGCTGCAGACTGCACATGGAAAGCTTTTATTAGACTGCAAGCTGGAATTGGTATGAAACTAAAAACAAACATGCACACGTACGCCAGCACACACCACTTTCCCCATGCTGCATTTCTTTTTCACAAAAATCCAATGTTAAAGTAACTGTATATCTAATTCAGACA
Organism: Pangasius djambal; assembly: GCA_022985145.1. Classification (NCBI taxonomy): domain Eukaryota; kingdom Metazoa; phylum Chordata; class Actinopteri; order Siluriformes; family Pangasiidae; genus Pangasius; species Pangasius djambal. Next base: position 10,143,766 of record CM040993.1, on the reverse strand, counting down.
ATAATAACATTATTTTTATTTATTGATTTATTTATTTATTTATTTAATAGGTGGCACTGTGGCAAAGCTCCAGTGTCCTGAGTTTTGCAGGTTTTCCGCATGGATTGGCTATAATAAATTGCCTATTGGTGTGAATGTGTGTGAGTGTGTGTGTGTGTGTGTGTATGTGTGTGTGTGCATGGTACCCTGTGATAGACTGGCATGCCATCCAAGCTGCCATGCATCTAGTGCTCCTGGGATGAGCTCCAGGTCCACCGCAACCCTGACCTGGATAAAGCAGTTACTGAAGATGTTCATTGAAGAGGTTCATTCAAACATTTATTCATTCATCTTCATCTTTTTCTGATGGAGACAACTCATTCTGACCCCATCTCATGTAAAAAAATAAATAAATAAAAAAATTAAAAAACCATGTGAGGGCAAATTAACGGCACTCCACAGTGTGATTGGACAATCACTTAACACATAATGTCTTTTTCATTTTAATACATACACTATATTACCAAAAGTATTCGGTCACCCATCCAAATGATCAGAATCAGGTGTCCTAATCACTTGGCCTGGCCACAGGTGTATAAAATCAAGCACTTAGGCATGCAGACTGTTTTTACAAACATTTGTGAAAGAATGGGCCGCTCTCAGGAGCTCAGTGAATTCCAGCGTGGAACTGTCATAGGATGCCA
>CM040993.1:10124785-10142198 GCA_022985145.1 Pangasius djambal | reverse complement strand
GGAAGAATGGTCAAAAATTCCTATAAACACACTCCTCAACCTTGTGGACAGCCTTCCCAGAAGAGTTGAAGCTGTAATAGCTGCAAAAGGTGGACCGACATCATATTGAACCCTATGGGTTAGGAATGGGATGGCACTTAAGTTCATATGTGAGTCAAGGCAGGTGACCGAATACTTTTGGTAATATAGTGTATTTATGTGTGACCCAGTGTGTGTTAAAATAGTGCATAGTTAATTAACACATTGTTTCTTATATAACCATATACAATGCATAGACTTCTTCCCACTTTGTTTACAAAGCTTTAAGCTTTTCATACTGACATATTCACTAAAGTGCATGCCAGTCTTTTTGTTTCTTCTTCTTGCTTTCTGCCACACTGTTGGATCATATTGCTGTCTTTAATGGACTGACCCCCAGAGTGACTAGACGTTGCATGGAAAGAGAGACAGAGAGAGGAAGAGAGGGAGTGCGAGGTAGAGATGAACGGGTTGTCTCTCTTTCCTTTGAACACTGGCCCTGCAATCTGGGAAACAGTATCCATCATGACCCTGCCCAGGCTTTGAAGAGACACCCCTGCTAGTTCTGGCCAGGGGCGCTGCATTAATAATTGAATAGAAGGGATTCGACAATGCCACACTTCCGCTTTTCAGAAACATGCTGGGACTTCTCAGTTACAGTTTATGACTGGTGAAAATGGAGATGCATAGCTGCCTCAAGTTGAGCTAACAAAGACATCGAGTTAGCCGGGGGTTCAGTTCATACAGATATTAGGAGGGTTGTGTTCTGGCCATGGCTCATGCCTGCAGCAGGCAACTGGGTACGGTATTGTCTGGTGCTGCTGCCATCGATCAAGAGTCTGAGTTTCAGAATTCCACACTCTCCTTGTCATTACCTGACTCATCCATTTTGTTTGGCTTTTGACCATGAGCCAAACCAGAGACCGCCCCCTCCAATACACATAGACACACACATGGAGTAATAGCCTATTATGTGTCTACTGACCTTGAAAAAAGCATGACACTCTTAGAGTCTCAAGGCTCTGAGTAATGAAGATGTTTTCCATGGCCTCCAATAGGTCATTTTATCAGGGAAAATGCTTTCATTTATTATTTCCTCATATTTTCTGTTTTCGAATTGTCAAAATTGCTGTGATAAGCAGTGCAAATCCACTCAATAAACTGATTGAATGGTCATAATCTTTTTTGATGTTGTGACATGAGAGACGTTAGACATTGTGAAAAGTGACAGCTCTTAGCCCAACACGGCTGGGTCTTGCCCTGAGGTCTTGTGTTTGGTTTGGCTGTGATTTGATGTTGAGCTACATGCAAAGTGATGAATGTATGCAATGACTGACACCTTCTTTTCAAGTCTTTGTATTCTCATGCCACCGCTATTGCAAAGGAAACAAAAGAGCCATTAACTAACGTAGATGTTAAAGTGGTAAGAATAAGTAATAGAATAATAAATTTGATTAGACATAATTAAAGTCAATAATGCTATATGGTTTTACAGTTGGATTGGATTAAGTTACAATGTCTATCAAAAGAGGAGACAGAGAGAGACCTAAGATGACCCATGCAATCCTTCTTCTTAAATCTCTAAAGTAGGCAGCCAGGCTGCGATGCGAAGCCAAAGTCATGCTGCTATCAGTCCACATTTGCATTAGGAGTCTATAGTGCATGACAGGAGCTTGCCTGCAGTTTCAGTTTCACAAATCTCTGCAGTGAAAAAGAGTCGTCTGTGCAGCTCAGCGTCATGCTGCTGCCTCTCTGTCAAAGCCTTGTTAACAGGGAACCCTGCCAGTCTCTTTCAGTTTTCTGTCTCTCAGCCATTAAGCGCTCACACACACCCACACACACAGACACACACACACACATATACATACAGTACATATACACATGCACAGAGAGAGAGAGAGAGAGAGAGAGAGAGAGAGAGAGAACGCACACATACAATTAAAGCAAAAAATGCTGCATTCTAATAATGCATGCTCAGGACCAGTATGTACAGGTGCTCAGAGTAAAACATTTTAGAAATCAGGAAATTTACTCCTATAATTAGGCCTAAGAATGGGAGCAAATTATCAAACTTCTTTCTTAAATGGGCAAGGAGTGCTTCATAGGTGTATTAGTGGGTTGAGCACCCACTAATTTCCACACTCTACTAATGAGGCGGGAAAACACCCTGGATGGGACGTCAGTCCATCACAGGACACAATGTAATATGTGGAATTTAGATTATGAATAAACGTACATTTCAGTTGGAAAGTGCTAGCCAGTTAAGCAGCATTTTCTCACATGCTCACTTCTTAGAGTCACTTTTTTCTGTGGCTAAATCTCAAATGGATTCTATTGGGCATATAGTGCACTATTTTGGGTCTATAGCATGATTAAGTTATATCCTACAGTATAAAGTAAGCATATATAGCAGTCATTCCAATAATAAAATTTTTATTTAATTAAAAAACCAATTGTTATTTCTAAATACGAACATTTCGTAGCTGCAGTGTACAGTACAAAGAAACATATTTTTAAAAATGTATCCCAGCCTTGAAGGAAGTTGGGGTCAGAGCAGACCCCAAGGATACCGGTGGGATCTGAACTCTCAACTTTCCAATTAGTGAAAAGCCACCACTGCCCACAAAAACATAGAGATATTACAGCATCCCAGATAGTAGGTTATGGGGCTCAACCTTTTTCCAGCCATTGTCTAATAACCAATAAACATGTCTCCTGCTGTCCCACTTCTTAAATTGCAGTGTTGCTCTGCTCTTATGACCCATTCCTGTCATTGTGTTTGCCTTACACAGTCAGGTCCTGCCTCTCCATTGTAAACTGAGCCACAGTGTAGTTGGCCTTAATAAGGAACTGAGCCTTTAGGCGCCCACATATGTCCCTGAAACAGCTCCACAGCTTCCACACTTCCAGCTGCTAATAAAGCCATTTCCAGCTCTGGTGATGGACACAGTCTGACCTCTGTCCTGAGTGGGGGGTCCGGCAGCTGGATTGAGAAAAGTGAGGTTCTTTCAGCAAAGAACAAATCCTCACACACACAGCCTCTCATTCCCTCACCAGGAGTCTGTCACAGGCCGTGAAACAGTCCACTTCATCAGGCAAATAACTACGCTAGAAAACACAGGGTGCCTCTTCTGCTGCCACTGCTGCTGCTGAAGTCATTAATTACTCCAGGCCGGAGTCGGATGCTCAGAGTATAGACTGTGTGCCACTGAAAGACCCTTTGAGCTAAATGAGGTCATGGCAAGGAGCCGGTCAAAATCCAATGACACTCATGATGAGGCAATGGCACCCCGACCTAATCAAGCTATGCAGGAGCTGGGAACTCGGAACTCCAGCACGAACACAACACTATGCATGGATGAGTAGAGGGAGGATTCAGGTGATGGGTGATGGTAAAAAGGGCAATGGAAGGGTCTTCTGGACATTGTCTGGCTGTCAGCAGTGGCCTCAGTCTAACTTTTGACCCCAAGGGTTCATTAGTCTGTGCTAAGAAAAACATGTAGGGGGTGGGGACTCACGGTGGTCCACTGTCGGGTTCTCTGTAATGGATAGCAGAACAAAGCTGTCTGGTGCCCTATTACTGAGGGTCTGTAATCAGACTTCTTCAGATGAGAGGAAGTTCAGGCCCTATTGGCCTGGTGTCAAAGCTCAGTACACCCTCAGGCTTAAAATCACTGAAAAATTAGTCCATATTTAGCCAGTAAGGACAACTCAAGTATTGTGTGAGACTGTAGTTAGCTGCTGGGATTTCTTTTTTTTTTTCAATCCATGCCACAGTGAGGTCATAAGGCCCTTCTGTCTTTCATACAATTCAATTAAGGGGCTTAGTGGACATAGTGTCAAACCAGCTTGAGTGTTTTTCAGGCCTTTACCAACCAGGTCCAGAGGTTAAAGAAGAGGCACAGAGGACAGTTGGGTGGATAGGCATCTCCTGTGAACTCAACCATGAAAATTCAATCTGGATTTAAAAAGATGTATTGTTTGAAAGTAATGAAATTGGAATGGGAATGATGCGGGTGCAGACGGTGCAAAGTCTCAGTAGGTAGGACATGTGGGCAGCCTGCTGGGACCCTGCATTGTAGCACCTTTTGCATTTCTGGATGAGCCTCTGAGCAGAGGAGCTTGATGGACCTTCTTGGTGCCAGTGCACATAAACAGATCTTTTAACTGATTGGGTGCAAAGTAGCGTGGTTCTGTACCATGCTGGCTGAAGTAGCCTAGTTGAAAATGCTTAAACAATTGGTGACCTTCAATTTGCATGCCATGATATATAGATGTGTTGACAGATTAAATAATGCTGCACAGACTTTGATCTATCATCAATAAAAGGTTTTGGTAGTTGGAAGAGGTTAAAAAAAATCTTAAAAGCTGATTTTTTTCCTCATTAACTGAATTTCAAGTGGCTTGGTTTTATTGCTGCTATGAATATAAACTTGGGCCGTAAAACTACCATTTACGAAAACAAAACAATGAGCAGAATATCTCTTGAGTTTGACCAACAGTGTAACTGAGCAATGGAAAGACTTTAAAATGCCCCAACTCTCTCTCTCGCTCTCTCTCTCGCTCTCTCTCTCTCATAAAAATACTCCCTGCCACCTTATTCCCCAGAGCAGGGGAGAGTTTCGACAAATGTTCCCAGAGTTCTGAGAACATTGGACATATGCCTTTCATTATAATATATTGGAATAATATTACACACTAATATCCCACATTCTGGAAGGCTTTAATTACATTACCTCCCCCTTAATGAGACATTAGTTTTAGCAGATGGAGTCCTTGCTACTGTAGGGATTGCGTTAGAACTGGAGGTGGCATTTATTTTCTGTAGTGCACATAATGCAGGCAGAACATAAAATCAAGTACAATTCCCAGTCACGTAGGAAATACTGTATGGCTTAAACTGATCCATTTAAAATGATGGATGTGAGGTGATTGGCTCTTACGTATTAGATCTTGGCATATAAATTTTCTGTTACGTCATTTAACGCATGGACACTTTCAGTACTGTCACCCATATGCACCACAGCTGATACACGATTGAATTGTCAGACAGAATTGTTGTGGCTCTTCTGTATATGATGTTGCACCTTGTTAACTTCCATATTGCTAATTAGGAGGGGCCATAGAGCTTTTCCCCAGGGTCTCTCACACTAGTGACACATAAATGACAAGTCCAAACTATAAGACAATTTCTTCCTTTCTACACTCCTCTGAATTTATAACCTAGGCAAAATCTGCAGTCTGTCCAGCTTCCACAAACCTCGCCCAAGTGGGATTGTTCCTGAGCAGCAGCACTCATGGGGCCTCCCAGAAAGGCTGTTTGTGCATGGGGGTTGGGCGATAGACAGGGGGTAATATGATATCGGACATGCAGGGATTTATGAAGGAGGAGGAAAAGCGCAAAAGAGGATGAAGTGAAGAAGCGATGTGTTAGATTAGTCTGGCAGACGTGTGTACATTTCCAAATAGGTTAACGTTTACTTGCATTTCATTTCTTCTTGCACCCCAACATAATTTTCCTAAGCCAGTTATAACCAAAAAAAAAAGAAAAAAGAAAAACAGTTAGGTTTGGAAAGCTGGTAGACCCAGCAGCTGTGTTTGTACTGATAAGGACCTGTCCACACACACAAGATATGGAATTTTATAGTTTGCACTCCAGCATATTTATAAAACAAATCCAAGATCAATGTTAAATGTTGCCAACAATGTTAGCACATTTCCTAAATTGCATAGACATGCTAGCAGGCTAAATGCCCATCCCTAGTTTGATTTTATTTCGCTTAGTTAGAATTTAATTCGCTAACACAAAAACTTTTAACATTTCTGGTTTGAAACAGTTAGGGATGATTTCTTTGTGTTTTTGTTCTTAGCGAAATGTTCGTATATGTTTTTTTTTTCATTCCCTGAACCAGTTCATAGCTCTTTTGGCCTATATTCTTAATGACATTAAACAAGCCAATAACCAGAGCACAGGGGACTATAGCTCCCCAACCTTTGGTTTCTGTGAAAGTCACAGTCTAATATCATGTGATGGAAATGTAAATCATAGTATGGCATAATGATAATAATAATGATGATGATGTAATACAATTTGACACAGCGTCACAGAGAAATGCTTTCCTCTCAATTTTGTAACATAAGTATGTTGTTTCAGTCCAGGCAACTGTTAAATATTTACATTTAATCATTAAAGAATATTATTTTGATTTGTCTACTTTAAAGGCTTTACTGTATCATGTTTTGTTGCCATAAAAGAGGCAGAAAATGTGATATTAAATATTAAAATGTGTTTTAACCAAATTTCTATTCCATCAATGTTAATAACTTTATGCAATAAACAGTAATGTTCAAACATGGAAGCAGTTTATCCCTAATAACTAATATCAATGTGATAATCATACTGTAGTTTATATTATTTTTTGACCAAATTTCTAATATGGCTCTCCAACTCAAGCACCAAGAAATTGTGAAGAAAAAAACTTTTGGTACTCTCTATGCAGTGAGTGAAACTGAATGAACCTTGTTCCTCACATGTTCCTCAGCACTGTTTATTGGATGTAATGCTTAACATATCTGAACAGTCAGCCAAGCCAAAATAAAGACAGAGAGAAATGTCAGTGCAGTAAATATGAGTGAAAATATTAGTCCACTGATCAGTCCAAGCTGTTCTGTTATACTGCAATGCTCATACTATACATTTCCTGGTCTATGCTGTTATACAGATTGACAGAAATGCTGGAAATGAACATGTCATAACATGCCTCAACATGTTCAGTAGCATGTCTGCTCCTGACTAAATAAAGCAAGGCAAGATCTTGTTTTCAGAGGAGCATGAATAGAGCATTTCATGAATCCCGGCCACTGCAAGCACAAAATGCACTTTTTATGGATTATGCTGACATCTGGTGGAGATCACAGCCACTGAAACCATCATTCAGAGGGCCTTAGCGGGGTCATCATACCTTTCGTACCTAATCATCACAGTTAATGCAAGGTGTTGTTTTCCCATGTTTTTATCAGTCATACTGGGCATCTGGCCCCTTGGCATATCCATTTTCATTTTCGTATGTTTACATATAAAGCTTTACATGGCCTGGCACACACAATTTAGCTGCACCTCTACTTTAAGTTACTGGTCCTGGTCTTATTGCATCCATCCTTAAATTCAGTTTGGTCACTGTGACCTCGTTTGATCTGGATAAGCTGTAGGTCAGTGGTTCTCAAAGTGGGGGCTGTGAAGCATAGCCAGGAAGTCCGTGATTTTTTTTTCCACATTATTATTATAATCCATTATTACTAAAATTATGATATTTATTATTAATTTTGTATAGTTATTAGCCTGTTTCACTGGTCAGTGAATTGACTGAGTGTACTCCAACCCAGTAACTCCAGAACAAGTACTTGACATTGTGGTCTTTCAGTGGAAAGTATCAGGAATAGAAGTCTCTATGGCTCTAGTAAATAGACAAAAATGTATACATTTCTATAATAAATTTGTATAATAATACCAATTGTACAATAATTCATGAAATAAATCTATACTGAGGGGGAACATTTGTTTTACAGTAACGAGGTCCCTGGCTACATATTGTTTGAGAACCCCTGAGCTATAGGCCTTTAGCTTGTATTATTATATACCGGTTGCTTTACATTTTTCCTTGGATTATGAATTTCTTAAAATGTCATACACATTAAATGGCCAATTCAATTAAATAAAAAGAACAAAACAAACCAAATTAATAGTCCAGAATATAGTCTATATGAATATAGTCTGTATAATTTTAAACAACTGAGCCATATCACCAGCCAGCCAGTCATAGTATAACTATACAATACACACATACACACATACACGGCGAAACTATAAAATACAAACAAGCACACTTTCTCCACTTTCTCACTGACTCAAGTGTACTTCTCAAGAACAGTTTATGCCCAGGTCTCACAGTGTCTTCAGTAGATAATCTCACCTGCATACTGCAGACCTAAGAATAGCTCCTGTAATCATAAAAACTATAATGCTTACAGTTAACATCCTTTAAACACACTTTGACTTTATAGTATACACTTGTAGGTGAGTAATGATTTATAAACCCGCTATCAGGCGTCACTCAGAAGAAGATGGGTTTCCTTTTGAGTCTGGTTTCCCTCTCAAGGTTTCTTCTTCATGTCATCCTGAGTTATTTCCTTGCCACTGTCGCCTCTAGACCACATAAATATACCTCTACAAAGCTGCTTTGTGATGATGTCTGTTGTTAAAAGCACTATGGAAGTACAAGTGAATTTGACTATTTACATTTGTAACGTTTATCAGTGCTAATGAATTCAGTTTACATTTAGGTTTATTTACACACAACTCAGCAGCAGATAACAGATGGACAAGGCCACAGCATATTTGCAATTTTGGTCCAGCAGAGGTCTCTAAAACACATCATCTCTAATTAACTTGTGTCTCAGACGCTGGTGTGAGCTGAGATGGAATCTAATGGTGCTGCTCTCTAAGAGTCACACCGAGAAAACCGCTCAGTTTTCACTTCTCTGGGAGTTCATTTACACTAATCGTTCTCCAATTATAATCACTATTTCTCTTGCTGAGTCTTCTCATAGTCAGCACTGTAATGTGACAGGATGTTGTGTAGAAACGCAGAGAGGACACTGTGCTGTGATTCCTGAGAGACGGCTTCTTCAGCTGAAGGTAAGTAGTGATGAAGAGGCTGCTCACTTTCTTATCTTTCCTGTGACATTTACTAAACACTGCACTTTTACAAGCAAAAGGACAAACTAGTGCAATGTTAGAAGAGTTGCTGAAACCTGTTCCATGATTTGTAATGTTTAAAGTCATTTAACAAGCAGTATGATCACCAATTATGCTTTCAGAGTTAAAATTTTCAGATGCTTTATAGATGAAGATATTAGATACACACCAAGACTGTTCATTAAAACTAGGATGTGTCTCTAATCTTCCTCTTGTCTCTTGTACCCTTGTAAATTGGCTGTGTTCCTCATGTAAGGCAAAACACTACGGAGGGAATATGGTAAATATTTTAAAATAATCCTTACAGGTATTTGTGTGTGTGTGTTGGATATTATTTTTCCCATAAAATTTAAATTTCTTTGTGCAAATGAGGCTTTTGCATACATTTGCATATTTATTCAAACCAAAACTTTTGGCCTTTTGATGCTATTAGAATTAAAATGTTCATTTCACTGTGAAGCCACTGTTAAGGGAAACACTGTCAAAAAAAAGTTTGCTGGAAAATCATGTCATTATTGTTTAACTAAGAAAACACCATTCATGTTTCTTTTTGTCATTTTTCAGCATAAAATCGAACATAAATCCAACAAGTATCAGTATGCTGGGAAATTCCTTTTTGTAAATACAGATCATCTAGAAACTGATATTTTTTTCTGAATATAGAAAAGGAACTGATTTTGAAGGGAAAACTGTTTTAAATACATACTTTTATTTCATGTGTTATTTATTTAGTTAGTGGGGTTGATAAGATTTATAAAGGAAATCGACAGGTATATCATAATGACACATAAATTAACATAAATGGCATAATGCATATATCAGGAGACAAGCTTTTCAGGGATATATGACATGACATTTCAGAAAATATGGTGGACGCAAGTGGACAAAACAGTGAAATCTTTGTTGAGTTTTGCTATTTTAGTACTACGATTTAAGAATATGCATATTATTGATGCGTTTATCCAAAAACCTGAAAAAGGATGGAAGTGACCATCACTGACATGAAATCATTTTTACCTGTAGTGTCTGGCCCTAATAAACTAACCAGTCATGTTAACAGCGTGATGTAGAATTTATCCTAATTATATCCCACAATGCACCAAGAAAAAGTAAAGGAAGAAGGTATGTCCTATTCTCTTGTTATTCTTTCCTGTGTAGCCTACTACTGGAGCAGTCTGGCTACTATAGCTAATTACCTCTTAAATGCTTCTTATATGTGTAGTTAACACATAATTTAATATTATTTCTTATTTGGTGTTACGGAAGGAAAAAAAGACATTTCACATGCCTGTGTGAAGGTGTATCAGTAGACACACGATTCTGCATAAGCATAGATTCTGCTGCTATGATGTTAAATGTGTAGCTTGTTTACAACAAAAGTTTTGCAGATGATAAAACTAGTCCCCTCTTATGGCCTAATCAGGGCCCTCACTTATCATAGACATTGATTAATAAAACTAAAGGAAGAGTTAAGACACAACCACTGTGTTTGGTGAGTAATGGAGTGGTCTTGGTTACTCTTTATGTGGTTCAGGTTTGTTGGCACAGAACTGGAGTAGAACAAGGGTCAGGGCTTAAGGACTGGACCTGTTGGACTTGAGATGAGCCATTCTTTGGCAGTAATGTAATGTGATTTTGTCATATGTGTGTCATTCTGCATAACTGTACATCTGGGTTATGCAGGTTATGCTATATATTTTCAGGCTTAACTTTTTGATAGCGTCCAGTCTGTGGGTCAGTAATGCCTTAAGCCACAGTTCCCCAGAGCAGCGTTAGAGCTCAAGAATGCTTTTAAAGTGAGAGCTGGATCGCCCTCAATGTGCCTGTCATCAGAGGAACTGGGACTTCTTGCATCCGGAACGCACTGTACTTTCCAAGCTGCAGTCACGCAGGGTGTTTTCTCGAACATTACATTTTCATTAGCTTTTCAGTATGAATAAATAAATAGTATTTGAATAGTTTAAATTCAGGACAGATTCCAGTTGGTCACTGAATTGTGTCCTCTGTCAAGTTCCCTCCATCCTCCATCCCGCTTATCCTACACAGGGTCGCAGGGGAGCCTAGAGCCTATCCCAGGGGACTCAGGGCATGTGGAGGGGACACCCTGGATAGAGTGCCAACCCATCACAGGCCACAACTGCACACATTCACACACAGACAATTTTGGAAATGCCTACAACACAAGTTTTTTTGGACTAGGAAAGGAAACCAGAGTACCCAGAGGAAACCCCCGAAGCACAGGGAGAACATGCAAGCTCCACGCACACAGGGCGGAGGCAGGATTTAAACCCCTAACCCTGGAGGTACGAGGCAAACGTGCTAACCACAAAGCCCCTAAGTCAAGCTCCTTTAACCATTTTTTTTAAACCATGAAAATTTAACAAAGGCGAGTTGAAATGGGTTTTGCATACGTCCATTCATTACAACAAATTCAAATTTGTCAAACAGGTACACCTATGATCACCTACACGTATGATCAGATATCCAGAGTGAAACAACCAAAATTAATTTCCCTCTTGCCTCTTAGGACTTTCTCAGGTCTGATTAGTAGTTATTTTTCTTTGTTTTATTTAATTTTGTCTCCATTCTTTGGTAGTGTCTCAGCCATTCATTAAAATAGACTTTTCAGTAGTTTGAGTTCATAATCCCACACCTTCTATTTTGCTGTTTGGTAACCATCGGTTAGGTAACAATTAGTTTGCATTATTTAATATTATGTGGGTTGATCAGCATGCAAAATGTATTAGCCGTATTGTGCCTCCACTGTGGATTCAGCAGAGCTGTCAGTGTGGTACACAGAAACAATGCTACAGAAATGCTGGAAGCCTCATCAGGAAGTCAACCTGTTTCCTTAGGCACAGGTCACTTCCTATGTAAGCAGACATGCTGCTATTGGGCTGAAAGTGTGTAAACCTTTTAATAATGGATTCATCTTTAGGCACTTTTTTCTGTCTTTGGCGTCTTATTATTAAAGCTACTGTGTGTGGGATTTTATTATTAAAAATGAAATGTTCAATAGTGATGTTCCTGAGGTGCTGTGACAATCCAGTAATAATATTTCACAGAGTCAGTGCTGTGTCAGAAGTGTCTGGAATTGGCAGGAAATTTGTACACAAACATTATACAGCAGCTGAGATACTCCAAACTTTATCATGTTCCAACTTTAGGCATGAAAGAAGTCAGGCTATAGAGTGACAGACAAGAGCCCAGGCCAATCAGGGTAGAGGGAGGGTAAGAGCGTGAGGCAGAGAGAGAATCCAATGTAATCAAATAAGAGGAAAATTGATTCAGAAGTGAACAGGTATGCCATTTAGTTGTTCTCGAATTTGGTGGGAAGCTAGTGAATAATAGTCACATGATTTATCCTCACTGTGGAATTTGTATTGTTCAAGATATTTTAGCTAAGCTTTAGGTTATGTACTGCAGAATGAGCACAGTTACACTGAAGCATCAGCAGTGTCAGCATGAGAACCACCTGTCTGATTGTAGCTAAAAGACAAGCTCTTGTTGAAAGTAAGAGATTTTGCTTTTTTTTTTTTTTTTAGCTAATACTCAGTAACTGTGACAGTCTCACTGATTTTCATTCATCTTCAGTAACAGCTTTATCCTACAGTAGGTCATGGTGGATCTGGAGCCAGTCCCAGTAACACTGGGTGAAAGGTGGGAGTGTTTACCCCACAATGGAACACCATTCACACCTAGAGGAAATTTAGTGGAGCCAATCTGCTCATTTGCATGTTTTTGAATAGTGGAAGGGACCCAAAGGAAACCCATATGAACACAGGGAATTTATCAGAAACCCATGCAGACAGTAAAGCAAGCTTAGGATCGAACCAGTGAGCCTGGAGCTGTGAGATGGCAATGCTACCCACTGCACCATTGTGCCACCCTGACATTAATATGCACAATAAAATAAAGCTCCTAAATCGGACTACTTACTATAACCTTAGAGTACTTGGACTATGTCCCAACCCGTATACTACTGTGTTAAAAGATATATCAGTACACCTTTGGATTATGCGTTTTTGGGCGCATCCTTGAATTCTCTCAGAGTGTAGTGATGTGGCACTGGCAGCCATGAGATTAATCCACATGGCATAGCACAACCCACATTACGAAATGTCCTTCCACGAGTAGCGTGTAAAATCACTTTTCTACCAGAGAGGGTGAAATTTCAAAATCATACACATAAATTCCAGTCTTCAGGAATACAAGCAAGGCTAAGTGAATGTTTGCCGAACAAATTTCATCTATTTGCTGGAATTACTTCAGTCTTCTCTGGCGTTCTTTCTTTTTCTTTATTTCTCTCTCTCTCTCTCTCTCTCACTCTCTGGCATGCAGTTTTATGTTGTTTATCCTGATCCAGGCTTATAGGACAGATGGACTTGCTGGCACATGGTGAAGGGCAGGTGATGTAATGGATGCATGATGTGCTGCCAGAAATACACTTATGTGAAACAAGAAAACTTGGGTTAATGCCATATTGTATAATAAGTATAGTAAGTATTTTCAGGATTGGGACAATTACAAATCAAAACAACAACTGGATATAAAATAGCTTGACATGAGCATAGGTGATTTCATAGCTGATTAAAATTGCGTATAGTGCATCACAAATATGTGAGGGTTTCATGTATAAATATTACGAGCAAATACTGGTTTCTCAGTTATGTAAGGTGATAAAGGATTAAATGGATAACTCACATAATCCTGTGATTTGTGGTTTATATGCTTTAAGGTATTTTCATTATTGTGTTTGGTTATGAATATATGAACATTTTCGAAAACTAATTTTCATGAGTACCATATTTTTTGGGTAATTTCACTCACCGTTTATTTCATTTTTCATTTAATTCTCAAGGTGTGTCAGCTTCATCACCGGTTAACACACTCACTGGCACTACTCTTCATTCAGTCTCTTCATTCAGCGTGTAAGAAATGAGTTTGTATCCATGTGTAGCTTCAGTCAGCCAATGAAAGTGTGAGGAGAAATAAGTATTCAGACCCTTTCATTTTTGTTATTTAATATACTTCCAGTGCATGTGTCCACTTCACGTTTACACACATAATGTCTTTTGACGTTTTACTTGTAAACATGAACAAAAAAGTAAGTATTCATAAGCCTAAACAAAGATATATGCATATTCATAAGGGATATTTTTTAAAATAATATCGCTCTCTTTTTCATATCATTTTAAATGAAGTGGACTTTCAGTGAGTAGTGAAAATGCACATGTTCTTCCCTGTCACTCTCTCTATAAAGCTTTATTTAATGCCAGACCTGGGCAGCGTTATAAAATTTGATTCTTTAGGAATTTTTAATATTGCATAATATCATATCATACTCCCCAGATACTATATCTCTATAAGCCATGTCTGAATTAGACAGACAGTGGTGGTCATTTGCAGGTGAACTGAGAGCACACTCGCACTGCTTGCATAATGCGAGTGTGCAGTCTGCGTAGTCTACTCTCTCCACACCATCTGTGTCCACCTCCACTCGACCCCGTGGATCAGTCGGACCAGCACAGCACCGTTTTAGCTTGTTGTACCAATACTGAGGGACATAAGTACTGGGGACTTTCTGAAATGTGAGTATGTAAAGCTTAATAGTTCAGCTGACTTCTTTTTTTTCTATACTCCTGTATAATGAAAGGTTGTGGCTCACTGGTTTATTGCAGCTTTCTAAGAGCCCCAAAAGGGATTATTGGACATTTTAGTCAGTGGATTTTTATATATTGACACTTCTGGCAGAGAGGGAAAGCAGAAAAGTGTTGCACTCAGAGCTCTCAGGAATAGAGAAACTGAGAAAGTGGTGATTTATAACACTTCGGTGCTAGCCTTGAAGTCCAGGGACTGCATAAATCTGGGCAGATTGTAATCTACAGTGGACTTTGTGGAGGTACAGCATGAGCCATTGGTAGCATAGACATAGACATTTACTTCTAGTGAGTCAGCTCAGACATATGATGATGCAGGTTTTACAGAATTCTTCCTTTGTGTGTTGGCTATAACCACATGACTTGACATATAATTTCAAAGATTCTTTAGAAAATCTGCTGTGCAAAAATGTTGCTATGCAAGTGGAGCCTGCTAGTTTCCTTGTTTCAGGCATTTTTCTGGCTCTGAAAGTAGCTCCGCCCCCAGCTGAAGCAAAGATGCACAGGCATGCCTCTTTTTTCTTGGAAAGCATCACACAAGGCATATGTAGTTTTAACAGAGGGAATATGGTCAGTTAAGGGGAAGGTGAAGGCTTGTTTTCATTCTAATTGCAATTCCCCTTGCGAGCACCTGAAAATTGGAGCCTGCTTCTTCGGGTCCTGCAATGTATGACTTCCTATCACATGCGATAGCCTACACAAGCTCCATCTTTATTTAATTTGGGTTTTGCCTGGCTTCTGTGGGAAAGAAGTATATATGAATAGAACATGAGTGAGTGCCATGCCTGTGTGCTTCAGCTCCCCAGATGCAGGCACCATGAGCAGCCGTCACTACAATGCCAGTAAGGATAAGGATACGGCAACCCTGCTGTCCTGTAAACTGTGCCTCGAAGACGTCCCCCTGGAACAGATGACCACCATCTCACAGTGCCAGTGCGTCTTCTGCATCCTGGTGAGAAGCACCGTTATGCATGCTGCAAGTTTGCTGTAAACTGTGGCTTCCAATACACCCTCTTCTAATTAAAAGGATTGTCTTGGGCAGATAATAATCCATTGTCAGTAGGTGTCTCAATAGTAGTAACTCATGAAAGGATTTATGTTGCAGTGTTTGAAACAGTACGTAGAGCTACTGATCAAAGAAGGCTTGCAAACGGGAATCAGCTGTCCAGACTCCGCTTGCCCCAAACAGGGACAATTACTTGAGAATGAGGTAAAGCAACCATGATGTGTGATTCAGAAGGATTTTTTTTTTCAATTTGTGTAAACAATGTAATAAACAGTGTATACGTTTAAGGAATTCATACCTTACTCATCAGGTTGACTATTAAGAAGATTAATCATTAAAATGAATGTCTCTGTTCCTTTCTTTGTCAATCTCCTACCCTCTGAAGATTGAGTCTTTGGTGGCTGTAGATGTCATGCAGAGGTACAAAAGGCTGCAGTTTGAGCAAGGTAATTTCTTCTACATTAATAAAGCTACATTAATACAGATTACTTCTGGCATGATGTGGACAGAGGGTAGATTTTGCATTATCAAATTCAGTGGCCTGTCTGAATCATTTAATTTAATTAGTGGAGCTGAGGATGAGAGGGTTTTTGGTTTTGTTTTTGTTTTTTGTTTTTTTCTACAGTTTAAGACAAACTATTTTCGTGTTTCAAATATTCACTGGAGAAGAATGCTAAAACCAGAAGACTTGAACTATGCTCATCACCTCTTAAAATGTTGATTATTTTAGTCTTTTTCTCTAAATCTCTACGTTTGTGTTTTTTTCATGGGAGGATCCTCCTGAGGAGGATCAGCATTACGATAAAAAAATACAGTAGAACAAATTATGGGTTTTTTTTTTTTGTTTGTTTTTGCAGTTACTCATATTAGTAGCGTATACCCTTATACTAGTGTTATTGTGTGTATAAGTAATATTATTGTACTGATATTGTACCATTTACAGTTCAATTGATCACATTGTCCCTAGTGTCACAAATTGGCAAAAAAACAATTAACACCCACCAACTTATGTGGGTAAAAATCTGGCACTAAAGTATACACTATATGGTCAAAAGTTTGTGGACAAGTGACCATCACACTCATATGTGTTTTTTTTTTAACATTACATTCCAGATTTAGTCCCTCCCATTTGCTCTTGGTTGAGGTCAGGGCTCTGTGAAAGACACTTAAGTTCTTCCAATCCAACCTTAGCAAATGATGTCTTCATGGACCTGGATTTGTGCACAGGGGCATTGTCATGCTGGAACAGGTTTGGGCTTGTCCCTTTAGTTCCAGTGAAGGCAAACTGTAATGCTACAGCATACAAAGACATCCTAGACAATCGTGTGCTTCCAACTTTGTGGCAACAGTTTGGGGAAGGAACACATAGGGGTGTGATTGTCAGGTGTCCAAAAAAATTTGGCCATATAGTGTCTACTATATGCTGTCTACCAGAGTGTATTGAGGCGAAGGTGTCTAGGAAGTGGAGGGAAGGGGAGGAACTGCTCATGAGCCGAAGCATACCATCTCACCTTATGGTGTGGGCATATATAGCTGCCAGTGGACTCAGTTCTCTTGTATTTATTGATGATATAACTCCTGACAAAACCAGCAGGATGAATTCTGAAGTGTATAGGGCTATATTATCTGCTCAGATTCAGACAAATTCTTCAAAAACTCATTGGGCGGTGCTTCACAGTCCAGATGGATGAACCGCGGCATACTTCAAAAGCAACCCAAGACTTTTTTTAAGGCAAAGAAGTGGAATGTTCTGCAGTGGCCAAGTCTGAATCCAATAGAGCGTGCATTTCACTTGCTGAAGGCAAAACGCCCCAGGAACAAGCAGGAAATAACGACAGCTGCAGTAAAGGCTTTGCAGAGCATCACTAGGGAAGAAACCCAGCATCTGGTGATGTCTGTGGGTTCCAGACTTCAGGCAGTCATTGACTGCATAGGATTAGCAACCAAGTATTAAAATGACGATTTAATTTATGA
>CM040993.1:10108191-10124685 GCA_022985145.1 Pangasius djambal | reverse complement strand
AAAAAAAAAAAACAAAAAAAAAAAAACAATAACTTTGTCAATGTCCAAATATTTATGTACCTCAGCATATAGTAGAAAATGTCAGAATTTCACCATGTGAAGGGTTTTCCCAGGCCACCTCATACACACATGTGCAACCCCTAGAGCATCTATTTGTGCATTCACATTTTTTTCACTTTCTTCAGCTTGACTGTTCTATAACTTCTCTCATAACTAGATCAGCATTTCTAATTGATTAGGTTAAAAAAAACAAGCTAATGTTTTGTTTTGTCAGCACTTCGCTCTTGATAAATTGCGATTTAGCAGGATAGAAACAGTGTGCACACTCACACACAGTA
The DNA here is from genome assembly GCA_022985145.1 of Pangasius djambal. Classification (NCBI taxonomy): domain Eukaryota; kingdom Metazoa; phylum Chordata; class Actinopteri; order Siluriformes; family Pangasiidae; genus Pangasius; species Pangasius djambal. The sequence continues at coordinate 10,124,347 of CM040993.1, read as the reverse complement.
ATGCCACCATGTAATAGCAGTAATTAAGTGTTCTATGTATATTCCAAGACTAAATTAATCAATGGAGTTATAAATAAATGGAATAAATTAATGATTAGAAAATTACTTAATGCATTTATCTATATATAGTATACAGTTATACAGTATTTGGGTGGCGATAATTAGGATTTGATGTGGGAAACAACTGAACACAGTGGCTGGTGAGCTATAAAGTTCATTTCACACCCTGCCTGCAGCATTTTTATTCTTATTCTTATTCTTAATATACAAAGTACAAACACAGCGTATATTATGCCATTGAAGGTGCCAATGTTCCTCACTGTTTGTCATGCAGAGGTGCTGCTGGACCCCTGCCGGACCTGGTGCCCATCCTCTTCCTGCCAGGCAGTGTGCCAGCTGCAGGAAGCGGAGTTACCCATGCCCCAGCTGGTGCAGTGCCCTCTCTGCAGCCTGCGTTTCTGCTCAGCCTGCAACACTGCCTGGCACACAGGGCAGGCTTGCCAGGGGTCCCTCCCCATCATCACCTCCCTTCCTGTGGAGAACAGGTAAATGCTTCAGCCTGAAAAGTCCACACTAGTATGGCTGCAGCAGAAAAGATAAAGATAGACAGTCTTTTTTTCTTGTTACTAAAGTAACAAGGCATCAATCAGCCTTCAACTTAAATGGCATATGATCTGTAACTGAAAACTGTGTGCCAGTTAGCTCATACAGACATGCAACAGTCTTGTTTGCTTTGGGTGTTAACCGTATTATAATATAATGCTCTCGTATATCATATGTCACATTAAGTATGCTGACAAGACACAAGCCTAATAGTGACATATCATTTCCTGATACACTGGGACAGTAGAGATTACTGGCTTTGCATAAATGAAACAGTCTTACGTGACATGTTACAATAATGTAATTATCTGGGTGGTGTAGAGGCACAGTGGGAAGCATTGCCACCTCACATCCAGGGTTCTCAGTTTGAGAACTGTGCTCCGGTTACTGTCAGAGTTACAAATGGGTTTGCTGTGTTTTCCAGGTTTCCTATCCACCAACCAAAAACATGCTAGTAGGGGGACTGGTGACTTAATTTGTTAATAGGTGTGAATGAGTTTGTAAATGTGTGTGAGTGTGTGTGTGGTGCACTGGCGTCACCTCCAGGGTGCATTCCAACCTTGTGCCCAGTGTTCACAGGATAGCCTCCCAAACCACCACAACCCTGATCAGGATAAAGCGCTTATGAATGAAGGAATGAATGAATGAATATAATTATCTGGCAGGGGAAGATTTCTTTGTTACTAGATAAACAAGTAGCATTGTTGTCATTAAGCAGGATTCTGAAACTGGATTCCATCTTCTGTCTCTCTCACTCTCTAGTATCAGTAGCAGAACTAAGGAGGATGAGGCTTCTATCAAGCGCTGACCGAGGTGTAAAATATTTATTGAGAGAGACGAGGGCTGTGCCCAGATGCTTTGTAAGAACTGCAAGCATGCCTTCTGCTGGTACTGCCTGGAGTCTCTGGATGTGAGTCACACTGACCAGCAATCACACTGCGCAAGGTTCTCCAACATATACACTAATATTCTAAGTTGCCTGTTTATTAGGTACACCTAACTACTAGGATTTCTTTTGGCCTTCAGAGTAGTTGAATACATTACACAGTTGCTGCAGATTGGACGGCTGCACGGTCCTGCCACAAACAGCCCATTCCAACTCATCCCACACACACACACACACACACACACACTCCAAGATCTTGATTTACACCAAATAATGTAATAAATTTCTGCAAACAAAGGCAAACTGTAAGTGCAGACAGTGTGTCTATGATGTACAGAACCATTTCAATTGTAAGATATATTACCACGATTTGGGGAGGGAAAGGAGGATTATGCAGTGGATAATGTCAGTACATTAGAAATGCTGAGAAAAAGAAATATGTGTCTGCCTTTTTACCAAATGTTTTGGGCTAGTTTCAGTGTTTTGTGTGATTTTTTTTTTAGAAGTAGTTGGGCTGGAGATTTTGCTGAAACTTGGCAACCCTGGTTAAAGATATTAGCTCGTCTGTGAAAACCTTGCGGGAAACACACCTGTATCGAACACAGTTTATTCAACTTACAGATGACTGTATGTTGTCGACTCTCAACTGCCTATTACTCTAAGAATTCAGTAGATAGTAGCCTATAGCAAAAGTTAAGTGTGAATCTTGTCCTACTCCACCAAAATCTATAGTGACAATCCGCTCCTTTACAGTATACTGCTGCATATATATATATATATATATATATATATATATATATATATATATATATATATATATATACAAGTGTTAATATTCTCCATTTTTGGATGACTTCTTACTGATTCACTATGACAAAGGACCATGTCGGAATAAACTGGGTCATTCCAGAGCCTCTGTTATCTGGCATCGCACACAGGTATGTGGGGGTACATGGGTACTTAGAAAACACAACTATGTGCATGGATCTGCATGGTTCCTTTACTGACTGATGCTTTAATTATAGACAGTACAGAATAACATAGTTCACTTTTTAGCTTGTCTAGTGCTGAGGCTCAGCTCCAAGGATTAGTGGCGGAAGAGGAAGACAGGGGTTTTCAGACCGGTTTAGCCATTTAATCCCCTTCTTGTCATCTAGCTGTCTAAAATAAGCTTTCGTGTGTGTGTCTGTGTGTGTGTGACCCACAGAGCCTCATGCTCAGTATCTAGTAGTTCACTACTTTTTTAAACCAGTATTTAGATCCATTCCAAATTAGAGTTAGTGGACACATGCACATGAGATAAACCCAAATTTACTGACACACCTTGTGAAAACACTGCCAAGGAAAATCAAGCCAGAAGTTGCCAAGAGGCAAGAGGGTGTTTGCCACAGAGCCATGATTAGTGATTAGAGCCCCCTTGTGGTATGTAATGTTCTGGTCCAGTAGTTATAGGACATTCTCTTTTTTCTATCTATAGGTAGGCTACTGTTCCCAAACAAATGTCCCAAAATGCTGGCAAAAATAAAATGCAAAAAAGTAGATGTGTGATTTTATGAACTACTGTAATAAGAATATTCTAAATGGTGTAATAAAATGACAATCAAAGGTTAACTAGCCAAGCACAGTCATGGGCTATGTCTGAAACAGTAATACTGTTACTACAGGTGAAATATTATTTTGACATACTATTTATTACAATAATATGGGATTTTATATGTAAACATAGACAGCCTAGGATGAGCAATTTCCTATGTTGTTTGTTTCTTTTAAAAATCTTTACAATTCCTTCAAAATCCTTTTTACTAAAACACCCCAAATATTTAACAAAGTTGGCCATTTTATGGCAGACAATTTTTCTTTTTTTGAATATCTACATTATTAATGAATTGTATATGAATATGCCAACAAGAAACTACAGAAGCTCGAGTTACTGGCTGTGTGGAGTTTCTGTGCATGTTCTTACCACATGGGTTTCCTATGGGTTATCAGTTAGCCACTACATCTTTATTCTATTATTTATGTTTTCATATGCACAAATTTGCATAGAATCAGGTGGATGTAAACATACTGTATATAACTGCGTTTTCGATCTTTTGGTCCAGGTAGTGGGGATCTTTGCTGGTTTTGGCCTGCTCCTGCTGGTGGCCTCCCCATTCTTGCTCCTGGCTACACCTTTTGTCCTCTGCTACAAATGCAGATGTGGTCATGAAGATGATGACCCGTTACCCTCCTAGTTCTTCTCTCAGCTGTGGTTATGGGGCTTCAGTAATGCTCAGGCTGCTCTATGACCCGTCCACTTCTGCTCTCACTGCACACTCGCTCATCAGGAACATGATGACATGCTCTTAAAGAGGAGTCAGGAGACTTGTGCTGCCAACAGGCAGAATGGGAATGTGAGGGTGAATCCCTTTTCCCTTTCAAAAGACTGTGTATTCTAGGAGAACTAGAGCCCCTGTTGACTCGCATCATGCTTTATCGCTTAAGGTTATTTACCTTTTGTTAAAAACTGTAAGAACAGCACATAAGCCAGCAAGCCAAGTGACCTGAATCCTTCCTTCTGAAATTTGAAAATGTGTTTTCATTTGGTCCTTATGTTCTCTTTTCACATGAGTAGTATGCACTTCATTTTCCTGTACTGGCACAGTTTTTCATGGTGCATTATAGTCTCTGTTTGGAGACCAACATGTAGCTAAGAGCCACTGGGTTCTGCTTCATATCCAGCATTTTGTCCCTCAGAAGCCAGTAGCTTGTAGGCATGGACAATACACTGAGAAATTATACTTAAGTGAAAGAATAGATAATGTGTCAAACTCTTACTCAATTAAAGTGGACATATCCAGCCAAAAATGTATTCAAGTGAAAGTAAATACATTGCTACTTTTAAGAAGTAAATGTTTTAACTGATGAAATTAAGCAAACATCATGTTTTATATAAACTATAACTTTTATTACTTGTCTAAAACTGTTATTTTTGTTTTTAAGCAACTACACCACATAGCTAGAATTTGACTTGCTGTCTACCCAATTACGTTAGCTACTGAAATCAATGCTAGTCTAAGCTGGAATTACCAAAAACAACAGGCTTAGTTAAATATAGCCAGTTAATGTTAGCAAATTAGCTAAACTTACCTCAACATGTTTGTTTGTTTTTTTTTGTTTTTGTTTTTGTTTCCAAATTAGATGGAGTCCATGCCTTCCAGAGAGTGCTCATGCCTTCTATCTTCTACTCCCTGGTAGCTTGTGACCCTCTGTGTTTGGCTGTTCTATATCCTGTTATTGTATCTAAATCCACTTGTTTTATCACTATTACTTCAGTAATCATAGCTAATGTGATCACACCGACCACATATTTTGTCTGTCTCTTTGTGTGATAAGTAATCAATATATTTTTCCCATACTATTTCCTGCTTCATGATCATGTCTTATACAGAAAACTCCCAAATCTGAGAATCAAGGTAATTTGTAGTAGTATATCACCACCAACCAACTGGGCACATCTGAGGTATCCAGTCAGTAGAACTTAAAGTACCCACTTCATAGGGCAAATGTTTAGTTTCAGCTCTGGATTTGGCAAGAATACCAGTTTTGTATGGATAGTTTAGTCAGTTTGACTTCCTTTACCTATTGCCATAATGATCTACATTTTTACAGTTAAATATACCTTTTCTTTTCCATATTTTGCCCTTTCATTCAGGCAAAACAACATTGTTGTATAATTTTTCGTACTGTTTTCTACAGTTTTAGTGATCTGGGATACATTTGAATATCAGTTTGCTTTGATTTGTTTAAATACCTGTTCACAAATTTACCTGTCTAATTTAGTAGTGAGTCTAACTGGCTGGACTTGTGTTTCAATCTTAAAGACTAAAAGATATACTGAAGAAGCTCACTGGATGAGTGAACCTACCTTTACCTGCTCTTACAAGACAAACATGCCAAATAGATTTTAAAAAAAAATATTTTACTGCTTGTCTAAATTAAACCAAATAACATGATTTGCTCAGAACCCTAAAATACTCAGTTAATAATAATAATAATAATAATAATAATAATAATAAACAACTTTATTTTATATAGCGCCTTTAAAGTAGCATCTCAAAGCGCTTTACATATCACGTGCTGGTATGTAGGGGGTTAAGAGCTCAGACAAATATTGAGGAGCCAAACCATTCAAGGCCTTATAAGTGAGCATCAGAATTTTAAAATCAATACTAAACCTAACAGGAAGCCAGTGCAAGGCTTCCAGAATAGGTATGATGTGATCCCTTGCACTGGTCCTATTCAGGATAAATTAGGATCAAATATCACCCCCGAATCTTTTAATTTAGTTTGAAGTTGTAAAACAGAGCTGTCCACACTTAAGGTTAAAGGCTCAGCTTTGCGTAACTGGGGAGGTGAACCAATAAGCATCGCTTCAGTCTTGTCACTGGCCCAAAACTGATCCCTGGGGAACACCAGACCGGACCACACCAACCTCAGACCTGCAACCACCCATAAAAACAAACTGCTTGCAATTTAAAACATAGGACTTAAACCAGTTTAATGCACAATCAGAGACATCAAAGACAGTCTCTAAACGACTGATTAAAATAGAGTGATCTACAGTGTCAAAAGCAGCACTGAGATCAAGAAGAATTAGTATTGATAGACAGCCAGAGTCAGAGGCAATTAACAAGTCATTAGTGACCTTAACTAAAGCAGTTTCAGTGCTGTGGAGTTTACGGAAACCAGATTGGAGAGGCTCAAAAAGATCATTGTCAGTAAGATGTGACAGCAGGTGAGAGGCAACAATTTGTTCTAAAATTTTGGCAAAGAAGGGAAGATTGGAGATGGGACGGAAATTACTTAGGTTATCAGAATCTGCGTTGTTTGTTTTTGGTACAGGGGTGAGAGCAGCGATTTTAAGTGCACAGGGAGTCATTTATGATACTCAGAACAACAGAACAAAAGGAATCAAAAGATGATTGGAAAAGACAAGTTGGTAGAGGATCAACAATGGAAGTGGTAGCCTTCATTTTTGAAACCACATTACAGAGAGACTGGGAGTCCAGAGTTGAGAAATTTGAGAAAGCGGTACCAGAACATTCAGAAAGGTTTAAGGGAGAAGCAGACGAAGTATGAGTACTGATAATGTGTTTATGTATATTATCAATCTTGGTGCTAAAAATCTCAAGAAACTTATTACAAAGGTGAGTTGAAGCAGGAACATTAGAAGGGCTGTGACTAATTTAGTTAGAGAGAAGTGTGTAGATAAAATCCTAAAAGCTGAACAGAAAGTGATTTTTTTTCCTAGCTCTGGCAGCTCTGCAGACCTGAAATAGGAGGTTTGGGAACTGCATCGTGGGGAGCATGTGGCTGAGATGTGCTACAGCAGCAGCTGGCTGTACCGTGAGGGCCCGTGGCTGCCCGTGCAAACGGCCTCTCATGGGGCCAGTGGGCATCTGCCTCGACCCGCACCACTTCACCCTCCAGCATCAGAAATTCATGTGCTGCTCCACCCGCACCATCTGCGTCTGCACTCACCAGAAGCTCAGCAAACCCCAGTGGTCACTCACAGGAGAGGCCGGGGCCTCTCAGGTCAGGCAACACTGACACTCTGAGCTTATTCATTCCAGACCAAAAGTGAATCTCTGCCTCTACATCTTTCAGTGTTAACCAACTAGGTCAGGGGGAGGAAGTGTAGGAGATGGGGTTAACCACAGTGATAGAGGAGAGGTTACTGTCCCTGAAGCTATGTAAAAAAGAACAGATGAATGTCAACTTCAAGCGTAGATGAATCAGTCTGTTATGACAGCGATTGCCAAGTTCTTGCCAAGTTACATAGAACATTATATAAAGAGATCATATTCTAAAGAGCTCATATAACATGGCCATTGTATTCACGTACTGATGGCCATGTTTTTTTAAGTAACCCAGTCATCATTAGAAACCCACATACAGGTTAGCACAAAAATGTAGCACACCAAATTTCAGCAGCTCATCAGAAACAGTTATTTGAACTTAACCCCATCTCCCTATGAACAAGCACGCCATGCAAATCCATGCAATCACTCATGCGTTACAGCTGCTTGTCTAAATTAAACTCGCCCCACTATGATTGATTGGCATGTGGTGACCATATTGTTTGCAAAACAAAAGGTCAACTCTAGAGCCCCTTGAAAGTTCTACATAGAATCCTATAACAGAAAGTTTCTCTATCAGAGCAGGGTCTATGTAGAACCTTGAAGTTAAGAAACCTTAACTATCCAAAGCATACATCCAAAGTGTACCAAATACTTTGCATGAGAGTTTGTTTTTTGTAAAACTAGCGATATCAGGCTAATTCAAGAGATCTTCATGTCATCAAACTACTGCATAAATCTGAGGGAGATTGTTTGTCCTGCTCCCTGGTGCATGGCTTGCTCTATTTCATATCTAGATCAGTTTTCAATCACCTTATTGTTGATAAATAGAGCACTGATTAAGTTTTTAATTTTTTGATATTGCTCCAATATGTTGCACCATAGTCCATTGGATTGTCATTATTTTAACAGCTATTTTAATGATTGGACACCAAGAACACCCACTAGTCTTTACAACATCAGCAGGATTAGACCCTTTCTCCCCATAAAGACCATTTAGGTGCTCCTTCAGTCTCAAGATTAGACTATTGCAACTTGCTTCTGCAAGTCTTCCTATGCACCATCAAATCTCTGCAGCTAAACCATAATGCTGCAGCACGATCTCCCCAAATTCTCCCATATCACCCCATTGGCTTAGTGGTTAAGGTTCTGGGTTACTTGTCAGAAATTTAAGGGTTTTGTGCCCCATTACTGCAAAGTTACCACTGCTGGGCCTTTGAGCAAGGCCCTTAACCCCATCTGCTCCAATTATCATGAGTGGCCCTGTACTCTGACCTCCTAACAAGCTGGGATATGCAAAGATAAGAATTTAGCTATACAGTAATATATATGTGATAAATAAAGGTCTTCTTCTCATTGTTGGTTTCCTGTGGCTTCCTCCTGATTTAAAACAATGACAAGGCCCCACCTAACAGAAAATACTTATCAAACCCTTTACCATGTTTGCTCTGACAATGACCATAAACTGCAGACACACATTTCACTAAGCATTTTAATTTACTTGCACTAAATATTGAAGGGGTGCATGGTGGCACAACGGGTAACTTTGCTCCCCGATAGTGCAAGGGTCCCCAGTCCAATTCAATTCAATTTTATTCAATCCTGACCTCAGGTTACTGTCTTTGTGAAATTCTCAAGGTGTCTGTCATGAGTTTCCTCCAGGTACTCTGGTTTCTTTCCTCCCTCCAAAAACATGCTGGCAGGTGGATTGGCTATGATAAATTGTTCCTAAACAGTGAAAGGCTGTAGTGCAAGGAAGAAGCTTTTTGGAGTCAGATGGGAATGTAACAGCATTATGTACAGTGGAAAAAGACTAAGGCTTTTAATCCGAAGAACACCATTGGGGTGGCAGCATTGTGTTTTGGGGTGTTTTGCTGGAAAAGGGACTGGTGTCCTTCAGAAAATAGATGGCATCATGAGGAAGGAGGACTATCTACAAATACTGAAGCAACACCTCAAGACATCAGGTAGCTTGGTTGCAACTGGGTCCAGCAGGACAATAATCCAAAGCATACCTCCAAGGTAACAAGATATCTTAAAGACAACAAAGTGAAAGTATTGGAGTTGCCATCACAAATCCCTGATCTGAATCCCATAGACAATTTGCAGCCTGAACTGAAAAAGCATGTCTAAGCAAGGAGGCCCACAAGCCTGACTGAATTACATAGTTCTGTCAGGAAGAATGAGCGAAAATTACAGCAAAGTATTGTGAGAAACTTGTGGAAGGCTAGCCTAAGCGTTTGACTCAAGTTAAGCAACTAAAGGCAATGCCATCAAATACTATCAATGAAAATCTGATATAGATAGTAAATAAAAGCTGAAATAAATGTCTCTTAGCTATTTTTAATTACCTTTTTAATTACATATGAAAATAAAGATGATTTAACACAGTTGTGAAAAATTTAGTTTGAATGTCTTTAGCCTAAGTGTAGGTAAACTTTTGGCCTTAACTGTAGGTGTGAATGGATGGACATAATTCTTTCTGGAGCAGGCAGAAACGGGATGTAAAAAAAAAAAATAAGAAGATACAGTCCCCCGCACTACAAAGCACTTGCATAAATTGCTTGGGATAAGTGTAAATTCACTCTGAATTTACTTGCGTAAATCCGTCTGGAAATGCTGTAAGTGTAAATGCATGGATGTTTTTTGTGACTGACAAGAGGAACTTGACTGGTTCTATGTAATACCATATTACCATGTAATACAATATGTAACTGAGGACACATAAGTCCTCAATATCAAGTCCTAGGCTGTAAATTAAGCAGCGTGTGGAGGTATATACAGTAGGATTGTAAGGTTTACTTGCAGTACCATTATGCAGACACTAGAGGGAACAACTGCTGCACTGCTGCATGATTCTGTGAACATGCTGATCTCAAAATCATATAGATGGTGAAAGGACTGTTTCTGGAGATTTGATGAGCACGTGATGACAGACTAAAGAAGGGAAGTTCATGCTTGTGAAAGCTAAAGTATGTGTGTCCAAACTGCATCAGGTCACCTGTTCATACTGTAACAGTATGATGGAGCTTGCATCCGCTCGCTCTCTCTCCCCCTCTCTCTCTCTCTTTCAGGCAGTGTGGGCCGGCTGTGGCCCAGCGGCTCACTGGCAGGTGTTGATGGCGCTGTTGGCCGAGGCCAAGGGAGCTGTGCTGGCTCTCGGCTCTCGCTGCAGTCTGCCTCTGCCTGCCCGGGCAGTCCCACTGGCAGCTGGCATCACGCTGCGGGCATCTCTCCCAACTATAATTACCAACTCCAGCTGCAGATGGAGACAAGCAGGCGCACCAGTCCCTGCATCCTCCACGGCCTTCAGCCACCTCCACATTCCACCCCACAAAAAGCTTAAACACACCCCACGCTAGGACAAGCTCTTCACATCTAACTAGCTAGTAACAAAAGCATTAACCAGCTTTCCATGTAGACTGCACACTCTTATATACGTGTCAGCTTGTGTCAGTTAAATCTCTGTTATGTAAAGGTGTTGGAATAATTTTCTCACCACTCCTACATGGTGCTCTGTCAAAGTGTGCATTTGTCAAATCAAGAAAAAAAAAAATCTGTTCTCTCACGTCTTTCACACATCCCCTCACTCAGATATGTGTATCAGCTCACAGATCTGTGGAAATTTAAAAATTTCTGTCCACTGCATCTGTGGTGTATTACCATTTATGTGATTACCACGAAAAAGAATCTCAACAGGCAACACATTAACGACCTTTACATTCCAGCAATAGTAGTCTTAGGATGAAACAGACATAAGAAAATGTCTGTTCTTAGGTAGTTCCATAGGACTTTCCAGCATTGGAACAACACAATTCCTGTTTTGCGAAATATGTCTAACAATTCACTCACAACTGTGACGCATATCTACAAATACGTCCCTCTGAAAAAAGAAGTCTGTCTCTCTCTGACAGGATGAATTATACACATTTACAGCCTGAAGAAAATAACTGTTTTGTCAACCAAAATGGCTGTTTTAAATGAATTTCCTTTATAACTAAGTTTGAGTAAACAGGTTTTCAGGTTGATTCCACTAAGTACTCTCATTCTTATTCTTTATTTTCATTGATATTGTGATATTGACTGAGGAAGTTCCTAAAAGTACAACCCTGTTACCCAAATTATAGATCGAAAGTAAATTATTAATTGAAAAAATAACATTTGAACAAATTACTAGAAAAAATCACCTCATCCCAATATCACGGATGCTATTCAACTACATTTTGTACGCTTGCTATTTTTATGCTCAAGACAAACAAAAGACATTTCAGTTTCATTTCAAGGCGTCCCTCTCACGTATGGTTGCTGATGCGGATGCTTTATGGTCACCCTGCAGATGTGAGCTGTACTCTTCCACAGGTTTCCAAAGTTCCCCATTGTTGTGCTCAGCCAGGAAAAATCACCAGAAAAATCCACCTAACTTTTAGTTCTCTAAGATGAGTACATTAGTGAGTGAGAGTCTGTGTGTGTGTTTGTCTGTGCACATGCCTGTTTGACGGTGTGTGTTCAAACTGGGTTTGTTCCTGGGCCCGGGCATCTTCTGACTCAGACACGGTGTTGCAGTGACAGATGGGAACTCCAGGGAGACCGAAGGAAAAAAGAGCCTCACATATCAGCCAATGTTTTCTCCACATCTACACAGAAACACTCTCCTAGCCCACTATAACCACTATTCAACACTATTTCAACTCTAATATTGCTCAACTTAATCTCTAGCCACCGCATGTGTTGCATATATGTGATTACCACAGACCAAAAATTTCTACTCATTTGCCTGCACTGAAAAATCAAAAGAATAACTGTTTACTTGATAAGCACCTGTTAATGTTACAGTTGTTGAATTTTGTCCATAAATCTTGATGCTTATTGTCTGTTGGTACAAACTGGTTGAACTATTTACTAGATAATTATTAGATACTGCAACCATGTAAATCAAAACCGACATTTAAGAGTTACATACAAATTAAATATTGTGTTTCCTTGCACGTAACTGTTGTGATATCTTTGGTTTGTGCTTTGTACTGGCTTTGATTTTGTAATCTGGTTCCTCTCACTGTTTCTTCCTCGTGTTGCCTCTTGCCACAGTTGCCTCTGGCTTACTCATTAAGGATCTAAATCTACATCTGGATTTCTGTAAAGCTACTTTGTGACAATGTGAATTGTTTGTATAGCACTATACAAATAAAATTGAATTGAATAATACTAAAGGGTAGTGTTTTGCCGCCTGACAGCTCCAGGGTCCGTGGTTCGATCCTGTTTTCAGGTTATCATCTGTGTGGAGTTTTTGTGCATGTTCTCCCCTGTGTCTGCATGGATTTTCTCCAAGTTGTCCGCTTTCCTCCCAGAAACTGGTAGGTGTACTCAGTGTATTGGCTGCTCTAAATTACCCCAGGTGTGAATGAATGTGCATGTGTGTGTGATCAGGAGCAGGGCAGCTATCAGAAGAAGAGAGGTGACCTTGTTACTGCACCACTCGAGGCTGGTCAGGCTGGTGCAGTAGGAGGCATGTGTCCATGGGGAAAGTCAGACAGATGCTGTTTCTCTCTCGTTCGCGTTGTCTCTCTCCCTGTGGGTGAGATGGTGCAGTGTCGTCGGTGCAGCTGCCACCCTCACCATCAGGCAGCACAGGAGTGCGCACTTGCTAGCTCTCTTCTGTGACCTCTACTACCATGAATAAAACTTTATTCAGACAGCTGTACAGCACAAAGCCAGTGCATCAAACTGACCTATGTATGGAGACATGCTCAACTGTGTCCATGTTTTATACACATTTAGTGTGCCAGTGTCAGCATGTGTCTGCGGATGCATGTGTGTACATTTCTGTAATATCTTAAATGTGCGTGCGTGCGTGTGTGTGTGTGTGTGTGTGTGTGTGTGTGTGTGTGTGTGTGTGAGTGTGAGTGCACGCGCACAAGTAGAGAGACGAGTAAGGGGACAAAAAATGCGGAGGCTTCACACCAGCTGCCGAACATGACATTTTCTGGCTGGGCCAGCACACCCCAGCAGGAGCAACATCTGTGTTCCTGCCTTTCATCCCCCCCTCCGCTCCCCAGGCATTATGGCTCAGATATCTGCAGCCTAAAAACCAGAGACAAACAGCCATTTTCCACCAACAAGATGCAAGTGCTGCTGCCTAATCTCAAACCATTTCACACCTTCCACCGCAAGAGTCAATTCTTAACTGGCAAAATGGGTTTGGTTCCAGCACCAAAATCGTACTTGTCTAGAACCAAAAGCCGGCAAGGTCAGGGGCTTGTTTCCATGACAGCAACAGGACCATCATCATTCATCTTCAGTAACCACCTTATCCTGGTCAGGGTCACAGTGGTTCCAGAGCCAATATTGGTAACACTCCCTCAAGGAGGGAGAATTCACCCTGGATCACAGGACGTAATGCGCATACACAATTTTACTCCTATGGGCAATTTACCATAACCAATCTCCCAACCTGCTTTTTTGCCAGCTCTGTTCTTGGACAGTGGGAGGAAACTCACACGAACATGTGGAGAACATGAGAAACTCTGCACAGACAGCGTTTGATCCTGATGTCAGGATCGAACCCAGGACAGAGGGGTTGTGAGGCAGTAACACTAACTACTGCACCACCATGCTGCCGCAACAGGAGCATTCATTCATTCATTCATTCCCTCACTCATCTTCAGTCACCACAAAATCCTGATTAGGGTCGTGGTAAATCTGGATCTGGCATAAGCCAAAAATACACTCTGGTTGGGATACCCTGCCATTGCAAGGTGCCATTAGCACACAAACTGGCACATTTTGCCATAGCTAATCCTACTAGCATGTTTTTGGGAGGTGGGAGGAAACCAGAGAACCCAGGGAACATGCAAAAACCACACAGATGGTAACCAGATGTCAGGATCAAAAAGGGGGATCAAACCTGGAGCTGTGAGGTGACAGTGCTACCCACTATGCCAACGCCCCTCCCTGCAAGTGGAGCAACTTAATTTATTTTAATAATTATACATTTAATACATTTTATAGATCTGGAATTAGTTAAGACTCACTGGTGCATTGTCTGTGAGATAATTGAAATTCATGTTCAATGTATGATCATCAAGAAAATTTGAACCAATGACCTGAGTTGCAAATGTCATGTGACTCACACACCTAATGTTTTTTTCTCCTGTTTGACCACTACAAGTAGTTTGGTACACCCAAGCTGTTTTTTTATTAATTACTGAAGAAATGTGCAAAATTAAATATTACAAACACTGGTCTGAATTGCTAAGGTTAATGCCAACAATAACAAACATATCTATAGTCAAGTAGCTACACACTCAGAATAAATCAATAAAGTCATCTCAGACGTAATCACAGTCTATTGCAATATCATTGTGGATGGTGAAATGTGTTCTTAAAATCAGACAATCAGATCAGAAACCAGAGGAAACTGTGGCAGTGGAACAGAGGTAACATACAGCTCCTTATTGCACCAAAAAAAACCAGAAACACACACCACTATGATTCTTGTAGCCCAGAGACTGACACCAAGGTCTCCAGCTGCAGTGTCAGACCTGCAAGTCCAAACCAAAGTCCCTAAGCTGCCACCCATGTTCAGTCATGAAGTCAAAATATATGTTAAAAGTCCAAGTCAAGTCATAGACAAGTGAATCCAAGTCAAGTCATGAACATCAATAACTGAAAAAGACTCAGCCACACTACAGTACTTAATACTCACTACACACTCAGCACTTCCTGCAAAAGAGCACACACACTCAGCGTTCCAGAGCATTAGAGAAAAGGACGGATGTGTTGCTAAGGATTTTGTGCCCAGAGTGAAATTTATTGTTGAAGTGGAAGAATGGGTATAAATTTATTAAAATATTGATACATGTTCTTACATTAAACCTGGAACTCCAAAATTAATCGATTTCCACAGAGAATTCAAAATGCCCTCACTGCATTACTAATTATTGCTTTGAATATTGCTTAAGTAAATGGATCAGTGCATGGATACATTGTTTAGGTCAATTCCTTCAATTTTTAAAGGAATACTCCAGTCAAACCTACGTGTGTATGATTATAACAGACAGGAATTTCGAGACATTTTTTCTATATGAAGAAAAGAAAGGAAAACCTGTTTACTCAAACTTTTTATAATGTTAGTCTAAGGGCAGTTATTATCTTCAGTCAATGAATGTTTAAAATTGAAAACTGAAGCAATGCATTAAAGAGTAATTTAGGTAAATATGCTTTGCCAACGGTTTTTGTGGTAAATCTTTCTCTCTGAAAAAGTATTCATATCTCTACATAAAGTTTCTATACTTTTTACTTTCGATACTTTAACATGAATTTCATACAAAAATACATAAGCGTTTATTGAGTGCCCCATTGAGATTAGCTTAAACCACTGAAGGACAGCTTAAATGTCTTATAATGCTTAGGACATACAAAAACATCATGTTAAATCTCATGATTGCATGTTCAAAATATCTGAGAGAATAATTTCAGTATAATTTAATTTGCCACTGCAACAGAATACGTCTCTTTAACAGACATTCTTTAGTGTGCCTGAAAACAGCTGCCCTGGTTCAGCTGGTCTCTTATTTTATTCAAGATGACATATAAAACATAGATTTGATTAGTACAGGATTGTGCTTATCAAATCTGATTGACTTGATTTGATGATTCATACAGATGCATTGCTCTGTAAACATCACAAGTTCTACATTGCTTTGACAGTATTTGTTCGTACATATCTGACATACCAATAAAAAACTGTGAACTAGGGATGTAACTGAATACGGATATATTTTTCAGATTGAACAGATAATGTGATCTTAGCAGATACAAATGAATGAATATAGAGGCACACTATTTTTTTTTTGTGTGTGTGTGTGTTAGAGGTGTTCATCAGGACTGAGATCCCACTGACAACGAAAAACAAGGATGAGCAAGGGGGAGTTTTTTCTTTCATGCATGTGTGATGTCATTATCATGAACATGTAGCGGCCCATAGTAACTGCCTGCTCAGGGTCATGGGGGTTGAAATTCGACTATTAGTTTGTTTGTATTTTGGCAA
>CM040993.1:10075147-10108091 GCA_022985145.1 Pangasius djambal | reverse complement strand
TAAAAAAAAAAAAAAAAAAAAAAAACACTTCCGTCTCAGGTTTAAATTTAGTATAGATACAAATATTTATATTTGTAATACAGACACTACTAAAGGCTCTGCTGAAAACTTCTGTGAGTCTGCCCTTGCTTAATCACCCTGTCCTGATTGTGGAGGACGTTTGCAAAATAGAAAGTAACCTTATTACCAAAAATAAAGATTCGTGAAGCTGACACTTTCTCATAGCATGTATATGTGGTGCTGTATCCAAACAACACTGCCTGACTATTCGCAAACTCCACATATCCAGTGGCCACTTGCATATCAAAGCCACATGCTGAGTTCTGGATGGTGTTTTCACAGAAGCTGCCAATACAAAGCCATTACCAGCGAAGAACATTCAGCTACTGGCCTACTCGCACCAATTCAGGTTGCTGCAGGCATATTACTCTACATGTCTCTCATAGGCAAAGCTATTTACAACCCGTGCAATCACTTTGAGTACATCAGCCAAGATCAGTGCCTTCTCTCTGTGACTTTGTGGAGCAAGCCAATAGCCCTTTCTTAATGGAGGCGTTTATGTGTCTCTGTTCTCCTTTGAGCTATGATTGCATCCTCATTAACCCTGCAGTTTATTCATCTTCTGAATGGAATTCTGTCCTAACCGTCACTATAAGGCATTTACAGGGCTGTAAAATTGATGTTGCAGCTTGGTGAAGAACAGATTTCCACGTGTCACACGTCAAAGAATAACGCGAACTTGGCAAGAAGTAGCAGAATAGAATAGTGCAGCGATGTCAGCCGAATCTGCGGCCTGTGAAGAGCAGGCACTCAGCCAGGCCCTTTTATGAGCCACAGGGACATATTTATGCTCTACTTCCACTAATGGAAGCAGATTGAGGAGGAGGACACTTACCAGATTAGGAGCGTGTTCCCTTTTTCCTTCAAGACTCTAGTAAAAGTTTTGATTAGTATTAACTTTTAACATGATAGGTGGAATAAACCATAAAGTTTTACTGATCAGGTTAATATTTCATGTGCTTTCCTGAGCAAAGTAAAAATGAATAATGTACTTAAAGGAAAAATCCACCCTGAACGACTTGCATACTGATTTTTTTATAATTAACGTGTGATCTTCAGTTGAATGCTAGTTTAATTTCATAATGAAATTCTGTTGACCTTTTAGTTAAAATTTCTTTTATCGACAGGGTGGTTTGCTACTTTACCCACAATGCTGTTGACTAATGTCACAGCGCTTTAGTCCTTCAGTCTGTCCAGTTCTCTCACCTCCTCATCTGTACACTCTGCTTGTTCCAAAGTGTCAACTTTTATGCTAATACAGTCAACACCATCATGCTTGTCATCTTGTAGCTGAGCCCAGTCTCTGTCATAACTGTCACAAGTGCATCATATAGCTCCACTGTCTCCACTATTTCTACACTGGATTTCTTATTAATATGAACAAAGTTGAACACCACTGGAAAATGGTGGGAAATGAGAAAATTAAGTCTTGCTCTTTTGTTTTTCAGTGAAACCTGACAGTTATCCCTTATGTTTGAGATAATTTAAGGTTTTTTGTCCTATTATACACCATTGTAGATTTGCAAGCAATGTCCCCCGTGACACACAACTGCTAACTTCTAGTGTTCTCAGTCTTGTCATAAACATAAATTTTAATTGGAAGTGTCTTAGTCTCTGACTACGAAGGCCATGAACAAGTACTTTGTAATGTTTCCCTTACAGTACAAAAGGTAATTATCTCTCTCTGCATGGGGAGTTAAAGTCATGGAAAAAAGAAAGTATACCCTCCTTCAATTCTGTTTTTATTTATCAGGCCCAAATAACAGTAGTGCTGTAGTGCTTGCTAGTACAATGGGCTATGCTTAACATGTCTTATGTACATATGTCCTATGTACGTACTTATTCCTACAAAATGATAATACCATAGTAGATGGGTTGTTTTAGTTAATTCAATAAAAATTTCATGTCAAGTTAGGAAGATAGTAAAACCAGCAGATTAACACATCTGAGAGCCTGGTCTCGGTCTTGACATGATCTCGGCCATGTGTGGTGTTGATCTCGTCTTGGTCTTGCCCCCTTCTCATGTTCGGTCTTGACTCGGACTCCCAAGGCTAGGGTCTTGGTCTTGACTCGATCTTGGCTAAGGTGGTCTTGAACCCAACACTACTAACTTCTCTTAGAAATAATGAAAATACAGCAACAGCAAATTAGCACAAGAAATGCTAAACATGTCACAAATATTTCAATATATACAAATTTAATGTGTTTCAGAGAAGACATTTTATTTATCAGAATTGGTGTGAAAAATTGTGTGATTTTTTTTTCCATCTGCTATTCATTGGCTGGGTGTTCTTTGCAATATGATTCACAAATCTAGCTAAGCACACCTTCATGACCTCATCATTTTTGCATCATTTTCCTACTTTTTCAATTTTACAGCAACATGAGTGTATTAATGACCTGCACACTTGGATCCAGTCCAAGTTCTCAGCTGCTCATCAGACACATGAATGAAAAACTGTGAACACCTGCTTTTGCAGTTCTAGGCAAAGGAGCTCAAACATTTACCTAATGAGCGAGTTGCACCTGTCAGACAATGAGGCTTCGCTCATGAGCTGCCCGGTTTGCATGTTATCCCATGTATCTGCACTTCCAGCTATACACTCAACCTGCTCTATGGCCTACTGGCACGCACGCATGCAAAACATAGCTTACTGTCAGCAGAGCTCAGCTGCAGCCCTTGTTCAGGGTGTTCCCAAAAACACACACACTGGCAGGGGAATATTCAAATGCGCAGATAAGCTGTATGGTAAGTAGTACAATGTAGTACAGTTAGGAGCCATAAAAAAGGTTCTTGTTGTGCATATTTAGCAGGAGAAGTTCAAGTTCAGCAACAGACTCCAGTATTGTTGCTGGTTATGCAAATTACGCAAATCCAGCCATCACACTGAACAGTATAATGCTATCAAACAGCAAACCTTTATGGGCACGCGTTCACCAAAATCAGGAAATTGACCAGGTGATGTTTTTTCAATCTTCAACTGTTCAGTTATGGTGACCCTGTGTCCACTGTCGCCTCAGATTCCTGTTTCTTGGCGGACACAAGTGGGACCCAAGGTGCTCATCTGCTGTTGTAGCCCTTCTGCCTCAAGGATTGTCATGTTGTGCATTCTGAGATGCTTTTCTGTTAACCATGGATGTAAAGAGCGGTTATTTGCATTACCATAGCCTTTCTGTCAGCTTGAAGCAGTCTGGCCATTCTCCTCTGATCTCTCTTATCAAAAAGGCTTTTCCACCCGCAGAATTGTCACTCACTGGCTTCTTCCCCCTGCACAGATCTGTGTAAACTTCAGAGACTGTTGCTGTGCATGAAAATCACATGATCAGCAGTTTCTGAAATACTCAAACCAGCTCATCTGGCACAACCATGCCATGATTAAAGTCACTGAGATTATGTTTTTTCCACATTCTGATATTTGATGTGAACATTAACTGAAACGCTTTAACTGTACCTGCATTATGCATTACGCTGCTGCCACATGATTGGCTGATTTGACAATTGTGTCAATGAGCAGAGGTACAGGTGTTCCTATTAAAGTGACTGGAGAGTGTATATAAGGCTTAACATATTTTAAATTAAAGTTCACAGATGTCCTATTGTCAGTTAAGTGTCTACTTCTAAACTTAATTCTTATCTTATTTATTTACTCTTCTGCTTCCTCACAAGGCCAAAAGAATATTACAGACTGTTAATCAGTTTATAAGCCCTTATAAGTTTATAAGTCTGAATTATGCCTAACAGGTCAAATCAAGCTGGTGTTGGGCATCTAACATTAACATGTGATGTTAAAAATATATTATTAAAACAATGAAAATATATAACAATTAACTTGATATGACAGTGTGATGTAAAATTGCAAAGATTGTATTGGTTCTCATTTGTATGTTATTGTGAATATCCTATTTGAATGCCACAGTAGTACAAGATGTTTTGTGGATCTGTTTCTGATTACTTATAGGAATATTCCACTAAAAAACAGATTGTTTACTCTGGAGGAACTGCAGCTACTCCTGAGAGCCAATTCATTACACCTTCTGAACAAAACAAGCTTTGGTAGGGGTTTTGGCATATGGAACTGAGCACTGCCATGCAAAAAGCTCAATACACCAAAGCATAGTACTCCATGACCATATAACTCATTTGTCACTTTCTGCAGTATTTTGGCATATTTAATATGGAAGGCATTCTTCTTTCTATCCTCAAGTCAGCTTCTAAAAGCCACAGGATGTGAGAAGAATTGTAGGAATTCCTCTAAACACATAAAAATGACAAGGCTCTGCAATTAAAATGACAGGATTTACACACAATACATAGTGCAATGTTTTTCAAAGGTACACCCATATCTGTTTATCTTCTCAAAACCAAAATCAAATGTTTGCATTGGGCTAAGACCATATATCCAGATCTGAAACACAAACTTCCCACATCTATTGTAGGAAAAATGTTCCCTGTTTTGGGCTTAAAACACCAGCAATGTTTGTCTGAAAATCAACACCAACCGGCTGCAAATGGCATAGCGCGTTGGGGCCTTTACGGGCAAACAAACATTGATCTTTCTTCAGTCCTGGCTTATCTTATCTTGTCTCTGTTTGCTGCTGATGGCAAGGAGAGGATGGTTCCAGCGGCCCACTACAGCAGCTATAATTAACCAGAAACAGATGATATCTAATGTCTCTGGAGGACAGTGGAACACTTTCCCCGCACAAACCTCCCCAAAGACAATGTGTTGCCATTTAGCAAGGCACCGAGCCCAATTGCTTTTGTGTTTTTTTTTGCCATTAATTGTTTCTGGCATGCTTGCTGTGGGAGTGCATTCTGTAATTAAACATAATTGCATAAGTGAGCTTGAAACATTATCTCCCATTTGCTGGAGCTGGATCAGTTTTGCCAAAGCAAGGATAAAAGCACAAACAAGTTCAGTGGAGTGGTGATTTTAGCATTTATCCATTAAAGAGGCCTTTTATAACACATGAAAATATTCAGGTGATCCTATCTAGGTTGTAGCGACTGATTGAAAGCGCTGATGCCAGCTGTGGTGACAAGTACTGCAATACAAACAGACCAAACCATATAAACTTAAAAAGTTTCACAAACAAGACCAAAATTGAGGTACAAATGTTTGATGCTTTGTTTATATATCTTGAAAGACACACATTAAATTAGTTGTTTAAATTTGTTGTGCATATCAGTTGTGCTGTGTACTGCTATTCCATGTCGATCAGTGTGCTGATCCTCAAAGCAAGAGAAGAAGGAATCACTTTTTACAGGAGAAGCTCAGAGAATGTGTGCGTCATGTAATGAGGGACTTTATGCAGGAGGTAAGGCAGGATGATGAGGTGAGGTTAGTGGTTAATAGCTTCCCTTTAATTTCAACTCTTTAATATTCATCATATTTTTGTAGTGTTTGCAAGGTTTGATAGGTTCTGTGATTGGATTTGTGTTTGAATTTGTGATTGAGTAATGTTGACTTTGTTTGACTGCTCAGCTATTTATCAGGAAACTAGCTTGAGGAGTCTGCTTTAGCAAACATTGTGATTGTCTTGTTTTTGCTAATTCCTGTTATGTGTTAAAAAAAAAAATTTAAAAAAACCTCTTGGACACTCAATTACCACTAAAATAATTTTTTGATTAAAATAACCACGTAGTAGATTAATAGCACAGGTACACCTCATCTTCAAGAGCCAAAAAAAAAAATCATAGCCAGCATGCTGTGTTAGAGAACTAGCTTGGCTAACATTAATTAGCTAGCTGATACAACTTCACAGCTGAGGTTTTAGCTCAGGTGCTAGCACTTGCCATTTTTGATTGTCAGCTCTTTAGGGTTCTCCAACAACGTTTGGTGTTCTTCCATGTCTAAGTGCTGGCCTACAACACTGACATTGTTATATCACTGTTCATAGCAGTTCTTCTTTTCTTCCTTGGATTGTGGCATGATGAGATATGCATGATGACAAATGTTGTTTGAGTACAACAGCTCTGACTTTAAAGATTTGTTCAAATTTGGCAAGATTAGGTTTCTAATGGTTAAATAGGCGGATTTGAGATTTTAGATTTGGATGATATTTTTACTCCTTGAGCATGTCCTCTTTCCCACCCATGTACACAAATCTCCGCACCAAGAACTTACCGTGTTTCAAATAGAGTTAGCATTAGCAAGAACTGTCAGAACATCAGTTTCAAGTGCACTCAGATATTCAATAGCTTGAAAGGCAAGTTATAATACAATAAACACACAAAATTCGACTGGTAATTATTCGACTGGTAATTATATGATAGTGGTTATGAGTGTCGTCGTTTCGCACCTATTTGATACATTATGTAAACCTGGCCGTTTAAACAATTCAAAGCTTTATACAGTTTGCCTTTCCATATCTGTCCAGGAGCAACTCAGGAACACTGTGTTTTTACACTATTTTTTTCTACCACTGACTCAGTGTAGATACTTGTATGTTTTTCAACAACAAAAAAAAAGATACTGCATCTTAAACAATATTTTTTATAACCATTAACTATACTAAATCAGTTAAAAATCCATTATCAAATAATCAGTTCAGTTTTGAGGTGAACATATTGGACCAATCCAAATACATGTACATTTCTTCCTCCATCATATCCAATCATATCAGGAGTTATTTCCCATGAGTATCTCCCCCTGACCTTTTCCCAAAGCAATGCAGTGCAAATATCACCTTGTGGCATGTTATTTGGGACCTCGTATTGACAGTGGTTTTCTCCCCTATGCATGCTTACCCTCCACTCACCTGACACATTCAAACATGCGCTGAATAACCTTTCTCACAAACCACATCTGGATCTGTGCAGCATGGTCCTGATACACAGTGTGAAAAATTGAAGGGTAAATGCATCCAGACCTGTATAATTAATTAATTCTAATTTTGAAAACAAAGACTTGTGATCATCTGGAAAAGCTGTCAATTTATTCACACTAAACATCCCACCGCCCTCCCCCCAGCCCTGCAATCTCTGAATTGCATCTGAGCATCATTGTTAGTCAAGTTCACTCCTTCAAGGCTACAGTTTATCCACACCAGCTTGACAATGTCACATGCCAATTATCATCATTGAATGCTTTGAGTGAGTTTTCACTGCTTCAGTAAAGGTGGAAAGCATCTTGTAGAAACCATGTTCAGATGAACTTCTTGAATTGTATCCCTCTTGTCTCTCTAGAAGAAACTTCAACAGATGAGAGAGGATAAAAAAGGTCAAAACCCATCTTACAATAGGAATGAAAAGCAGCTCCTACCATGATTGCCTAAAAAAACACAGGCTTGGCAGACAGATTACTTTATCATGTCTGGTCACCTCCTCTTGTCGACCATTTCCCCTCAGGCTAAGCAAAGAGATGCATGCGGCTGTCTGATGGGAAGCTGCTGAGATATGCAGTCCCTGCAAATCCCACCAACGCACAGAGGCGTGAAAGAGGGAACGTGCTGGTGCTGTCCAACGGAAGAGCTGAGATTAGACAGCCTGGGAGAGGAAGGAGACAGAGTTTGCTTTGCAGAGGCTCTGTTTACAGAGAGAAATGAATTATCTGTTTTCACTTTCTATTTCCACTTCTGTTGTAATTGTAGTGTCTATACCACAGACCAACAGGGAAAATAGAGTTTGCTGTGGCGGAGCATAAACAGAGTGAGCACTGGCAGACATGAAAGGCATATCAGACTGTAAAGAAACACCCTGGGATGGAGACCTCCCCTCCTTCACAGATTAGATTATCAGTCTCTGGGTCTGCTGCACACACATGCGGATGTCCTTGCCCAGGGAAATGAACACACCATTCCAGGGTGGAGGTCCAATTGTCTTGGAAATAAAAATAAATTTGAGTGTTCTGGCCATCTTCAGTGTGAGCTAAAGCTGTCTTGAAGTCATTAGAATTGCAAAATTTTGAGAGAGTGATTTAAAAAAAAAAACACCTTTTTCAACAGCGCATGTATGAAATCAGAACCCGAGTGACAGCAGAATTATCTGAATGACATCACCACACCTTTTTATGACAAGTAGCTGTGGGCAGTACAAAGCTGCATTTCAAATTATGCTTCGCCTATCTTTGGACTGCGTAATCAGTGATTACTGATGATTTTCATCAAGGTTCAAGTGGCTCTTGAGAGCCCCAGAGCGCAGAGAAATGACCACCTCCACCTCAGAGGTTGTTGATTACTGCATTCTCCAGCTGTGTCAGTAAGGGTCCACGGCTGAGTCGCAGCTATTGTCTGCTTTCAGCACAAGATTCACCCCCATCTTAGCATAAAGTTCAAATCTAAATGCTGTCTCCCATTTCATCTAATCACTCAAAATGCCACCTCGGTTTCTGCCATTTATTCTGATTTTGTGCTTATTTGGCATTTCATCTTTTGTCCTTGCAAAAAAGAAGTCACCATGGTGTCTATTTTATCCCGTGTTTACAGCAGACTCTAAACGGATAACAGCGTGGTATGAACTGAATGAGACTATTGTCTGCATAATAACACTGGAGAGAGACCTGTTTCTTTAGCATGAGATGCCAAACATTTGGTGAGATAAAAGACTTTGGTGATTAATAACACCATGTCTTGAGTCATGAATAAAAGAAAACAGGAATGCAGACTTTTATTTATACAGCTTATGGCACTTTGTTGAAGTCAACGACGGAGTCCACTGAGAGATATCAGAGTGCTCTGTGGTGAATCCATTAAAGGATAACCAGATTCTTTTTGAATGATAGGATAGTATCTCAGACATGATTGATTAAAATTGTTATTTATTTAGAAATGATAGCATTTCATTTGTAGGTGCTAACTGTCCATGAGAAATATAGCAAGCATAAAGTCACAGAATTTTGTGCCACGCAGCAACATTAATGTTTTGCGCACATTTTCAGGTTTTTAAAATGGTATTGCATGGCCTCGCTGGCTATTGCGTTTGCTTTTAGGAAGTGGATGATGCATGTGAGAGAGGTACTAAAGCATGGCCTTGATTTGTGAGAGCTGGAAAAGGAGGTCTGCTGCTCGGCTATGAGAGGACAGATGGCTCGTGATGGCTCTTTTAGCTCAGCGCGAGAGGCCGCCGCTCCATCATCATCATCTTCACGAGCATTAACAGATGATTGGACTGGATAAAGTGTTACAGCCCCTCACCAGGGTAAAGCTCTAAGATTCTTTTTTTTTATATATAAAACAAGCAAATGGGCGCAAGCAAATTGGACCATGAGTAAGATTTGGTTAAGTACTTGAAAATGCTTGAAACTGATGAAAAGCTGCTTTATGGATCCATGGAAACAAACTATTTCATTAGACGTTTGGGGAGGGGGGCAGTTTGCAGTTTGCACTGGTTCTATACAAAACAGAATTAACTGGTTGTGAACAATAGTTGGTAATAATTAATTAAACAATTATACCTGTATGTTATTAATTAACAAACGTTATTAGTATATTCAGGAGAATCAGCTATATTGTTGCTAATGGTTGTCTGAGACTGTGCTGTAGGCTGGAAGAGATACAGCATTGCAGCCAAGAGTGGCAGAGGAAATGTCATGGTAACCGTAATGAGAAAAATTACTGTTTGTACATATCATGACTAGCTGCAGGTGTTTCAGAACTCAAGAATCAATCCAGTGCAAAAGGGCTACCTGGTGTGCCATAACACATCCACTGAATGGATTTCCTAAAAAATTACACCGTTGTCATGCTCCTTAAAGCCTCGGTTTGTTTTGCACCAGCAGAATAGTGACTTACAAGCTGGGGATGGTTTAATGGGTTATTGCCTTCACCAAAACACACTCGAGGGGCCACGTCTGAGGCTGAGCCCTTTGTAATATCAGTTTTATTGTTTCCAGCTGCTGGAATGATGAGTGAATGTCAGAGAGATGCCACATATCCCCCAGAGTTTGACGTTAATGGCTTCTCGGCAATCATTTCTGTTTATGAACTTGGAGCCGCAGACTGCGAGACACCACTTTTCTGCCAGTCTGTCCCTCCTACCTGGTTATTAAAGGAATGGTTTGGGGAAATATCAAGTTTATCGATTCAAGTCAGCATCAACTCAGCAAGTGCATTCATTTGACCACAGAATTTTAACTTCCATTGCTTGTTAGCTACTTTTGTCTCATGGCTACCAGACAAAGATAGAGAACCAGGATTTGGACAGAAAACAAGTAGCAAATGATTGACTACATTTGAGGTAAGTAGGATATTTGTGCAAATTTAAGTTTTCCACAAATCGTTCCTGAAATCCTGTTTAGCTCAAAGAGACGTGGTGCAGCTGCTCAAAGTACACTCTGCTGCTTTGTTCCCTCCCAGCTGCAAATTTCAGCCCTTTTTTGTGAACATCTTTTGCTGTGGGTTCATTTGAAGTCTTTTGGAGAGGTGATGAGTGGCACTGGGGTGTAAATGGCAGCGGTGAACTGAGGTGTGTGTGGCAGGGCGTTGGTGAATGCTTAAGAGACCGGCTCGCTGCAAAGCTTCCACTTCAAATACGCAGGTTCAACAATTCAAGGTGGATGCCCATCTGTTCAGTGACCTCTGCTGCAAGTGCTGAAGGTGAACAAAGCCAGTGTGTGTGTGTGTGTGTGTGTGTGTGTGTGTGTGCGCGTGTGTGTGCGCACACAGATGCTGCTATTCCTGATGACTGTTTGAAAGTGAATTACACTCCTTGAGTGAAACAAGAAAAGAGAAACAAGAAAAAAGTACTATGTAAACAAACATTAGACGGACTCACACTATCTTGCCTCAACAGGCTGGTCTTTAATTACACATCTTTAGCCTTCCGCTGACCCTGTGAGACTGCATTATTCCCCAGCGTGTGGACTGCGGCCAGACTGAGGTGACCCCTATCTGCCAGCACTACGCTGCAGCAAACACTGCTTCCATCAAAGCCACTATTGTATCTACCATTTGCAGGGATCAGATGATGCTCTTCTCCTTCTCCTTCTCCCTCTCTCTCTCTCTCTCTCTCTGTGTCTCTCTGTGTCTCTCTCTCTCACACACACACACACACACACACACACACATATTTCCTGCTGGCAATCAAAACATCAAAGCTTCTTTGCTATATTTCCTGCAGGTGAGTGAATACTAAAGAAACTTAGTATTCACTCACTCCCCTCCAACAAATATGACTACAATTCAAAAAGGGCTTTTTAACATGTAAAATTATGTACTACAGGTGCCCCAGGGTGAACTAAGAGCTTACGATAGGCAGGGATGGGCAAAAATAAACAAGCCTATACCAAAGTGTATTTTAATGTATAATACATACACTCACAGAGCACTTTATTAGGAACACCTGTACACCTAGTCATTCATGCAATTATCTAATCAGCCAATCATGTGGCAGCAGTGCAATGCATAAAGTCATGCAGATACGGGCCAGGCCAGACGGATGGGCTACAATAGCAGAAGACCACGTTGGGTTCCACTTCTGTCAGCCAAGAACAGAAAGCTCAGGCCACAGTGGGCACAGGCTCACCCAAACTAGACAGGTGAAGACTGGAAAAATGTAGCCTGGTCTGATGAATCTTGATTTCTGCTGAGGCTCATGGACCAAACCTGCCTTGTGTTAACATTCCAGGCTGGTGGAGGTGATGTAATGGTGTGGGGAATGTTTTCTTGGCACACTTTGGGCCCCTTAATACCAATTAATCAACGTTGAATGCCACAGCCTATTTGAGTATTGTTGCTGACCATGTGCATCCATTCATGTCCATAATTTACCCATCTTCTCATGGCTACTTCCAGCATGATAATGCACCATGTCACAAAACAAAAGTCGTCTCAGACTGGTGAAACGTGACAACATGAACATGACAATGAGTTCAGTGTTGTTCAGTGGCCTTCCCAGTCACCGGCTGTGAATCCAATAGAACACTTTGGGATGTGGTACAACGGGGGATTCACAGCATGAAAGTGCACCTGAAAAATCTGCAGGAATTACGTGATGTAATCATGTCAACATGGACCAGAATCTCAAAGTAATATTTCCAACATCTTGTGGAATGCATGCCACGAGGAATTGAGGCTGTTTTGAGAGCAAAGGGAGGCCCTACCCATAATCACTGAAGGTTTTTGAAACTGTTCATGGACATGCAGAGAATTTCTAACCATAGAGCAGCTCTGGTGCGAGTACCTGCTCTAAAATCCACTTGGATTGCATGACCGTCATTTTACGCAGGGTCATCATGCAAGTGTTTTTTGTTTGTTTTTGAAAATATATTTTTAAAATGTAGTACAAATCACAAATATTATTACTTCATAATTCATATTTCATATATACATGTATATATGTAGATGTATACACCTATCCATCACATCTGCAGCACTAAATGTGGCAACTACAAACAAGAATTTCAAAACTTTTGAGAAAAGAAATGGACCTTGTTTACTCGATAAACACTCATAATGGATATCTAAGGGCATTTGTTCAATTCTGTCAATAAATCTTTAAAATCTATGACCATATGTTGGAAATGTAAAGCTACAGCTGTTTCACACTAACAGTAAAGGAGGCATGAGTGAGGTGACATGAGAATCACCACACCTTTTTACTAAAGCTTTTGTTATGTAGTTTTATCCATCTTTTGAGCACTGGAGCAAAACATTTGATTCATTCAACTTTCCCTATGGTTTTGTGATATCAGATGGAAGCTGAGGCTCTTCTGTGTTAACCTTGAGATACACTGAAGAATAAGGACAAGTTCGTTTCTCTGAAAAAGCAGTCCCATCTCATACAATTAGATTAACACAGATTTACATCTTAATTAACAAGCACCTTTAACTGGAGAATTTAGAATTTCTTTTCTCAATATATGACATAAGTGTCAAAAGTGTCAAAATTATTCTCAGTTGTAATCTCACATATGGTACATATGCCACAGTGTTAGATTAATACTAGGTTGAAACCCGCTGGAGTATTCCTTTAAGTGAGTGTGATGAGTAGTGTTGTTGTTGTTGTTGTTGTGCACCTGCATTTCCTTTCACGCACTGGTGCAAAATCAATTACATACAAAGACTTATGTGGCCTTGTTTATGTAGACAAAGCACACTTTACATCTTTATATAATTTAGAGCTACAGTCTTATTCCAGTTTGCAAAAATGCTATAGCAAACCCTAGTACCAAATTTTTAAACCACATGAGAACATGTACGGCACATGAGAAGCCCGGCTGATAATGGACAGACCGCGGTGTTAGAGACAGGCCGCATAAATGAGGTCAGAGCTGTGCAGTGAGCGGCCCGAAGCCGTGACAGCTCCATTACCCAGAGGTGGGCAGATGCCTGGCAGCCTGCAGCCGAGGCAGGTGGAAGGGGAGTTGGGCAAGGGTGAGCAGGTGTTCTCCCTGTGGGCACCACACTCCCCCATCCAACACCCCCCGCCATGCACACTCCCCCTGACACACACATACGCTCTCCCCACCTGGCCACTCACACTGCCGCCCTTAGCTAAGCACAGCTCCGTATAACAGGCACTGTATATGACAGGAGAGCATGAAGGACAGAAGGCACTACCCTTCATTTTTAAAAGGAATTGACCTGAGATCACAAGAGCTGTGTGAGAGGGGTAATTTGGAGTGTCTCTGTGCAAGTGGGCTAGGGAAGTTAGAAACGCAAGGCGGTCACAATTTGTTTTGCGGTTTGTGCTGACATGGGTGGGGAAGCCCAAAGAGCTCCGGGTGAAACTAGCATTATGTTCCAGAAGGCACCTGTGTGTGCATGAACGTGTGTGCGAGTGTGTGTATGCGCTCATTCTACAGAAATACCCCATAACACAAATCTGCAGGGCCTCCATTCTTTACTAACAGACTGGTGCGACCTCTTCTATTTCCACACAAAGTTCTCTCAGCAAACTGAGTTTCTGTCCTCCTCACACACCCTCAGTGTGTTTTAAACACCTAGGAGCCAGAAGCAGGACTGAAGCCAGATCAGACGTACTGTCCAATTCTCACTGCTTCCAGCCTTTGATGTTTCAGCACTGCTATGAGGCCGTGCAGCTAACAGCACCTGTCCTGTGAAGTCATGCCTCAGGCATCTCTCACACTGCAAGCGAGTGAGTATGCGAGCCGCAGGCCAGCAATGTCTGTGGGATTCAATATGTTGGCGTTACAGATGTGTAACTGCCTGATATGCCTGCCAGCTGCCCTGCTTGAGTCAATATGACTCTCTAAAAGCATGCACAAGCATACAGACAAAATGTACCACTAAACAAGAGACTATATGATTATATTTGTAAGCTCTTACAGTATAAATGCAACACCAGTTTTCAGTATGGCTGCCTAGTAATGTTAAGTCAATGCAGATCAGCACACTAACACCAGAACAGGCAATGGCATTTTGTTTAAGTATTTAAACTAAATAATGTCACATTTCTCTCATCTACAGTGGTGCTAGAAATTTGTGAACCCTTTATAAT
The DNA here is from genome assembly GCA_022985145.1 of Pangasius djambal. NCBI lineage: Eukaryota > Metazoa > Chordata > Actinopteri > Siluriformes > Pangasiidae > Pangasius > Pangasius djambal. The sequence continues at coordinate 10,093,630 of CM040993.1, read as the reverse complement.
TTTCTGTATTTCATCATAAATCTGACGTGAAGTGTGATAAGATCTTCATCTAAGACTAGAAAAAGAGAACCCATTAAACAAATGATGCAAAAACATATATCTTTGTCTGAAAAAGTATGTGAATCTCTAGGAGTATGAGTTCATTTAAAGGGGTAATTGAAGTCAGGTGTTTTAATCAAGGGGATGGCAATCAGGTGTGAGTTTAGCAGGCCCTTCCATGTTTCAAGAACATAAACTTGAGTCTTCACTATCAAAGTCTGGTCTTCACCACACAGGTTTAAGGAAGTGTGCCATGCCTCGATCAAAGGAGACTCCTGAGGTCCTCAGAAAAAGAGTTATCGATGCTCACCAGGTTGGAAAAGCTTACAAAACCATTTCTAAAGAGTTAAGCCTTCACCAATCTACTGTGAGGCAGATGATATACAAATGGAGATAATTCAGCACCACAGTTACTCTGCTAAGGAGTGGTCATCCAGCAAAATTCGCTCCAAGGGCGCATAATAATAATAATAATAATAATAATAATAATAATAATAATAACAACATTACCGGAAGTCACAAAGAGCCCCAAGGATAAGATCTAAGGACATACAGGCAACTCTTGCATTGAGTAATGTCAACGGTCATGGGTCCACCATCAGGCAATCACTGAACAAGAACGGTATGAATAGCAGGATAGCAAGGAGGAAGACACTACTCTACAAAAAGAACACTACTGCCTGTCTGAAGTTTGCTCAAGACCACGTGGAAAAGCCAGAAGCCTATTGGAAAAATGTTCTGTGACAGATGAATCCAAAATAGAATTTTTTGAAATGAAAAGCGTTATGTTTGGCAAAAACCAAACATTGCATTCCATGGTTAAAGCAGAAGAAATTTAACATTTTGGAATGGCCATGTCAAAGTCCTGATCTTAACCCAAGAGAAATGTTGCAGAAGGACCTAAAAAAGGCAGCTCATGCAAGGAAGCCCACCAATATCACTGAGTTAAAGCAGTTTTGTAAGCAGGAATGAGCCAAAATTCCTCCAATCCAAAATTCCTGCAGGATTAATCACCAGTTACCGTAAAGTTTGGTTGAGACTTATTGCTGCTCAAGGGGGTCAGACCAGTTACTAAAAGCAAAGGTTCACATACTTTTTCCAACAAAGATATTTAATGTTAATTTTGCTCAATAAATAAATGTACAAACTATAAGATTTTTGCATTACTTGTTCAATTGGGTTCTCTTTATCTAATTTTAGGACTTAGATAAAGATCTGATTTAAACTTATGCAGAAATACAGAAAATTGTAAAGGGTTCACGAACATTCTAGCAGCACCGTAAGTCTAGAAGGTCGGTGAGAGTGAAGGTCAAATTCAGTTTTATTCAGTTGTAATTTTATTCAATTACAGCTTACGATACAGTAATCGCTTTTAGCAAAAGCCAACAATAGTGCATTTTTATAGGTAGCAAAATTTCTGGGTTTATTAACTCTTCACAGGAAAAATGTTACATTGTTCAGATTGTGAACTGTTTATTTTCTCATGATTAATCAAGATGAACTAATGTTGTTGAACAAATTCCTCCTCTGCATGTCGCACCCATATGTCTGACCTAAACACCTGTATTATATAATTATAGATAACTAGGTGTGTTGTGTGCAATTCCAAAACACAGTTTTTCACAGAATATTTATTATAAAGAGAACTTACCTCACCTAAATGACCTATTTTAAAAGAAAATTCTTGATGGCATATCTTTAATAATGACAAAATACTTAATCCTTTAAGCAAGGAATAAAATACGACAGGGTGTACTGTTATAGGAAAATAATCAACAGATTCTCGTGATGCTGATCACACCCCAAAGTTGATTATTGTCCAATAACACATTCTAAAGCGTTTTATTCCTCTTCTACCACAGCAACGTGCAGATGATTACAATTTTATTTATGAATAACAAGTTGTGCTTTTTATCCATTTATAGTTATATTTAATATTGTAGAACATCTGCAAAACAATTTAGTTTTATCACTTACAATATAACAGCTATAAACAGTGAAACACACACAAGCCTCTATTTTTCTCTCTCTCAATGCTAATAAAGCAAGAAAATACAGCTTGTCATGTTACTGAGAAACCACACAGCTCTCTATCCTGAAGTCTTTCCCATTTTGGAACACTTAAAAGAACAGCCTTACCTCTGACTGTTACAAATCCCTGACACTGGAGACTCCTTCCAAAAAATGAAATTAATGTCTCCTCACAGAAAACTTCACCACGTCAATGATTATACACTTTTAGTGTTTATGTGGAGCATCCCCCGTACAAGTCCCTGTGTAAGTTGTTACTATAGAAAGAATAACATATTACAGTGAGCACATTAATATAAACCTGTGATTCGCCTTGCAGCTGGAACTACTGTCAGAGCTGCTGTTATAGAAAATTACTCACCTTCTGACCAATCAGATTCGAGAATTAGACCACACTGTGGTATTGGTATTAAAAATGCATGTGAAAAACAGTAGTGGCTTGTCCATTGGGGCTGGTAGGGCAGACACACTGTCTGAATTTACACTTTGCCTTTTGTGGAAATGTAATTCTGATTATTTGCTATAAAACAAGATCTTGGCAACCACAGAGTATTTTTAAACAAGCCTAATCTGGGAGAACTACCATTAACTGTCAGTCTACTGCTCTTCCCCAAGCATGGAGCAGTGTGAGTCGTGCCCCAATGGGCGTCTATTAGCTCTTGTTGCAGTTCATATTTTTGACCACAAGGTGCAATAATATCTTTACATCTAGAAAGGCGAGCAAATCATTGGAACATCGACTTCTTTCAAATAGTGACATTTTTTTAAATCACTGGTCACACAAAATTGGTAATTAGAATTTCAACAGAATTTAAAATGCATGGAGATGATTAAACATCTGTTGAATGGCTCATATACATGGTAGCGCTCTGCCCCACCTGCCTCTATGAACAATCCACCACTGATAGACTATAGATTATAAAAAACATAAATAATCTCAGAGTACACTTCAATATGGAAGATGTGTTCTAGTGCCCAGATGTCTTCCTCAAGGAAGATTCTAGGAGCTTTCCCTGTGTGGAGTTGGACAGAGGATCTGGCAACCTGTGCTGAGCGGCTGAGCGTGCGCTTCGTGAACCCTGGCTGCAGAAAAAGGTGTTCTCCTTCTCACACCTTTCAGAAACAGCTGAGAAAAAAGTCTATTATTCTGAAACCCTACACCATTTGGCCCATGTTCCATTCAATATAGAACACTGAAGGAACACCTGAGAGACTCAAGTTTCATATGATGGTTCAAGGGATGCTATTGAATCGTGTTAGGTTACACAATGTCCTTTTGTTTTCCAACATTTCAGGAAGAAAAGGTCAGAAAGCACTCGATAACACGCTGAGTACCAAGGGAAACCTTCATTTGTATAGCATAATCTGCAAATGATTTATGTTGGTATAAAGCATGGTCTCATGGAGCATCACAGTCTCCAGCCTATGTCTGTTCGGTGAAGAAATAAGAACTGAGGTGCACGTTTTGGGGTGTATGGATCAAGCTGGAACAAATTTTGAACTAATCTCTTCTGGAAGTAGAGTAGAACATTGTCACCCTGCACGCTGTCACGCCTATAGTCACCCTGAACTCCACTATCACACTAAACAGTAGGTTGAAAGAGGTGTTCCCTATGTGCTACTACACATAGTGTGTTGTTTGGTATGCAGCCCACGGTTGTGCGGGACACTAGACGGGCTATGAATGGATGATGTCACGAGGCCGGCGCCAGAGAGACGGCAGGATCAGTAGTATGTGACAGCAGTATAGACTCTGTGAGAGTGTGCGATTTTGTGTGTGTGTGTGTGTGAGAGAGAGAGAGAGAGAGAGAGCATGTTTTTCTATCTTGGTGGAGACCATATGTCCCTGGATTGGAATATTGGACTATATTTGGCCTTGTGGGGACATCTGGCTGGTTTCCATGAGAAAATATGCTTTTTTTGAAAGAAAGAAAGACAGAAAGAAAGCAAGAGCCTAAACATCTCATTTGGTGACTGATGTTAATGTAAGGGTTAGAGTTAGGTGTAACCACAGCATTAATTAGCTAATTAACTAATTATCTCAATTGGATGTCCTCAAAAGAATTGTGTGTGTGTGTGCGTGTGAATGCATGTATGTATACCAGCCAGCAGAACTCAAATTCATCACCTACCAGGTTTGGGTGTTTAAGGTAGGCTTATAGGCCTACATGCAGTAGGAACACACACCAGTAATGTCAGTGGAATTCATGCTATGTAGCACAGGTGTGTATAGGTGAACATATAATGTTAGTTACAGTGTTGGAATTTTGTAACACAGAATGTTTAATTTCTTCTTAAACTGTTGTCTTTGGAAGGAATACTCCACAGAATGTGTGTGATTAGTACAGACGAGAATTTCAGCATGTTTACCTGTACTGACAAAAGAACTGAAACATGTTTACTCAAAACCCATTTGTAATGAGAGTCTAAGGGCAGCTGTTAAATTCCACCGATCTGTTTAAACAGGGCAGTTTAATGCAAAACTACAGCCATTACACTGTATTAATAGGCCTGAAGGTTTTAGGAGAAGGCACATGAGAAAATCTTACCTAAGCTGTTAAAAAAAATAATTTAATAAATTTAAAAAAAATCCAATTTTGTGTGCGATCGGCTGAGGCCCTTCCATGTTAGTAGATTCTTCCCTCTGAAAAAATATGATGTTTGAAAGGATGGGTTACAGATTTAGACTTCAATTTACAAATGCATTCATGAAAATTCTTACACAAATAGGTAAAACTATGGTTTTTGCATAAATGTTTATTGACTTCCCTAACAACTGCCCTTAGACTTCAGTTATTCATGAGTTTTGATTAAACTGGGTTTCTGATTTATTTTCAGTGAAGGGAAATGTGGAGAAATTATTGTCCACAATCTCACTACTGGAGATTCTGTGGGAAAAAAGCAGGACTACTCCTTTTAAGTAGTTTGTTTTTAGTTTAGTTTATTTCTCAGCCTTCGGCTGTGTGTGTGTGTGTGTGTGTGTGTGTGTGTGTGTGTGTGTGTGTGTAAAACAGCTCCCTGGCTGACTTACACTGAGAGATCTGTTACACTTTGTGCTCTTCCAGTGCTAAGCACGGTTGTAGAAGCAAGTTCATCAGCACGAGGAAAGCGCGCAGGGGATTGTGGGCGGGTTTTCAGGAACTTCAGGTGCAGCCAATGCGGTTGCGCCGACCCCCTGATTGACGTGTCAGCATGGACCAATCCGCTTCATTCTTTATCCCGCATCATAAGCCCGGCCCGTTCACTATATAAACTAAAACCCAGCAGGCTCTGGAGTAGATCTGCGAGACAGCATCTGACGGTTGTGTAGCCGAACAGGAAACAGGAAGCAGGTGACTATGAAGGCGATCAGTCCAGTGCTGCCGATGCGAAGGACTCACGTGAACTCGCACGCGCAGGATCTCGGGATCTGGAGAAGTAAGAGCGCGTGGGATGAGCCGCTCGGTGTGCTGTGCGACATGAACGACTGCTACAGCCGCCTGAAGGAGCTGGTGCCCAGCCTGCCGCAGGACCGGAGCGTCAGTAAGATGGAGATCCTGCAGCATGTCATCGATTACATTCTGGACCTTCAGATCGCGCTGGACTCCAGCACGGCTAATGCGAGTCCACAGCCGCAGCGGCGTCCTGCTCAAGCAGGCGTTTCCTCCAGTACTGAAGCCGACATCAGCTCTTTTCAGGTAAACACACATGCACTGCAACACAGAGGCAGATGAACGCCTGCGCATTTAAAGTTGCATGTGTTAACTCAGCCCTGGGGTTTTGCTGTGTGGAGCGGTCCTGCACACTGGTACACGCTCCCACTAGGCTTCCCATTTGTTGCTTCTGTAGACTTTTTACACCTTGCTCTGGATAAATCCAAAAGCGCAGACAACTACAAAGTACTTGTCTGTGCATGTGTACTATATGATACAAAACGTATACAGCTACTAATAATGCTGCTTTATACAAGAGTAAGCTATTCTTGGCAACAAAGAATGGGCAAATTTAAACCTTAAGTGCATAACCAATGTATTCGCATTAGTATAGTTAGTTAATATGCAGCCACAGCTCGACTGTCACTCAGTACAGCACACTGGCCAGGCTTTTACTGAAGTTCTCTACTGTTATTAAAGTCTGACATCACTATATATAATTCCCTAGCAGTTTATCAGGGTTTCTGATATTAAAACATCATATGTTTCATGTTACAAGTGCTACTTCATGTTTAAATATACAGCTATTCTACATTGTTGTTGTTTTATACTGCATAACAGATTACTACACAAATCAAATATACAGCAACTCAGGATCCAACTCGTAACACCCCAGAAGAAATTAGCAAATGAAATTTGCACTTGAGAGAGGTGTAAATCTGTCCTGCTTGGACAACAGGGTGTGACGATATCCTGAAGCATCCAGCATATCAACATCATTGACTATCATGATCTAGATTATCTGTATGTGCCTGATTCACATAGAAATTTATTCTGGCTCAAGCAAAATCGGAAAACAACATAAAAAAAATGGAACAAGTTACAGAAGATATAAAGGAGCCTGTAAACGTGTCCATCTGTAAACTCATGTGGAAGTGTTCTAGTGTTTAAGGCAAGCCTAGGAACCAGCATGAAGGATGTGTGCATGTTCATGTTCATGTTCATGTTCATGCTCATGGCAGAGTGTATTGCAGTTTGTCATAGTAGCTAGAACTGAAGCGAAAGCACATGCATGTGTGGAAAATTGCTTTAAGGACAATTTATTTCCATGTGCTGTGGGTTTTTTTCCCCCATCAGATAAGCCACTTTGCAAGAGAAACGAACACAGATGACCAGATAACGATCTGAAGCGGTAAGACACACCTTCTCTCAGAGTGGTTACGGTGCTATATCTATGACTGCAATTTCAAATAGTTTCTAATTAAATATGTATATAGGTGTAGAAGCTGTATTGCATAAGCCTAGGCTACTTTATAGTGTTATAGTGAGTGCGCTTGCATGAGGAGGAACTTGGAAGGACCCATTGTGTTTATGTATGATGGTTTATACATGGACAGATTTCAAATTTATACATGTCAGGATGTCCTAAGATCATGGTGTAGGTACTATGGGATAGCTCGGTGGTCAGAGTTTGGAGGGGGGTTGGTGAATGAGCTTCCTCTGCGGCGCCAGTAGGTCCGGATCTCTACCTCCTCCTTCTCTAAACACGCCTTTCTTTCCCCCTCTCTCTCTCTCTCTCTCTCTCTCTCTCCCTCTCTCTCTCTCTCTCTGAATATTTTGCAGGTGTTTCTCTGGAGCAAAAACAGGACCCTCTTCCCTCTTTTTTTTTTTTTTTTTTTTTTTTTTTTTTTTTTTTTTTTTTTTTTTTTTTTTTTTTTTTTTTTTTTTTTTTTTTTTTGTTGTTATCCTTCCGTGTACTTTTGCCTGGACTTCGTCTTGACTGACACGGATTTCCCTCAAACGGAGATAAACCATTCTGTATGTCTGATTTTATATTTATCTGCAGGCCATACATGACCTTTCTTCCAAAGGAAGACCTCATTACAGGACTGAGAGAACCAGTTGTTTAAAAAAAAAGAAAAGAAAAGAAAGGATAATGAACAGAAGGGGGAACGCCTTTTGTGAAGGTGTCAAAGTGCAGGCTCGGTGTGATCAGAGAGCTCAGATGATCAGCAGTGCTGAGGGACTAACAGATCATATTTGGCTGTTACACTTACTATAACATGCAAAGTGTCACCTTCATTTCAGACTTTAACCTGTTCTTTTAACAGAATCCATGCAGCACCATTCTCTATTTCGACTTTTATTGATTTTTTTTTTTTTTTTTTTCTTTTCTAAAGCCATTCCTGAGCCAGTAGAGGGCACTGCAGCTGATCTACTACTCGACTCCATTCAGACATTTAGCCTTAGGCCTACTTTATTTTTTAAAAAATAATATAAACCACCACATTACGATTTTTAGAAGCAAGCTGAGAAGTTTTGTGTTTTATCATGACATTCAAATAATATTCTATTAATATAGCCTTTCACTACCATTACCATTATTGTACATTTATCCATTTATCCCCTTCCAGGTGAGGGTTAGTTCAACTAATCACAAGTATTAAGAACATGTTACCTGGTACAGGAACAAATATTAGAACTTTCAAAATCCTCCCCAGCACTAATGATCCATCCCTACATGGGCATGAGATGAAGTGTGTGTGTGTGTATGTGAATGAATGTTAAAGTAGGGTGAACAGTAAAGGTTCACAGCGTGCCATTCCTGTAAAGCGCATCAATGTTTTTCTTTAATTCTGCTGGAATGTGATGTTAGTAATGCCAAATGATTTTCTATAAATTATGTAAATTGCACTTTTATATGAAATAAATTAATTATGATGTAGACTACTAAATGGGCCATTTGTCTTTACTTTAGGCATACAAGTTGAGTTCAAATAACTAGGGGGAAAACATCTCTTTAAAGAAGAACGCATTACTGTCAATTTTTTAAATATGGAAGTACAAGTATACATGAGAAATATGCTATATGGTCAAAGTTTTGTGTACACCTGATCATCACACACATGTGGTACTTCCCCAAACTTACCACAGAGATAAAAACACAATTGTGCTGAATGTCTTTGTGAGCTGTTGCATTATAATTTCCCTTCACTGGAACTGAGGGGTCTAAACCTATTCCAGCATGACGATGCCCCTGTGCACAAAGCGAGATTCATGAAGACGTGGTAGGTCAAGGTTGGAGTAGAAGAACTCGAGTGTCTTGCACAGAGCCCTGACCTCAACCCCACTGACCACCCTCGGGATGAACTGAAACGCAGACTGTACCCCAGACCTCCTCACCCAGCATCAGTACCTGACCACACTAATGCTCTTGTATATGAATGAGTACAAATCCCCATAGCCACGCTCCAAAATCTAGTGGAAACCTTCCCAGAAAGGATGTTTTTATAACAGCAAACGGGGGACTAAGTGTGGAATGGGATGCTGTTAAAAAAACGTACGAGTGTGACGGTCAGGTATCCACAAACCTTTGCCCATACAGTGTAATCTTGCTATTTAATTGCAATATGCATTTTAGAAAATGGTCATTGTATCCCTGTGCAAATGCCTGGGATGGGATTATAATGCACAACTTTTTATTCATGAACTTGTGGACACTATGGTCAACTGCTACCACTGATCAGGGTCAGTTTCTGACTGGGTTTGATTAGTGAGCTGTGCTGTAGATAAAGTTAGTTAGAGATTTGTTAAAAGGATCAGTGGATTAAAGTCCAATGTGGAGGGCTTTATTCCCAATCTTCAATAACCACTTTATCCTAGACAGAGTTGCGGTGGCGCTCATGAACACTGTGGGCAAGATGGGAATACACCCTAGATGGCACGCCAGTCCATCACAGGGCATCTTTCACACACACATTCACACACACATTCACACCTAGGGGCAATTTATCTTCGCCAATCCACCTAGTGGCATGATTTTGAGACACAGGGAGAACATGTGAAACCCTAAAGTCAGTAATCCGAGTTCAGGATCAAACCAGGGACCTGCTGTGAGGTGGCAATGCTACCTGCTGCACCCACTGTGAAGATATAAAATTAAAACAGTTCAAATATCCTAGTGACGCACACCACATACAGCCATTTAAAAACCAGTTCTATTGTTTAACCTAAATACCTAGATTTCTCTGAACATGCCTAAAAGATCCATAAAGCAGAAATTCTGTCATTATATATAGTTTATTTTTCTCCATGTGGTAGACAGTTCAGTTCTCACATCCACTTCTTTGTCTTAGGCAGCTAATACAAGTAAACAGACTAAATTACAGCTTAGTGCATGCAACTTCTTATGTTGTTTCACTTTTGACATTTAATGCAAAGAGACACATGCATGACACTGCTCCTAAAGCTTTTCAAGGTTTCTTAAACTTTATAAACTCTTGGTCAGGATCCATAGTGTGCCCGAACAATTAATACCTCTAACCATAAGAGATGGCTTTAGAGGAAGGACTTTTTTTTAGTACTGAGTTTAAAGTTTAAGCAAAACCTCTCATATTTTGACAGGAAGCATGCAACTGACACTCAATACAACACAACACAACAGTGTTACATAACTGATTAAGCAATGAGCATGATGGTCAGTTTATTTGACATTGTGTTTCTGATGGAGTAACTCAGGGTTAGTTGATGTGTTTAATTAGAGCCCACGATTAGCAGTGTTATTTTGGTAGACAGATTTAGTGCAGTAATACTGTTAACTGTATATTTCACAAAAAGGACTATTAAATAAATTTAAAGTTGATTCTAAAAATAAAGGACAAAACAAGGATGTAGGCAGCATTTAAGTAGGTAAACTACAGTGGACAGACTACCACTATTCAATACTGAAATACAGAGACATCACTGAACCATCAGGATTGCACATTCCACTGAGCATGCATCACAACACCAAACATCTAAATTTTGAGAGCAGCACCGCATGTCTAAAACGTGACAGAGGGCTTTGCAGGGACCAGGGTCCAGGTTCTCACAGGATGCTCTCGCGCTCCTCGCTGAAGACCACTGTGTCAGAGGTCACAGTGCAGATCTCAGGTGGGTCTCCAGGGTTCAGGCCTCTCTTCAAGTGCACTACACGTACATTCTCATTGTGGGTGGTGGATGTGGATGTGGAGGTGGTGGTCGTGGAGGTAGTGCTGGACCCAAGGGTTACGATGACCTCACTGCCAGTGGTGTTGGAACTTTCATTTGGCTGGTGTGGACGGTTCCCCTGCTGGGCGTTGGTGTTGTTGTTGAGGGTGTTGTTGCTGGGAGTGCGGTTGAGGTTATAGCTTCTAGATGAAGGCCAGCTTTCTTCAGGGCTACTGGCCAGGAGGCTGCACTGGTCTTCAGAGCAGATTGACATGCGTGCAACTGCCGGATCCTGGAGGCCACTCAAACTATTGGGCAGGCCTCTCTTGCGGGCTAGGCTCTCCTCATCTAGCTCTATAAGGTTGGTCCTCTCTGACTGAGACAGGTCAGCCTCCTCGTCTTGCAGAGAATGATTGGGTGAGCTTTCGTTAGAGCGGACGCCTGAATCAGACGAGTCCTTCTTATCCAGCATGCCGTCAGAGAGGTACTCTTTTCCCTTAGCTAAAGATGAATCCTCATTCTCACTGCGCTTGGGTTCTACTTTCTTGCCATCCTTGATCAGGGGGGTGTTATCAGACTCTTCCGACTCTTCATCATCACTGGTCAGTTTCTGGTAGCGCAGCCCTCCTGCGGCCTTCAGCTTCAGGTCAGCACTCTGGAAGAGGCCCAGCTTCTCTGCAGAGGACTTGCGTCCAAGCAGGGACTTGGACGAGCCGTGGTCAACCTTCTCGTCCTCCTCGCTGATGGGGTCTAGAGTGGCAGCTTCAGTGGAAGCATAATCAGTTGCATCCACCGCAGGCTTTCCACCAGCTCGCTTAGAGTAGGACTTACGTCCATCTTGATCACATCCATCTTTATTCTTATCATCAGAGCTGGAGTGCATAAACTGGCCTGGATGGGGCTGCACGGGCTTCTCCAACCCACTGCCTGTTGCCTCAAGCTGCGCCATTGAGGCAATGTACTCTTGGTAGGCATTGCGGTACTCAGCCTGTTGCTTGTCAGTTAGTTTGCAGATCTCATTGGAGGACTCCTGAGAGTTCAGACTGGACATGCTGGGTGTGCGGTGTGTAGTGTTCTGCAGAGGGTATGCAATATTGTGAGAATCAATTTGATCAAGCACTAAAAGAAAACAAGAACAGGATCTTCAAAAGCTACAAAAGTAGACTCACCATCCATGGAGGATTGGGATTCCTCTGAAGCTCATCCAGGCCCACATTAGAGAGCTCCTCAAAGCTAAGGTTGAAGTTGTACATGGGTGAGGTATCAGTGTTAGCAGGTCCTCCATGGCCTGAAGTACCACGATTCCTACTAGTCTCTCCGTGACCCACCATGCTGCTGCCTTGCTCGCTGGGGGCTTCTTCATGCAGAACTTGGTTCTCCAAGTGACGCAAATCCATCACCTGCACATTCCAGGTTGTCAACAGAGTGAGTGCATTTCTGTGGCCTTAAGAAAAAAAATCATGCCTGTTTTTTGTTCAATTAGTCTGTCGTGCTACTTAAAAAGCATTAGTCCCCTAATAAGCTTATCTAAATAATAAAGAACTATACAATTCATAATGTGCAGTGGGGGGTGGGGGGCGGTGGGGGGCAATGGGGGGGCCCTACACAACCTGCATAGTTTGCATATAGTAAGGATGGGCACTGATTAAAGCTTTGCCTCCATTACACCTGCAGCTGGCAAAAGGCTTTGGCATCAATGCCTCACCTTCTGGGATCATTAACGAAAACATCATTTGGCAGAATTTGGATCAGTTTACTTGTTCCAAACATTCTGTTTTGATTTTTCTTTGAACAGTCGCCCTTTTTTTTAAGAAACAATGAATCAATTAAATAGCTAGTTCAATGGGAACTTCGAATGAACTCACAATTCCTCTAAAGAGCTGCCAGTCTCCAAAGTTCATGTTCATCTCTTTCTTCAGCTCATCCAGGTTACACTGGGATAAAACCCGTCCATTGACATTGGCCTGTGACAAATATCAATTAGGGGTAGCACAACACTCTCTGTGGGAAAGATAAGTGAACACCACATTTCTCTTTCTCTCTCTCTCTCTCTCTCTCTCTCTCTCACACACACACACACACACACACACACACACACACACACACACACACACACACACACACACACACAAAGAACACACCTTCTTAATGGTGGCAGTGTATTGGGCCAGCATGCCTTGGTCGATGCCTTCCATCATTCTGAGACGCTCACATACCATGTCTGTACTCATGGAGCTGAGCAGCACAGATGGGGTGCCTGACACCACAGAAGCAGTGCCCTGATGCACACAACATACAGCCACAGAGAAGATAATCAGTTCCTGCACATTAGTACCACCTGCACATTTATGACAAGATTTCTGAGACCCTCAGAACGAGGTAGCCAAAGCAAAAATTCAAATATCATGCTTGTTGTTAGTATGCAATCCAAGCTATCCAGAGAATAGGAGAAGGACTTGAATTTAAACTGTAGCGAAGAGGAGCGTTACACTGAAATGAAGGATTGTAGAAATGGTAAGGAACAGTTTTTTTTGGAGTTCTAGTAAGCTAAAAATGGTTAACTAAACACTGCACTGTAATGCAGTTTATAGCCATTGAAAAGATACAGGCAGTTTTTAAAGTCTGTTAGTACTGGGATTCTACACGAAATCAATGAAATCTAATGAGTTAACTGTAATCAATACTTAGCTAAAAATGTCGTTTCAGTAACTATGGTTAAAGTCACACCTTGTGAGCAAAATACTGTTTTTGCTCTAAAATATGTGCCATTTTTTCCAGAGGGAACTGCAGCACAGTGCTAATTCCACACTACACATTTTTCAGAATACTGAATATATGAAGTTTGTGTTTACGTGAAATTCCATGACACAGCATCAATTTCACAGATTCATGGGACTTTAAAATACTAGGTCAGTGTTAGAGGTGAAATTCAATGATATCTTGGATACAGATATCTTTGGTATCTTTGCTAAGCTGTATAAAACAATACTTTTGGGGGAAGGAGTTGTGCTGCCAGCTTAAAACCGTAAGGCATCTATGGAATGAAATAAGACATTCTCCCGAGTAAAACATGCTTCTTTATTGTTACTCAAGTTTAGCTTTATATTTAACACCCTAGTTCCTCCTTCCCCGCTGAGACTATGTCAGTTCCCAAAGGGCATGCTGGGAGTGCCTGGTGCAGAAGTGTGTGTAAAGGAAGGAGAGAGGGTGAAAAGGCATTTTTAAGGATGGGCAGCATGAACAGGGCAGCACAGCAGCAGTGTTTAAGCCAAGTCTAGAGGAATTCAGTACCTGCTTCTTTTTCAAAGACGCTACCTTAAACTGCTCAAAAGGAGAGAAGGAGAAGAGGGAAGAGACAGAGGAGGTGGAGAATGTGAGGGAACCACATATAGGCCATTTGCAATGAAACAGGAAAAAAGTGTATCAAGGGAGCAGGTATGTTTTTCGCAAAGCAGGTGGAGTTTCTATTCCACTATGGGCTCCAGTGAGCATTAGACAGCTGGTGGTTGACGTCACTGACACTGTGTGCATGTGTGTGAACAGACGGCAGGAACTTAACTGTCCTCACACCCACACACACATATATATACACACATACACACACACACACACACACACACACACAGCAGAGTACTCTGCTTAAATGTTACAAATGTTAAGAGTTTGGCATTAAAAAGAAAAAATAAAGGACAAAAATATCATTGTACATTATCATTAGTTTATACATAATAAAGTTTAAAAAATCTCTGATACTACACCAAGACTCTAATGAGCCTAATAAACAGAAATTATTATTCTGTTGGATGCAGAATAATTGTTAGCTCTAAATAAAAAGCACATCTATGAGTAAAAGAGCTGCAAATGAAACACAGTACACATGAAGACAGTAAAATCAGAGGCAGTCTAGGTATAAGGCACTACCTCTAGGGTCCAGTACTTACGAATGCAGAGCTAGGCTCCCTGGGATGGCTCGCTTTAATGAGTGGGCGTGGTGGTGCAGGGATGTGAGTGGGATGGGAGCTGCCAGTGTACTGCCGGGGCAGCACATAAACATGGTGGGGGAAATAAGGCTGGGAGAGGGAATTTCGGAGAAGGAAACAAATTTAGCAAATGAAAACACAAACGCAAAATGTTCTAACAATAAGGGGTTCTGCTCTCACAAATACACAAATACATGCACACAATTCTATAAAAAAATGTAGAGATTGTCACATACAGGACATAATTAAAAAAAACTTAAAAAACTTAAACCAATGGAAATGATCAAATTAAATCTGACAATGACTAACTGCCAGGGAGATGATAAATGAAAAATTGTTTCCAGACCAGAGAAAGTAGAAAATATACCCAGAGCTGAACCTGGTATGTAACAAGTGGACTCATCCTCGAGATCTCCCACATCCATTAAATGAACAGACTGTAACTAGTAAAGTAAAGTCATTTTTTCCTACTGCACATCCAGAAACAAGAACTGGTCCAAAAACAGGAACCAACTATTTTCCCACTAACTTAAGAGACAGCTGAAATGGTCACAGCAAAGACAACAACATGAATTAATTCAATTTGTTCCTTTGTCTGACTGGTCATTTGGTTCACCATTGTATGTTGGTTGCAACTAGAATACAATGCTGATAGCCAACAAGATGAAAAATCCACAAAAATAAAATTAGCAAAATGAGTTTGATCATTTCAAACTTATTGTTGAAATTATCGTTTTCGCTACATTTGTGACATAAAAATCACTATTTGTCCTGGTATATTTGGCAAAAAATAGTGTTGCTAGCCCAGCCCCCAAGTACCATTCAGTCATGGTGGTACCACTCCACAGGAACCTCTGACACCAAAGCTTTCTGGTGCTAAAATATTTGATATTTTGTACAGTGAAATGGCTTTTATTTATGGATTAGAAAATCCCATTAAAACATTTAAACTAAATGGAATCCCAACCCTCCATGGATGGTGAGTCTTCTTAATTTTTATCTAACCCATCCAAGAAATTAAATTTTCTACTACCCAAAAGAACCAAAGATGCCCTAACATCATACAGAACTTTAAAAACATCTCAAAGAGAAAGCTTTGGATCAGATAAACTTGTTAATAAACAAGCTAATATATACTGTATCAATCACAGTAGGAAGAAACCTGACCCCAGACTGCTGTTCCAACTCAGCTGCAGCACTGCCTGATGGCTGAAGGGAGCCTTTGTACGGACACTTACCCTGTTGTAATAGGGGTGCTGAGGGCCGGCTATGCCGCTGTAGAAGGCGCTGTGGGGTTGAGGGGACACACCGGTCACATTGTATTGCCCGCTATATGAGGCAGTGGGCGAGCAGGCTGAGGAATGCTGGCTGTAGATGGATGTGGGGCGGACAGCAGGGTCCTGCAGGGGCAGTGTGGGATACGTAACCCCACCCATGTTCATCTGCTCCCGAGCAGCACGGACATCTGAGGAGGCAGGAAGCAGAGCAGCTGCAGTCTACCACAAGACATCCAGTGATAGAGAAACCCAAAATCTAACATCTACTTCAGTCTGTTAACCTTCATGTTCTGTTCACTTACATGGCAATAGATATACACTCACCATACTCAGGAATCCTTCTGAAATCAGGTGTGTATGTGCATGTGTGTGTGTTTGTGTGTGTGCTTATTTAAACATTTTCTTTTCACCTGAACAGAACATTAGGATTAAACCACAGTCCTGATATTCAATCCTCATGAATCAGAAGGCCAGCTGCAGGTTTCTTACCTGCTATAATCTCTCGGAGCTTAGGGTCCAGGTTGACAGTGCAGGGGAGGAAGGTGCGGATGTCTCGAGCAGCCAGCACTGGAGTGCGAGAGGAGAGGAACACCTCGAAACTCCGCACGTCTCCGTCTATCTCCAGCAAGGGCTCCACATCTTTAGTGGTGGGAATGTTCTTGGAAATTCTGTTACATAGAGAGACAGAAACATATACACTTATAAGGACAAACTACACAATCTCAGGAAATGTAAATTTCAAGTACATTCTAAGCTCACATGGAATTGCTGAAATGGAAATCTTCTTGAAAAACACTGCAGGCCTTTGTGCAACCCCTCAAGGAGCTGGCTTTTGCACACACTGTAGGGTGTTATGTCAAGTCTCTAAATGAAACCCACACTTGATGGTTTTATTGAAAATCTAAATGATGCGTACATAACTGTTACAGCTGTAATGTAATAATAAAACTTGTTTTTTTATATCATCAGTCACAAAACCGCAACATGAAGTAGTATGTAGACAGCCAGTGTCAACACAATAATATGGTGCTATTATTGCTCTTCAAGAAGCCAAACCTCTTATTATGGACATAAAATTCAGATGTTTTCAGTTATGAGGTCCTGAGGAGTATGAAAAATAAAACCCTAAAACAATGAACAATGTTCCCAAATACAGGAGTATTCAAAGGCCCGATGTCCGAAGGCCCAAAACTAGGCTTCTAGTTTTTATTTCAACCAAGTGTGAGCACACCTTGGTTGTAAAGTATGGTTATGCCAATGTTTGATTTAAACATTACCTGAAGCTCTTGACCTGTATCAGTATGATTTTATACATTATACTGCTGCCACTTGATTGGCTGATTGGAAAATTGCTTGAATGAACAGGTGTTCCTGTACACTAATTAATTTAAAATGGATTTCTTCAGATGTCTCTAGAACTTGAATGGAGTCCACCTGTGGCAACCTTATTAGATTGGACACAATACAGAAATGCACATGTCTGTGTGTATAAGGTCCCACAATTCACAGTGCATGACAGAGAAAATACCAAGCCATGAAGTCTAAGGAACTCCCCGTAGATCTCTGTGATCAAATTCTGTCAAGACATAGATCTGGGCAAGGGTATAAAACCACTTCTAAAGCTTTGCATGTTCCCATGAGCCCAGTGGGCTTCATCGTTGTGAAATGGAAGAAGTTTGGAACCACCAGGACTCTTCCTACCACTGGCCGTCTGGCCAAACTCTGTAACCGGGCCCAATGGCCTCTAACAAAGCTTCAGAAGTCCTCTGCAGAAATGTGAGGATCTGCCCTAAGGACAACCACCTCAGAAATACGTCATCAATCAGGCCTTTATGGTAAAGTGGCTAGGCGGTAGCTACTCCTGAGTAAAAGGCATATGACGGTCAAGGAACTCTGAGAGCAAGAGGAAAAAATACAAAGACATTCACAAGGAGGTTTTTAAACAAAACCTGCTCCAGAGTGCACACATCTCAGACTGGGACAAAAGGTTTCACCTTCACCATGACAACAACCTGAAGCATATAGCCAAGACAATGCTGGCGTGGCTTCAGGACAAGTCTCTGAATGTGCTTGCGTGACCCAGCCAAAGCCCAGATCCCAAAGAACATCTGTGGAGAGCCTTAAAGATAGCAGTTCACAGAAGCTCCCCATCCAATCTCATCAAGCTTGAGATGATCTGCTATAAAGAATGGGAGAGACTGGGCAATTCCAAGTGTGCAAAGCTTGTAGAGACTTACACAAGACACCTTGACGTTGCTCCCAAATGTGTTTCTATAAAGCACTGAATAAATGGTCAGAGTACTTATATAATTGAGAGATTTCAGTTTTTGATTTTTAATAAATAAAAAAAAAATAAAATAAAATTTGAAAATGTGTTTTTACTATGTCATTATTGTTGGGAAAAAAATTTAATTTAATCCATTTTAAATTAAATCTGCAACAGAAATAACATGCAATAACTAAAGGGGTCTGAATACTTTCCGAACCCAACATATTTCTTTTCATATATATATATATATATATATATATATATATATATATATATATATATATATA
>CM040993.1:10037764-10072341 GCA_022985145.1 Pangasius djambal | reverse complement strand
ACACACACACACACACACACACACACAGAGCTTGGCTATGTGCATCATTAGCCCTCAGTAAAACCAAATATGTATATTTTAATGGAGATCTGTTAACACAGTGTTAAAAACTGATCAGTCAGCTAGATACTTATGGATTATACATTTATATATTTAAGAAAGAAATGGGTTGGGAAGTTGATTATACAGTAATCAGAGCTGAACCTTTCATAGATGGTTTTGAGTGTGGCCTGTTCAGGAATTCCATCAGTCTCCTCCAGGTACAGGATAAGCCACGATGTGCGGTAGGGCCACTGCTCAGTCAGGTTTATCCAGGATGCCAGCCGGTCCCAGTTAAAAGTGATCTGATTGGCCCTCAGTAAGCGACCTGTGTAAAAGAGCCAAAATCTGGTGTACCAGCTAGGGGTTTATGATGGAAAACAAATAAACACTCAGGTGGTAGGTCTTACCTGTGACAGACACAATGTTGAGCAGTCTCCTCATGGTCTGAGGGCTGATGTCACTGAACCAGTCCTCAGTGACCAGCAACTTGGACAGGTCAAAGGACATCTGACGAGTGACTGACCTCTGCATCTGACGACGCCGGTATGTGTCCTAAAGAGAGAAAAACACAAACACCAATTTTAAACCTTTTAAGATGTGTCACAGTCTGAAGTACTATTCTCCACTAATAATATGTAAAGATTTCTATATATTTCTAAGTAAAGACTGTAGAAATTACAACCAGTTGTGAGTAATTATGAGTGTCTTCATGATGTAGGCATGGTCATTACACAAAGAGTTCCATGTTCATACCTAATATATACACATCATCTTTAATGCAAACTGCTTTGAACTTTATTATAAGTGCTTGTTGTAGGGCTTGTGGCTGTTCAAGTTGTGCTTGATCATTAATATGCTGCATGTCAACATACGTGTTAGGAACTCATTAACCCCAAACATATTGCTTCCCTGACAGCTCCTTTTAAATATCATCTATATTTCATTGTTCAGCATTTTAAACTCTGACACTACCTTTTTAATATGATTTTTAATTTGCTTAGTCTGTTAATTTGTAGTCTGTGACAGCGTACCGTCACAGACTACAGAATATAGTTTTACTTTGTCATGAGGAAGACAGGACAATGGGGTTCACATGGTGCAGGAGGGCAATTCTAGTGGGCTCACCCTGCGATTCAAAGTGGTCTTACTGCCCAGCTTAGCCATTTCTCCAAGACTGTTTTGGGATAGCTTCCTGTCCAGCTCCTCATGCCAACCTGCAAACAGGAAGCACATAAAGACAAGAAGTTCAGAAACAGAATACCTAAAATGCCAAAAAGATTTGTATGTAAAAAGTAAGCCACTGTAGGGTTGTACAGTTATAGCTGCTGCATCACACAGTTCACAAAGTTTCTTTTTCCATGAGGTGAACAAGTATTAATATTTTAAGTATGCTATACACTCTAACTCTTTGCAGTGGTACTGTGAAAGTGAACTATGAGCTTAGTGTTGTGCGCTGTGATCAAGTTCAGTGCAGATCAGTTCGGGGGAATGAATTGTATTACTGATCTCTGGCAGCAGTGCACGCTAGTGCTAACTGGTGCAAGTGTCTCCAATTTTACCATGCACTGAATGGTAAATACCCATGTGACGCCATCCCACCATAACCCTGTTTTGTCACACTTAGATCCAAGCTGTGCACAGTTTAAAAAGTGTTAACCCTGCTCTTGTGAAAATTCCATCACAATGGGTTCCTTGCACAGAACCATTCAGCACTACAGTGGCTGTAGACTCTATATCAGGTAATCTGACCCACCCTCCGAATTGCCCGTTTCTCCGTTGGCTGGGGCTGGTGCACACATCTTCTTAGCACTGCTAAGGCCTCGGCTGTTGAGAAAGACGGGCAGGTGTACAATGTTGCGCATGTAATCGTGGCCGTTGATGTTGGAGTCACGCAATACACTGTTCAGGTTCTGGTTGATGGCTTTAATGATGATGTGAGGGTCACTGGCAAAGATAGAGATGAATGGGCCTTTGGAGAAAAGCACCCTCACCTGGAGATCAAAAGAATTACAAGAAGATGACATTGGATAAATATTTCAAACAGTTACAATGATGTTTGTCTTGAACATGCAAAGGAGCACAATGTGATGAAATAAATTTAACTGTCTTGTTCTTGTTCTATGATATGCATATGTTTCTATACATTATGTATATATGTGCACTAAATTGTTGCTCTCTCTGCAACATGTATAGCTAATGCATTTTAGCATGTTTCTGTTTCTTTTACAGTGTAGTATGAGTATGTGTAATAAAAGGTAAGAAGTCTTTTAGGATTTGCAAGTATTACTGACAGTAAAACCACTCATGCACAAATAATCTGGACTGTCATGAATTGTTGCACCAATTTCATTAATCTTTCCTTTAATTTGGAAAGAAACACTAATAGATTCATCTTTTTGAGAAAAAGTGAGACATCAGAGATCTCTGCTGGCTGATACATGTTCTAGGCTACTGGTCCTCACCGTATCCAACATTTGCAAGACTTTATCTTGCTCACAGGAATCCAGACCATCGATAATGACAACTAGACGTGTCTGATTCTGAGTGAAGCTGTCGATAGTCTTCGCCATTTTAGCCATGAGTTCCACCTCACTTTTTAACACCTGCAAAGTAAAGTCAGAGAACAGAGTGAGGCTACACTATATGGAATAAGTATGCATGTAACAAGCATGTCTTGTATTATAAAGGAACCACAAATTCACACCAAAATCTACATGTTCAATGCACAGTTCAATGCATGTTCTATGCCCCACATTTTTGGTAAGCTATTTAATTCACTAACGATTAATTTTTTTTTTCTGACATGTGGCAAGACACAATAAGAAAGCAACAAGGCAAAAACATTTGGGGTGACCAATACTTAAGCAC
Organism: Pangasius djambal; assembly: GCA_022985145.1. Taxonomy (NCBI): domain Eukaryota; kingdom Metazoa; phylum Chordata; class Actinopteri; order Siluriformes; family Pangasiidae; genus Pangasius; species Pangasius djambal. The sequence continues at coordinate 10,069,431 of CM040993.1, read as the reverse complement.
GTTTTCTTGTGTGATATCGGCTCAAGGTAGGAGCAGTATTATGAATGTTATTGTGACAGTTTGATGTAACCACAATAAGTCACACTGAAATTTATGATTTAGGAAGTGTAATTACACTTATTCAAATAACATTCATATAACAGGCCAGCCTCTTTTGAAAGCTAGCAGTCTACTTTGATCTGTAATGGATATTATATTAAAATGACTATTAATGTCTCATTAATCATGTTCAAGAGTACATTCTGTGTAAAGGGCAAATGAAGATCAAGATCAAATTACAAGACACAGTTTGAATGAGCAGAACTACCCATGCCTACACAATATGTACGTGAGATTGTGTGGACCCACCTTCATGAAACCTTCACTCTTAAGTTTTTGCATCTTGTTAGCAGCACTGTGCAGCCTCTTCCTCTGTGAGTTCAGTACTGAATCAGTCACCTGCCACCACGTCCTGCAGTTCATCAGAAGAGCCAGGCCCACCACGCTCGCCATGGCAACCAGCACCGCATTCACGGTCTGGTTCCGGCTGTCTACCTTGAAGACGGCCAGCAAGGCCATGCCCGTGATCAGACAACCCAGGATGAAAAGGAAGATCACAAAGGATGGGATGCAGCATGTCTTCTTCCATTTCTTTTTGCCTGGTGTTTATCACAAAAGTCCATATGAATGTCTAGTGATATTTAAAATTGTATTTAAAAAAGAAAACGCTTTCATGGTAGTGATGGGCAACCTTTACCTTGAGTGTCCTCCGTCTTAAAGACGCGGAAGAGTCTGGAGGCCATGAAACCAAACTCTCTCTCACAGGCATCAGAGAGAGTGGCGATCATTTCTGCCATGGAGGTCTCTCCACCAACACTGGACAGCCTGTTATAATCTGTAAACAGGAACCTGGAAACAAACATTTAGTCAAATACTAAAGACATTTTCAAAACAGCAAAAAGAAATCATGCTTTATTCTAGTAAACAGGATGATTCATACAAAGTTTTAGCTATTTTGTTTAATTGGGAAAAGTTATTGTAAGTATGCAAATTTAAAGCATGTGAATTTGAAATACTAATCATATTTATTTTCCATTTATCAAATTTTCATTCTATTCTAAATCTTGTTAAATTGTTAAATTACTTGTTAAATTGTGACATGTAAATACTTTTTATTATTAAACCTCATACAATCACCACTTCCTATACAGTTGTTTATTATTATTATTGAGAGGCATGGAAGTTTAATTACCTGACAGGCAGTGCCCGTGTGGTTTGCTCAGGCAGCTCTGGCGGGTTAACAAACATGAGTTTGAGCAGCAGCTCCAAGTAGCCAATGTGGCGAGCGAGCCGAGTGCTGAGAACCCAAGCCCAGTTCCAACTTTCGCCCTCACGCCTACTCCCAAAGTACACAACCACTGAGAGGAGGGAGAGAAAGAAAAGGAATGCATTAAGGCTAGCTCTCCACATAAACTACTAGAAGAAAGAAATCAAAAAGGGACTTAAACCAGACACTGCCTACACTGCCCTCTTTTGTAACAAATATGCAAATCCTTCTAAACAGCAAGAAACAATAACAAAAGCATACAATTTTAATCTGTTTTTATTTTTATTCATTTATTTATTTATTTATTTTACCAAAGAACAAGTAGAGTAGAGCCAGCAGGCTGAGGGAGACAGCAATGGCCAGGTTGGGGTCTACAGTGAACCCAAGGAGTAGAGCCACCGAGCCACACAGCAAGAGTGACAGGAACACCACTAGCCAAGAGAATTGGAACAGCGGCTCAATCTGCTGCCCTGCAAACGTCTTCATCTCATCTGTCAGAGAGAGAAATTCCAAAACATTACCTATAACAATCGTGTCAACTTTCAATTTGTTTTTTTTTTGTTTTTTTTGAAGAAATATTAACACAAAACAGTGATGCTAGGTACAGTTAGTTACAGAAGTCATTTCTATTGACTCAGTTCAGTGTGTAATCTTGTACTGTAACTGTGTACTAGCACCCACCCTCTAGCTTCTTGAGCAGGAAGGACTTGCCGCTGCCCCACTGAGCATACAGGCCTACGCAGATGGGGGGCTGCATGGTGGGCTCGCTCAGGATGTCAGCCAGAGCACTGCTGTACAGGTCATAGCCCAGCATGTCACCGTCTGACTCAGTGGGGGACAGGTGTCCTGAAGGGAAAATACACAATACATAATGCCAAATACGTTAATCTCATAAAATTGAATTAAAGCCATCATCAGGTCTCAGGAACTCATTTAGCAGTTTATTCAGAGCATCCATCTGTCTTCATCAAACTTAACCAGAGAGAGAAAAAAGCTTGTCTCTGTGTTTGGATTAAAACAGAGATAGCTTGAAGAAGGACAGCATTGAGTAGGACTCACGGGCTCCAAAGATTTGAGTAAGAATGCTTTTCTGGTGGCTGCAGTCGATGTTGTATGGTGTCTCTCCTGCCTTATTGGGCTTGTAGAGCAGACGGCCATCTTTAGGGTTGCGCAGGAGTAGCTCAGCCAGCCTGCGGCTCCTCCCACGGATGGCAATGTGAAGAGGCGTGTCCCCTTTCTAGTAGAGGGGAGAACACTCAGAATGATTGCCATGCCAAAAATGCACCCTCATTTATGACAATGTATGGCTCGCTCTTACCTTATCCACAGCAGACACTTTTGCCCCTTTGTCCAGGAGTAACTCCACAATTTCAATGTTTCTCATCTTGGTGGCTTTGATCAAGGGCGTCTCAGAATCCTGAAACACACTGGCACGTTAGTACAGTTCTTTTTTTTTTTTTCCCCCTCAAATAATAGTGCAGATTAAAGACACAGCTGCTCTTTATACCACTGTACCTTGGTAGTGGTCTCTGTGTCAGGGTTACACTGCAGGATGTCTCTGACCATGGTGGCATTTCCCTTCTCAACAGCCCAGTACAAAGCTGTTTTATTGTCCTGGTGCAGACAAAAACAAGTATCATTATTAAGTATTATTATAAAATCAAGTTATAATACACGATCTATGATATATTTAGTATGTCTTATACCACAAGTGCTCTACTGATCAGTATAATAAGGGTGTTACCTGTCCTCTGATGTCGATGTCAGCATACTTATGCAACAGGGCTCTTACAATTTCTACATGGCCACCCCTAACAGCTCCAATCAGCACTGTGTCACCACTCTAAACGTTTAATACAAAGACAACCACATAAAACAAAATCGCACTACAGTTAGTCCTTTTGTTTTAAAGGAATAGTTTAGCCAAAAATTGTATTTACACAAATTTCCCCCTTAAATACCAGAATAGGTCAGCGTTAAAATTAGATATATAATTGTCATTTTGTATCAGACATACAAAAATTTTAAAAAATTATCATCAGATAATATTTTGGAAATTATTTGGAAACCAAAAAAAGGAGTTTTATTTACATTATTTAACTAGAAGAAGTTGGAGGCAAGCATGTGATGATTTACTTATGCATACTGCATGATATTAACTGGTAGTTATATAAGCTTTGCTTACACTTTAACAACATTAACTCTGTAGCCCCAAAGCAAAACAACAGAAGCAAACTTTGGACACCACATGTCCAAGTTGTTGGACTCACCCTGTCAGGGATGTTGACATAGGTCCCTGCGTCCAGCAGATCCTGCACAATCTCAGTGTAGCCCTCCTTGGCTGCGATCATCAGAGCTGTGTTGCCATCTTTATCGGTCATGTTCACATTGGGATTCCTCTTCAACAGCTCCTTCACGACCTCAGTGTAGCCGCCTTTCACAGCCACTATTAGAGCCGTCATCGAATTCTGAGAACAACAGACCAGTTTTAAAGCAATGCTAGATAAGCTTCAAATCAAATAAGAAATACTGAAACCATGACAGTGAAGCCTGAAACAAAGCAGTGCACTTACTGCCCCCTCCTGGTCAACATCAGCGCCGTTCTCTAGCAGGTGCATCACACAGTCATAGTGGCCCTTCCTGGCAGCCCAGATCAATGGAGTGGTGCCATACTGAGGGCAAAGAATATACACCCAAATCAGCCATACAGGATAACAGTACAAAACATTCAAAGAAGTCCAGCTCTTCTAGTTTAACCTGGGTGACTTCACCTTGTCAGAACAGTTGACTTTCGCTCCTTGCTTTAACAAGAGCTTGACGATTTCAGCGTGGCCTCTGCCGGCAGCCCAGATGATGGGATATACGCTGTACTGCTAAAGAATAGCACAGAATGGTGGGTATTCAGTAAAGACAACACTCAATAAGAATCTTTTAGCATGGGATCATGACTTATTCAGTGGGATTTTAAGAAATCCTTATCCTCTTATATTCAAAAAGCATAGAGCTTTCGCTACATTACCTGTCCTGTGGTGTTGGGATTGGCCCCATTGTCCAGGAGAACGTTTGCAACCTCCACACGACCTTTATATGCAGCCCACATAAGAGCAGTCCAGCCTCCCTGAGCAGTACAAACACATTCTGTTATCATGCATCCATATTAATGTCTGTTTGATATCAAAACAACTAAAAGAGGCATGATTAAATTCCTTTCAATTAACTCTTTAATACTGTGGCACTAGGCATATCAAATAAGGATTTATAATGCTCATTTATCAATGTTTAATCTGTGTAATAACACTGTAATCAGTGTAATTTGAATTTAATATAGGTCTCTTGGCTTCATATTAAAGAAGATCTTAAAGAAATTTAAGTCCCAACACTAACATTATCCCTCGAATTTACAACAACGCTGTGACCCTGATTTCAAAAGCACGGAGGTACAGTCAAAAACTTGTCTACTGTACCACCTGCATGATAAATTCATGATTGTATTCAGTATTCAAATTCAGTATTGAAACCATGTTCATTTATCAGATTACTCAATCTGGAAACAAAATAGTTTATACTTTATTATTTTAAACAAACAGAAAACATCATTTTTTGTTCCATACTATTAATTATACACAAATTATATGTATGTATTATGCACGTTATTCCATTATATGTAGAAATCTCAGATTAGTATGAATAGAGATTGTAATTTAAATGGACCATTGTCAATAAAACTATATTTAACATTAGAAAACTTTAGCTAGGCACACAAATTGATGTTTACTTTATTACTGTTATTGGAATAAAAAAATCATGGTTAAAATCATGGTGACTAACTGTATAATCCTGCTACCATCTGTTTGCAGTATTTGCTGCACACTGCTTCTGTGTTCCATTCAGTGCCACTCAGGGTAAATTTAGCACATTTCCTTTTGCATTTTTCCATACATCAGTTGTTACATCAGTTCCAAATGTTTTTGCGATCCAGCAGTAATTCCACTCTTCATGTGAGAGAAAGGTTTGAGATAACGGTGTTGAAATGGGAATTAAATGTACACTTTAGCACGGATCACTGTTGCTGAATGAATTGGCAGCAGCTTGTTCTCTCTATTCACCTGCTCATGATGGTGTGTGAACTAGTGTGCAAAAGCTGCCTTCATAATAGCTTATTCTCTGTCTTTCTAATATGAAATGTTTGAGAGAATTTGTATATTTGTATTTATGTTTATGGGCATGTCTCACCATGTCTCTGTGCTCAATATAAGCGCTGTTATCCACAAGCTCTTTCACCACCTCCACATGCCCCTCTTTGGCTGCGGAGATCAAGGCAGACCAGCAGTCCTATGGGATAAAAGAAGAGCAGCCTGTCACCATGGAAACTGCAAAGTTGGCCACTGTTGCCATGGTAACAGTGGGGCAAGGAGGCAGTGTGTGCGTATGTGTGTGTGTTTTTACATGCTGCATACCTTTTACAGAGAGATTTAATAAAGGTGAACTAGTCCTACATGTGGTGCATGGCTAATGTTTCTAACGCAATGCTATGTGAACTTTCGGCTCACCACATCATCCAGGTTGACATTGGCACCTCGTCTGATGAGCTCTTGGACAATCTCCAAACTGCCCTGCTCTGCAGCCAGCATTAGAGGAGTCTGCCCATTCTGAGAGAGATGTTCAGACAGTCAGAATACAAGCCTAAACATTTAATTACTCCATGCTATTTTACATTTTGTTATCAAATTAGCTGTGCTAATTATATCATTTAAAAAGAGTGAGGACATTTTAATATTTCTGAAAAGAAACATGGAATTATAGGTCAGACATAGGGTTGTTTATAACATGATATAAATATAATTATTTAAACATTATGAGGATTAAAGGAAAATCCTCTAGTAGCTTACACTGATCCTGTTAATTCAGGCCAACCCAGTGAAACAATGTTTACTGTGTTATTTCTTTGCACCAGAGTTGCAAAAAACAAGGCTTATTGAAGGAACGCTTATCAAGTATTCCACCTTGTGGTACAATTAGATATGATTATAATTAAATACACCAGAGTTCCAAAGTGAGATTTAATCTATTCAGAGACTTATTCACTTACGTCACTGCGACCGTCCACCTCTTTGAACTTATCCAGGTGGGCCTTAAGGGCAGCCAGGTTCTCCTCCTCCACATAGCTGAAGAGGTTCTGGATGGCTATAGTGGTCATCTTTATAGACGTAGTGGTGTCCATGATTGCTGCTTAGCAGTGTGGCACCCTGGAGCAGAGACATATCAGGCTTAGAAATACTACGTGCTAATGAATTCAATATCCAGCTAATGAATTCAATATAACTCCTTGAACAATACGCCGATGAGAGCATAAGCACACGGTTTGTTTCGGAGTGACAGCTGGCATCTGACCATTTCATTCCCAGCATGATAAATGACCTACATCTGAAATGTCAGGAGTATAGGCTGGTCTAATAGCAGGCAGATATAATACTGTTATAACAAGCAGGTCTGTTCTCTCAGAGCCTGGATAAGATAACAGCATGTCTGCTTCCCTCTACATCTCATTAGTCTCCTGCTCTAACAAGTTATATCCCACATCTCCTGCTCCAAAACACACAGCTCATCCAAGACAGTGGCTTGCGCAGGGCAGAGGAAGCTGATATTAAATGCAAGGAAAACAAGACAAACAAGCCTTAATAACAGCCTCGATTTCCAGGCAAGAGCCAGACAGTAGTTTGATTCATCATGCATCTAAAGTGGAACAAGAGATGTGTTCATTTCAAATACAACTATTTTTAGAGCAATGGATTGAAAACGGTATACCAAAGCACACTCCATGATCCACTTTGCTGGAGCATAGCTGGGTTTTGGCTGATAACACTGCTAGTTAATAGGGAAATATCTGAGGATAAATATAACTCTGCCAAAAATGAAGTGTTTATTTTTTCACCGCAAGTCTCATATTTTTACATACTACCCCATAAGTCTGATATATAGTGGTAACACCAATTAAATAGCAAACATAAAAATATGCACATGATGCAGAGATAAACAGAAAAACAGGCTACACCCTTCATCGCTCAACATGGGAACATTCTGCAAGTGCAAAACAATACCTTATCCATGAATCAAAAATAAAGTAAGACTTCAGTCACGGTCATTTTCACATTTAAGCTTAAATTATCCTGACCATTCGTTTGTCAAGCACAGTTCACGATACGCGAATCTCACAAATAACAGAAGAGGATGAAACAACAAAGACACAATGATGACTGATGATCACACGGAGGCAACAATACTCTCTTATCACTGAAAACATGAGACCACGTTTAACCGTACGAGACAAAAATCTGACACCTTACCCACAGTGCAAGCCTGTGTCCTTCGCTTATATTTAGGACACTGTCGCTTTTCTCTCAACACCTATGCGGTTTGGGGTGTGTGTGTGTGTGTGTGTGTGTGTGTGTCCTCTTACGGAATGGCATCATGTGTTATTCATGACCACTAGGTTTGGCGAACGCCTGCTCTCTCTGGCACATGCTCAGTTGACAGAGATGCTCTCGGGATATTGTGAAGCCATTGTTCCAAGTCCTTGTTGAATGAATCTGGTTTTTAGTGATTACAATATTTTATCTGTTCTCCAGTCTTGGACAGGATAGTGCCAGGTTATTGCGTCTCCTCCATATGAATATTGGAATGAATTTCACAAACCTTTAACGTATAAAGTACAACATGCGATAACATACAACTTACCGTAGTAAATAGATGTATAATGTATAATACTTAACCATACCTTCACACAGCACAGAAATAAACCAGGATTAATATTAATACTTATGGAGAAAGTGAAGGAGGCATGTTTCTTGGGCTGCATTTCAGTGAAAACATTATAATATGATAAATACAGTGTAATAAAAGTCTAACATATTTGTCATAGAGCTAGTTACATGAAATATTTGAGAGTAATAAACACAGGAGATTAATAAGGACATGTATATACATAAAGTCACTTTAGAGTCAGCTAGGATGAGAGTTTGGCATGACATTATAGATTGAAATGAAGAAATACCAGTATAAAATAAACCTAGCTATTTTGTATACAGTGATATATCCCATTAGGTGATATATATTCTGTTGTGCGACACCACGCCATTAATAAAATAATCTGCTTCTTAAATTACACAGGATATAAACAGTTCTTCTCAGACAAGCCGACTTGTCAACATGATTTACGGGCAAGATGCTAGCAGGCTAACCGGCTGCACCGGCTACCTTTCATTTGATGAAATGAGTCTGTTTTGTATTAAACGATTATACATTTCGTCAACACGGTAGTATTAATAGCGAAATAATAAGAATACAAGAATAAAACCGGTTTATAATCGGATAAAGCCGACTACTTTCGCTGTGGCTTTGGAACGGATGCGACGGCGTAATGAAGTCGCCTCAACAACAGCCAAACAGCGAGGAAACGCCTGAATTAGAAAGCTTTTTTTTATTTTTACCTTTAAAGAGAAATGTTAACACGACCCACACTGGGGTTGTCCGTTTCCTGGTGTCTCTTCGTTGTCTCTATTTCTGTTTTTGTCTACTCTCCATCTTCAGCAACAGCCATTTTAAAGGAAGCAGCTCTGAGGTCGTTAGCGTTAGCTTCCTCGCTTTGAGCTTGTTGTTCAGCCAATGGCGACGGTGACGTCAGAGGTGCCGTGGGAAACAATGCAGAAGAATTGGGAAGAAGCCTGAAGGCTGTGTCTCATATACAACACAAACACTCAGTCATAATCACACTAGCCACTCCATCAGCTACACCTACCATACTGTGCACTTTATATGTATACACGTACTGACTGTAGCAGTCTCTTATCTACCCTGTTGACAGGGATTACCATGACCATCACTGACCAGATGTTATGGCCAGATGTTGTGAGATGGTAGTATGTGTGGTGGTGGTATCCCTGCTGAAAAGTCCTAATTAACCTGAGCAGCTGATGACAAAACACAGGCTGATTTGGTCAAACTGGTAGACCATCGTTGCCAGCTAGTGTGTCATTTTCCAGCTTCGTTAATACCTGACTAAACTGATCTGCCAGAAGAGCAGCAAAAGTTGGCTTTGACCTGTTCTGGTCAGATTAAGCTAGATTTCAGGCACAGTAGTGTTGTAGGAATTTGTAAATACCTCGATCACTACTGGGTTAAGAAGTTCACAAACCAAAAACACCCAGCCACCATGAGTGTTGTGGTTAGAAATGAAATTGAAATGAAGAACTAGACAAGTAACACAAAGTGTGCATGGAAAAGTGGCCAGTAAGCATTTTTCTCACTGTTTAAAAAGTCCACTACAAATAATATCTGGTTAGTGGCGGCCCTATGATGGTCGCTTTTCATTGATGGACAGAGTAAACTATGCCTAGCAACAGATGGGCTAATTGTATGCTTATAAAATGCGACTATGTGTAGGTGGATAGGATGAAATGGCCAATGAGTATAGCTACAGGGGTGTACCTAATATAATGGACACTGAGGGAATGTCAAAGGACTACAGCATAGTAGGTTACTACCATATGTTACTGTAGTTTCCATAGGAGGTAATATGGCAGCAAAGAAGAGAGGAAACCAAAGAACAATAAATCAAGCCTAAAGCACCCAGAACATCTTTATATTCCATCTTATTCGGGAATCCAGTTCATTGACGTCAATTCTACATGCAGTGTATTAACACAGCAACAAACAAAACAGGGAACTGAATCTGTCTGTCCTAATCACTGTAACTTCATCCTCAACTTCCTGAAAGACCTCAGCTAATCAGGATCAGCAACACAACCTCAACCTCCAGCAGCAATAGCCTATGCACCGGTGCTTTCTGGGGCTGTGTGCTGTTCACTCTGCTGAGTCATGACTGCAAAGCCCCAGTCTAACCACATCATAACGTTCACCTATTACGAGTCAGCATACACAGAGGAGGCAGAGCAGCTTGCGGACTAGTGAAGAAACCATAATCTGTCTCTCAACGTGAACAAAACAAGAGATGGTTGTTGACTTAAGGAGGACCCATTATGATTATTCTTCTTTACGCAACAGCTTTCTGTGGAGCAGGAGGAGAGCAAAACTCGCCTCTCCCATTCTCATCACATTCTTTAGAGATTATAGGTGTGTTACCACTGTGAGAACCTTTTAGGACCTCATTACCACTGTAAGAACCTTTCAGAAACAAAATGTGCATTAACATCAGAGAAGACAAGCCTGACTGCAGTTCTAGAAGCTACTTGGCATTTTAAGAAATGCGTTAAGCTGACAAGCTATTTATTACAGTGACAGTGCAGCACATGGTAAGTCAAAATCATCACATGAGAGCCACTTGACACATGTCCAAAGTACACCTCAGCAAAATTCTTCACCAAGTGTGTCTGAAATTTTCTGATTAGCTGTCTCATTATGGATAATCATTTTTTAGCTAAACATAGGTTTAAGAAAATTCAGGAAGAATAAAATGGTAATTCTGTGACTCTTGCATTTGAACATTCAAGCAGCAACCCAGTAGTTCCTGTTCCAAAGAACAGTATTTACCCTGGAGCACAAAGTAAAAGAAGTTCCTGGAACTATAATGAGGATCTAAAAGTGGTCTGATAACTTGGTTCCTGTTGTGCAAACATGCCTACATAGAATGTCCTGAGCAGCTGCATCACTGTCTGGTATGGGAATTGCATCACTACAGAACTCTACAGCGTCTCTGAACCAGGGATCAACAATTCAAGTCATGGAGGGCCAGACTACAGCACAGTTTGTGTTCTTACCCACCAGGATTCTCAACACCCACAGGAACTGAACTGAACTGAACTCAACTGAACAGGCTTAAGAGCCACCTTGTATTTTATGTATCATCTTCTGGACTGTGGATGTCAAGATATTATGTTTACTCATATATTAATGCTTCTATATTTATAGCCTATTATTTATAATTTGCAGCAACCACTTTATCTTGATCAGGGTCATAGTGATTCCAGAGCCTATCCTGGGAACACAAAGCATCTGGGTGCAAAGCAGGAATACACCCTGGATGGAATGCTTGTTCATCCAGGGGCCACGCATGCGCGCGCACACACACACACACACACACACACACACACACACACACACACACACACACTCACTCACAACTAGGGGCAATTTTAAGTTGCCAATGTTTTTTTTTTTTTTTTGGGAGATGGAAGGAAAGGACAACCATAAGTTTGAGGAAGGTATATAAATACATATTATTATTATTTTGCACTTTAGTCTTATGTTGTGTGCTGTGTCCTGGTCCTGTGGGATATTTTGTCCCACTTTATACATGTATATGAACAGGAGGACAACAACAACGTACTTTAGAAGTTTGAATTTCAAATGGTTTCACTTAACACAGCTGATGAAAGACCTGTGTCAACAAAATCCTATTCCTCATGAAACTTTCTCAAGTTTTGGACATAGATTTAGCTTATATCTTTCAACATGTGATGAGAAGTTAACAATGATTAAACAACAGTAATGTTTCATAGGGATTACTGTAAAAAAATTCAGTGTATATTAAAGGCACCGTTTTGCTATTTCTGTTTGGCTGAGTGCAAGGTTAATGACTTGCCCACCAGCAGAATGTGTACTGCTGTAATGGATTCTTTAACGACACAGTTTATAGAGAGTAAAGGGCAGATGCTGAACTATTTCACTTGAACAACACTGCTCTGATAAGTGCAACTGGATTTTGTGTTCTGTACAATGTATCACACTGTAATGATAACAGATTTGTCTATCAAAACCAGATAAGAGCCATACCTAGAGTCCTCACTCATGCCAAATGTTCAGCACACATTGCACCCATACTCCAACAGTACTACACTGGCTGCTCATTTCACAAAGATTCAAATCCAAACTCCTTCTCACATACAAAACAATACATTACGTGGTCCCACTGTATTCAGATTCTCCTTCTCAATGCTGGTCTACTGGTCGTGCCTAAGACCAGACTGATCAATGGAGGCAGACATTTTAGTGCCGTAACCCCCAAACTTTGGAATGGTCTCCCTTAAGACCTTCATTACTGCACTTCCGTCTTCCATTTTAAGAGTCAACCTAAAACTTTCCTTTTCTCCCAACACTTTCCCTTTCTTCTTCCTGCTAGTGTTTTCTCTTTTTTCCCCTTTTTGTACAGCATCCTTGAGTGTTAGACAGGTGTGGAACATATAATAATAATAATAATAATAATAATAAGACTTTAACATCTTTGAGAGTGAGATGAACTGCAATACAATAGACACACCACGTGTATAGTTACAAAAAGTTATTTAATTACCACATTTACAAAGTTGGGCTTTGCATCACTGGGCAAACATTTCTTCTGTTTTCCTTGCAGACTAACTCTGATATATTAATGATCGTCTTTAGAAATTGTCTTTCTATCACACATATTTAAAATGGAATGTGTTGAAAATGTCTTAAAGCTTCATGAAGAATAATGAGGCTGCAGTGATTATTATTATTATTTTTTTTTTTTTGCAACAAGGAAAATCTTAAGATATGCAGCCTCATGCGTCAAAAGATTGTACGGCATACTAAACTAAAGATAACGTGCCATGGACTGAAGAACCTCATTAGGTGATAGGTTCAAATTTCCAATTCAACTTTTACTGTGTCTTTGACAAGAACAAAGGCTCGTCGTCTGAGGAGCCTAACTCAAGAGAGTAAAAGATGAATTGGAAAATAATGACTATTTGAAAAACTGTCATTGGTGCAGTGTCAACCTGTTGTCTGAAGTGGTTATGTTTTTCCCCTTTCAAATCATTTGCCCTTAACAGGTGTTTTATTATCGTCATACAACTCTCCAAGTGTTCATTTGCTTTCTTCTAGTAACAGTGGCACGGTCTCCTGCAAAGTGATGCAGCCTGCATGTCACAACATCAACTCCTACTGTAGTGATGGGGAGTTTAAAGGAAAGTATGCAGAATTCAATACATCAGAGTTTCCTTAGCGTTCCATCCTAACAACACCATTCACATCCCAACCCATCCCCTGCAGCCAATGAGTTCTGGTACCAGCTTTTTGAGCCCAGATTAGTTTTGACGACCCACTGGATGAGTCCAGACAGGGGCTAGTTTGTTTGTTTGTTGGTTTATAAGTTTCATTCGCTGACTCTCCTGACACATGGTTTTACAGTAGGAGTGTCGGCCATTGAGTGTGCTGAAGTGGGCTGTGGCTTCGTGGTTCATGTGGTTTTAGGCTTTTGGCTGTCTGAAGAGGCGGTGCTGGTGGAAACAGGGCTGTGCTGCTCCTTCAGCCGCAGATGCCGAGGTTTCACCGGCAGAGCTATGGCCAATAACACACAGCCTATATGGATGGAAAAGTACCAAGACCTGAAAGCAGAGGAAAGAAATAGAGGGAAAAAAAAGAGGGTGAGAAAGAGAAAGTAAAGTCTGTTACTCACAAAAAGCTTTATAGACTATTAAGAAAATGTCTTTGTTTCATATTCAACAATCTGTAAACGTTTATATACCTATATAACAAAAATAAAGAGAAATTCATACATTTAAGGCTCTATTATCATGATCATAACATACATACAAGAACAAAATGCAGGGACATTGGCACAATGTACATTTCTAGTATCTTTCAGTGGTAAGAAATGCAAAAAGGGGATGGGTTTGAATGTAAATGGTGGGTTTTTGGTTAGGAGCGGTGCTGCGATATTCAATCAGATCAGCTCCTCTCCTCTCCTTTAAGAACCAAGTGTGCACAATGCAGCATAAGAACATACGATTAGATTTCACTTACAGATAATCATTTTTCAGTGGTAAAGCTAACCAGCCGGCTGAGAGAAAAAAATATTTGCTGTAAGTCCTATCACTATATGTTCAAGGGGTGAAATATACAGATACCGCGCTAGTACAGAAATCATAAGGCATTAAATGGAATAATAGAGAAGGTGATAAATATAGACAATAATGACACAAGTTGTACCATGTGCAAAAAACAGATACAAACACCATAAAGTACAAGATTCACCATAAAGATGCCAAATTGTGCAGACTAGAGCAAAAGTAAAGACTGTATGAACTATATTTAACATAGTTATAATTAATATAGCTTGTTTCCAAAACATGATAAACATCTAATTTATATTTATCTCACTTTGTGCTTTTATAAATAGAACTAAATCTCAAGAATAACTACATGGCCTAATAATTATGTCTGATCATTGCGTCTTTCCCTGTCAAACCCTAATCTCTGCCACATTTAAAAAAAAAAAAAAAAAAAAAAATCATATCACAGGAGAATCAAAGCCCTATTCCTGAGAGCTTTATACATAACCAGCTTCGCACCAATTTCACACGTTACAGTTTTATTAATGTAGGCTTATGTGATATGTAGAGCTAATGGATCTTTCAGTGACTTTAAGAGAATATTTTGAGAGCGAGTCTGTAAAATCTGAGAGTGCAAAATTGACCGAGAACGCCTTTGGTATCCTAACAGTGTTGATACTGCTGACTAAATGGATTTCTTTGGATATTACACTTCACTTATGTATGCATAAAAAACACAGCAGGATGAATGGGTGTGTGTTTTTAATGGTGCGTCTCACAGCTGGTGTGGATTTAAGCGCAAGTTAATAATTAAAACCTCGTGTAACTAAAGGGCTTTATAAAAGCTTTCAGTACGACTTTGCCTTTAATAGACAGTTGTTTGTTCTCATTTGTTACAGATAAATGGATGTTATATTTAGAGGTTATATTAAGTTAGTATTTGCGTGAAGTTACCTATTTACATTAAAGTGGAGTGATCTCACAGTGTGTAGCCATACCTGTAGAATTTGAGTGAAGGACCCACAGACAGCAGCACAAAGGGCACCACAGTATAACAAATGGCGATCTGTGTGCTCGCCCACGTGATGACATCATACACCTGCTTGTGTGCTGGCGAACCCAAAAAGTACGGCCTCACATTGTGCCTCACCTAAACAGGGAAGCATGGGAAGCATAAACAGAGAATGTTTTTTTAAAAAAAAATAATAATAAAAAAAAAAGAGATAAATAGGAAGGAGGTAAAAAGGGAATTGTTCTATTCGATTCAATTCAATGCACTTTTTACATATTCTTACATGGACATATTCACAAAGCAGCTTTACAGAAATATATAAATTCCGGATATAAATTGTAAACTTATAAATATATCCTTTAAAAAAAAAAAAAAAAAAAAAAAAAGTTTCCTCTGCTTAAAAATCTCATTAATAACAATGTTGCATAGTGCACATATAAAAATCAATCACCAGAAATTATCCATTAAAGCTGCAGTTTGTAACATTTGAATATATTTCTAGATAAACTGCAATCATTTAATTTTACCCAAGAAAAACTATGATTTGTAACATCACCCCAGGCATCAGTTTACATTTTCTCTCCCTGAATTTAGACCTATTTTGGGCATTTCAGGCAAAGCTACTGTTCAAATTCATCAAGGTATCATTTGAAATTTATTATAATATCAAGCGTAAATGTAGCTATTCCTGTTGGACCAAACCAGAAAGAGCAACTAAACTACTATAGACGACTAAATAATACTCAATTTACTCTTTGATCTCTTAAGACTCTCTTCAACGGTTTTTTTTTTTTATTACTGAAATAGCCGTTCTCCTTGCATGCAACAAATGCCTCAAAAATTGCTAACTACATCTTTAAACTTCGCCTGGCACAGTGAGTTTTAAATCAAGATAGACAATGGCTCATTGTGCTCCATCAAGCCTTCTATCCATCTTACTTAATTGTTAACCGCCTGACAGGCACCACAGTAACTGACTACTTAAGTGGATCAATCTCCTTCCTGTGCTGTGTCTTCAGTAACCCGCTGAAGTCCGATCTCCTCCATGTAGAGGAAGAGCAAGGGACTGTAGTCTGTTATTCAATTAGCACAACGTTTAAAGAGATTTGGCTTTAGCCAAATGAAAGCCAACATTCTGGTTTTCAGATGTCAAACATTTGCAAATGTAAAGACGCACAAATTCTTTTACTTCTTACAGCTGTAAACATCGCTATGGATTCTATCCTGAGGAATTGAAAATCAAAGAATTCCATCTTACTCACTGGAAAAATGTAATGATTTACTGCAGTGGTAAAACAATCTGCCTCGTAAAAACAGTAAATTTGGACACCAGTCTGGACACCACCAACAGTGACCTCCTAATGATACACTATACTATAACAAGAACAACCAATCACAGCAAGACTGGACTCGTATCCTCCTAGCCTCACCATACAGACACATACTCACACATACTCTCTCTCACACACACACACACACACACACACACACACACACACACACACACACACTCTCACTCAGAATGCTCGCTCACTCACTCACATTTGTCTTTCTATCCTTGTGAGAACCTTCCACTGACATAATTATTAAAGCAGCTAATTAATGCCGTGCTAAATCTAAAATTGACAATATTTTTTCGTAAAAATAAATAAATAAATAAATAAATATTAAAATGTCCTCACAAGCACAGGAACACCTGACAGTTCTGACCTTGTAGGGACATTTGGCTGCTACCCACCAAGACAAAAAGACACACGCACGCACGCACGCACACACACACACGCAAACCAATGGATGGTGGTATAGATTGTTAGTTATTACTATTAATTGTTAGTTATTACTATTAATTATTTTGCCACTTTACACTTATAGTTACTATTTGTATCTGTATTACTGTATTTGTGTTTCTTTTTTGCTTTTTCTGTGTTTGGTGTTGTCTTATTGCACATGTGTACTAGTTTGTTTTCTCCCTCTTTACAGGACCTCATGACTTTGTCTCGATGCTCCACTAGGAGACAACGGAGTCTCGGGACGAGACCCAATACCGATGTGATACGTCCCTCCTCTTAGCAGCAACTCTCTCAAGGTTCTGTTGCCAAAATGCATAAATTATGAGTGTGTTTAAAGGCAAGCGCGCTTACAAGCAAACTGTGTCTCGAATTATAAAATATGTCAGTAAACCTGACGGGAAAATGTGATATCCGATCGAGATTCTGTTCTCGCATTTCAGGGGCTGCCCCGATACCGATGCTGTTTCAGAGAGGTGGATCAGTACTAAATAATCTCAGACGTCAGCATCCTGTTTGTGTGGTGTGTCGTGCAGAAGCTCCTCACCGCCCTGGCTGCCAGCGTGATGACGATGCCAGTGAGGAAGGTGAGGTAGTAGCCTGGGTAAGCTCCATGCCACATTGCTGAGAGCAGGAAGGTGGCGGCTGTAGGGTTGTAAGGACAGCGCTCGTAACACACCCTGCACAGAAATACAACAAGCTAGCCACAATACACTTTACATATACATATTTTCATATGAGGATAATTACCTAAGCATTTATCACAGACTACAATAATAATAATTACGTGTCCTTGTCTCGTTTTGTCTTCATTTAACTGAAATGGACCAGAATGATCCGATTTCCTCCTACAAGAAGAATATATGCAGTGCATAAAACCTGCCCAAAGATGCTGCCTACCTGCACATCCTTCTCATAAATGTGACCTGGGGGTTAGTGACAATATTTTTGCGTCCTCAATAATAATAACTGTTAATTGTGATTATTGCACATATTAGCACACACCTCCCAGGCATACCCCGTTATATTAGTCACGCTGCAATAGCAATGCCATGTTCCACCAGTAGATGGAACTCTCCAAAACAGATAATTATTCTATGCATTCAGACCTCTGATAATGTCTACTTTCACATGAAGTGATTCACAGCTTATGTTTTTTAACTCACATAGTATTAGCATACATGTGGCAATCTGGGAAAACTCTTCACAGCGTGAAAGTGGGCTTCAAAAGTCTGAGACCACACTGAAGATCTGGGATTTTCTTTTGTTTCATTTAATATTGGAACTAAAAAGAAAGGTTTGGATTTTTAAAAGGTTTAAATCAGAGAAAGGAAATGTTTAATATCTTGAAGAATATATTTAAGTTCTGCACTATATTTAGGTCACTATTTTAATTTAAACAAATTCATGTTACTACTGTTGTTCTTCTTTCGGTTGCTCCCATTAGGGGTCGCCACAGCAGATCACTGGACCGCATACTTGATTTGGCACAGTTTTGTTTTTTTGTTTTTTCACACTGGATACCCTTACTGATGCAACCCTCCCCAGTTTTATCCAGGCTTGGGACCAGCACTGGGAGTGCACTGTCGTGAGGTTGGTACCATGTTAAATTCTTTGCACAAATAATTGGATTTTCCTCGAGTCTTATCCCTTCCATGGAAGAATATGTTCAGACGACACTCCCATGGACTTGAGCCATGATTAGGTTTTACACTAACTTGTGAGTCACGCTGCAAGCTCGAGCGCACGCTGCCATTAAGGCAAAAGGAGGACTGCTCTGAAATTCCACTCTGAATGATTCCACCTTTTGCTCGAGTTTGCTGATAATATAATTTGTAATGAAAAATGTTGTTAAATTAATGCAAAATAGATGCATTTCAAAAACGGTCCCGGACCACTGAAACCTGTATGTTTTCCTGTACGGAATTATGAATCTCTTTTGCATGCATCTCAATCACAAGTAAAGTTGTAGCATTTTAAAATCTGGTTACCTCCAAAAGTGAAAAGGGACAAAACGGCATTTAACAATTTCATTCCGAGCGCGGCGCAGGAGCACCACAGACATTTTGACAGCCGGTATCTGATTACAAACTGAATTGATTCTGCTTGTGTCCATTTCACTAAGACACATAGCTACCCAACAGCTTAATCAAAGCCTGACAGTCACTGTGTGAGGACATCACACTTAGCTGGCAAGGTTTTAGATAACTTTAGGCAGACTCATTGTTTTTGCCACCAACATGCTTGCAGGCAGACGATAAGGCAAGGTTAAAAAGTAGCCTAAACAAAAACATTTTTGGCTGAAAACTTTGTTCAAAATCAGATTTTTCTTCATTTTTTTCCGGTTGTCAGAATTCAGCCAACATTTGATGGGTTTCCTAAACTATCACACACACACAGATGCTACTGAAACAACACACAGTGTGAAGTGAGCTCTTAAACCTCACTCCAATAGTCACTCTCACCTTTTGAGCCAGTGGGCAGTCTGAATATTCCAGTTATCAAGGAACACCTTAAAACTGGTTGCAAACTGAAATAAGAACATACAAGAATGAGAACTTTTTTCATTCATCTTTGATTTATAAATCAAAAAAAAACAAAACAAAAAAAAAACAGAGGAACTGGGAACATACTGACCTCTATGTTCATTATCCTCAGGTTGGAGATGAGGTCCCATCGTGGCACTCCTTCACTGTCATAGCCATTAAAGCCAAAGCCAGCTGCGTTGTTGATGGCATCAGCTGTTCAGATCAGACACATGACATGATGAGTGGTTAAGGCTTTTCAGGTCATCTTATATGCAGCTTCTGTGTTTTAGACTCTTATGCTAATGAAGTGATGCAGTGACATACAGAAAGATTATCCATTACTGACACTGAAAGAGTTTTCTAGTTTGTAATTTCTTACTCCAGCTGACAAGTATTAAGGCCCACACATTTCCACATGTCAGCTCAGCATGTGACACACAGCAATGTTGAAAAACGGATATCGAGAATATCTTATCTGATTATATAACATATTGCACTCACAAGAAGCAAGAAGATGATGAAATGCAAATGAATATAGAGAAATGCTGCAAATATGATGTGCACGAAAAGACTGGAAGACTGAGTGAGAGATAGAGACACAGTCAGCAACACGCACCTAGAGTCCAAACAAAGTAGTATTTCGGCCGAGTGGTCAGCATGGATAGATACAGGTAGACCACCTGGGCATAGAAGGGGGTGGTGGCAATGAAGTCATCATCGATATTTCGTTCCACAGGAAAAACTTTACAGACGGAGAGGAAGACTAGCAGAGAGAAGAAGCAGGTGGCAAGCTTACGAATAACCTCCGTCTGCAAACGATACAAGAAACAAGTTAGTTCCTGCTATCACTTACGGTATATCCAGTATGTACACTATACAGTATGTACACTATACAGTATAACCCATCAGACTCCTCAACACTCAGAGACTGGACTGAAAACACACACACACACACACACACACACACACACACACACACACACACACACACACACACACACACTCAACTGAACATCACCCCATCCTCTCTGCAATTTTTGCACATCTCTATATTCAATTTCTGCTGCTACAATATTTATAATATACTCTATATATAATCTTTCTATTCTCTACCCGGCTGCTACTCCTTACGTTTACATTTACAGCAACTTTTATTGTTACTCTTTTGCACTGCTGTCATCTGATTCACTTTCTACTAGAACTGTGTGCTAGTCAGCGCTGCACTGTAACTTACTGTGCCCACTGTTTGCTTTGGTAGTTTTGTACTGTCTTGTGCTGTCTGCACATGTTTGCACTGTGCACGTTATGTAAATATATGTAGTCTCATGTAGTTCTGTGTTTGTTTTATGTAGCACCTTGGTCCTGGAGGAACATTGTTTCGTTTCACTGTGTACCAACTAGCTGAATATGGTTGAAATGACAATAAAAGCCACTATAAAAAAAATGCCACACTCAAAGTTAAATCTTAAAAAATGCATTTGCACTGACTCATAAATAAATATAAACTAAATATTTCCAAAATTCTATTTACATTAATTAATTAATTGTTCTTTTTCCTATTTTCAGTATAGGCTTTTTTACAAAATCACATCCCTTTAAGTAATTAGGCTTGTAAATATAAATAAACAGCTGCTAAATGCTTCTCTATTCTGCGAGAGCTGCTCGCATATTTATAGGATCGGAGTGCGTTAATGCTGATTAAAAGCTGAGGCTCAACCAAAACATTGTCTTAAATATTCAATGAAGGCACAATATTAATAAAGTGTAATCAGTTAGTAATGTTTCCACACTGTCAGTACTAGTAAATGCATGACATAAATCCAGGCCGTACATTAGGCGAAGGGTCATTTAGCCTGGTCTTCCCCTGCAGTCTGCCGTTGCTCTCCTGCTCTCTGTGGCGGAAGGGCTTGCCCTCGATGAAGGCGATGTAGTCATTGTAGGAACAGGTGGGACCTGCCAGGATGCCCATGAAGTTACAGTTATAGCTGAAGTATTCAAGAAGGCTGGGCATCCGCCTGCACACACAACCAGGGAAAAGGAAGACTTCTGTGACTGCATGGCACCACAAACATGAGCTGCAGTCATCTGGAGGAACTGGAGGAAGGTCATATGGTCCTCAAAGAGACATTCTGACCAAAATCTAAAGTTTAAGATGAACTATTGAAACATCACACATTTTCAGATTACCTTCATTACCAATAGTCCTAATTCTCAGAACCAGGGATCTCACAGAGTTTCTTGTTCACATGCATGCCTTCAGATCAAAACAAGCAGGGTAGACAACAATTCAACTCAGCGGTTGTTCAGGCATCATGTCAAGACTGTGTTTTCACAAGAGACAGTCGGCGTTCTACCACATTACAGGAGGTCGAGAATGGTTTAAGACAAGCCAATTACCATCTAGTGTGGCCAGACATAAGACATGAATACTACAAGACATGACAAATAACGTTAAACGTTGGAGTTATGCCCAAAACACTATTCTCCTTGATCACATAAAAAACTGGCACTATTTTCCTTTGCTTGTTTTACACACCTGATGGCCAACAGCTTCTGACTCTGATTAAGCTGATCTTCTTTCCGTGCCATTCCTGTCAACAAACAGAAAGAAAGAAAGAAAATACATATATAAAGTAAACCTTTGTTGCTGTTGTTTTTTATACTAAGAATTGCTTAATCAGTCAGCACTTAAAGGATAACTGGGTTCTTTCCAAGCTCTCTGCTGGAAATAGTAGGTTGCACCCAAGAATTTGTTTTATTAAGTGAATAAACCATTTGTTGAAAGCCAAGTTCAACAAGCACCCATGACAACTATGGGCTCAGTGAAAGGTAAATGAGCTTAATAAAAGAACCCAGAATTATGACACCCAATTCTCATCACTAACAGCACATCACATTAACACATTCCAACCCAGGACATATAACTGTGTAGGGTCTCGTTCCTCTTGAATGTTGGAAGTAGCTAAATATTATAATTAGCAATAGGTGCGTTTATTGAAAATACCTTTTTGCCACAAAATAAAAAAACAGACATGTCTCATTAAAATGTGTGTACTGCGGTCACACTTTCTCGCCTACAGGGTGTAACATTTAGACGGAGACACACAAGAGTTAATGGTGGCACTTGACCCAAACAAAACGAAGTGTGCCAGTAAAATATTATTAAAATCAGAGAGACTTTTAGGTGCAAACTTTTCCAGATAATGTTAAAACACAAAAAGAATTGTGCATATACACTATATGGCCAAAAGTATGTTGACACTTGACCATCGCACTTGTATTCCCCAAACTGTTGCCACATCATTGGAAGCACACAATTGTAAAGAATATATTTGTACTTTGTAGCATTACAATTTCCCTTCACCGGATCTAAATATGTTCCCGCATGAGGTCCATGAAGCCAAGATTTGCCAAAGTTGGTGTCAAAGAACTGGTGCGGCCTGCACCGAGCCCTGACCTCAACCCCACTGAACACCTTTGGGATGAACTGGAACACTATCTAAGTGCCAGGCCTCCTCGCCCGACATCAGTGCCGGACCTCGCTAAAGCCCTTGTGGCTGAATGGGCAAATACTCACAGCCATGCTCTAAAATCTAGTGGCAAGCCTTCCCAGAAGAGTGGAGGTTATTATAACAGCAGTGAGGGATTCATCTGGAATGGGACTTTCAAAAAGCACATATGAGTATTGTTGACCATATAGTACACCTGGACAAGATGGGCAATCTGATTCAGCACAGGTACGAAGGTTTGGTACAGTCACTCAGCAGTGGAAACAACAAAATTCTGTATGCTGCATAATTTGTCGAGCTATAAGTAACAAAGGTTTAACACATTAGAAGAGAAAGAGGTAATCCCACGTTAATAAGGATAGAAAATGAAAGGGTAAGATTATAGGTAATAAAGGATAAGTCATAAACGATAAAAACCCTTGTAAATCCAAAGCCTGATGTTGTAGACATCTCTTCTGAAGTTTATAGGAAGTCTCTTGTTATCCTCAATGAGATTAGAGTGCAGTGAAACAGGCAGTAAGAACAGGCTTTTCTTTAAACACCCAGCACAGAGGCTGACGAATGAAAGTAATTAGAGATGGAGGCAGTAAGCTGTAAATTCACTCCCTCCTAGTTTATGCCGTAGCTTCAGGTGAACCTCGACAGATTGTTTCACTGCATGAAGAGGGGAGATGGCCCAGAGGAAGTGGTTCGAACAAATTCCCTGCGTTATTGCTGCCATTATGTTGTTGATAAGATTACCTATCTAATCAGCTCATATTACAGCTAATGTCTGGCTCAAGATAAAAGACAGAGAGGAAGTAAATTGTTATAATTCTGCAGTTAGAAGCACTTTGAAAGAAGCTGCTAGTTCTGGAACTGTTTATGCTCACATCACTTATTTTCGTAAAATTTCACTTTCCATGTGTGGCAGCCTTGGAAAACCTTTCACATGCTCAAATGTACTACTATGCAGATAGTTCTGGAAACTACATGCTTTCCTGAATTGAAACATCTGTTTCTTTTGCATGTCTCTCAACCAGAAGCAGCATTTTTAACAAAACTGACATTTCAAAGACAGAAAACTGCATTTAAAGATTACACTCCTGTTCCACTGAAAGACTCCCCACCAATCTCTACATTTACAACCTACAGTAATGTACTTAGGGGAAAACAAAATTGCTAACTTGACAGCGGGAAATGATTAAGGCTTTCACTCTGATTATCAGCATCATCCACATCAGTCTCTGTTTCATCACTTGAGGTAAAGTTCACTCACTCCATTTTAACCCGAGCCTCATCGTTATCTCTTAACTCTACTGATCTCTGTACGTGCTCACATCAGAGGTGAAATAATCACTTTATTAGTCTGACGTGTACTGTGTTAAAAACTTAGTTGCGTTTGTTAAACTAGCCAAAATATCACAACATACACAATATCACAAGATCTCTGCAAGCAAACGCCAAGGCAAGGTCAGAAGGCAGCCTATATAAAACCATTTCCACGTTGTCTTGGTAAAATACGGTTACATTTTCTTCAAGTAAAGATGTCAAAATTGTCATTTTGCAGAAAAAAAAACTTGACTGGCTGCCTTCCAGAATTTAGCTGCAGCAATATCTAATTTGTTTTTTTAACAGACTGTCACACTAATTAGAAGACCCTCATTATATTGATTGGTTGTGCTAAAAAATAAATTACATTTCAGAACCAGGCTTGCTGGAGCTTAAATAAAATAACTGTAGATGTGTAAAGCTGACTATATAATACACATTATGATTTTTGAGCATGTTCCTGCCCAGAAACATAAGTATTTGATGTGTACTAAATAATACACAAAGGTGCGGTCTGTCATTTTCTTTTAATAAATGTGTTCTGGTTTGAAACCTAGAAATGAGCTACCCCTGCAGTCAGGACAGAGATGTTCAGCTCTTCCCCTTTTCCTTAAAAACCAAAGCACCTTTTTAAGTCGCTCTGTAAAAAGACGTCTGCCAAATGCTGACAATTTTAAGCAATTTTAAATCTAATTCCGCTCTCATTCAGCAGAGGGCTCTAAAATTGCTTTTTTGTTTCTTTAAGTTGCACACCACAGCTAGTCTAACAGAGGCAGGAAGGAATGCGAAAGATGGAAGTCACTGTAAATTATTAATATAAGTCAGATAAAGATGTATAGTATGAGACCAACGTGACGCAGGTCATCGCTCATTCTGTGCAGGAGAGAGGAGGACAGAAGGTCCTGCTGCGGTAATTTCAGCCCTCCTCCATCATTCATCTCCCTGTGCTTTAATTAGCTTCAGCGGGCTTTTGGCAGCGGATGCTCAGTGAACACCTGCATTTTTCAAATAAAGCACAGCACCTACATTTTTTTTTGCTGTGTCTGCTGAAGTGAATATGCATGCAAGTGGAGAGAATGAATGAAACTATATTAGCAATGCATTCTGAATAAGTGAATGAAATAAATCTAAAAAAGGAATCTGAAAGGAATATAAACAGAAATAAAAGGGACGTGGCAATTCAATCACATGATATGAGTGAATACATACGGGCTTCTTCTGACATTAGAACCGATATGAAGCTCACCGTCATGAATCTCAAAGGCCATACTGGTGATCTTCTGTGTGATGACCATCATCGGCCTGGAACCAGAGCAAGACAGGAAGGAAGCATGAAGAAATTAATATGGATACACGTTTGTGGAACGTATTAACAACAAAACAAAAACAAAAAACACTTTGTATTAAAAAGCAAGCAACAGTTAAAACAATCTCATATATTCTTATATATAATTCCTATATATATATATATATATATATATATATATATATATATATATATATATATATATATATATATATATATTATATAATCTTATATACACACACACACACACAATACTTACCCTGTGAAGTCAGCGGAGTACATGCCATAGTCGAAGACATACACGCGTGTGATCTGACAGAAGCTAAGATACGCCAGGGCAAACACCAAAGAGTATCTGAAACAAAGCAATGAATCTGACATTAATGCTCAGTTTATTAAGGCTGTAGCTCAAGATGGAAACTGAGCCTGGAACCACCTACTATAAATATATACTATATTTAATAAAGAGACTCATGTCAGAACAAGTAAACAAGGACATTAATACAGCTGATACGCCATTAAATCCTCAAAAGGTTTAACCCTAATTAAAAAAGAAGTCGCTGTGTACAGAATAACCACAGAATAAATTACGTAAAAAATTTACATAAAAGATTCTGCAGAAAATCCTCACTGACTTGTTAAGTTCCTATGTCAGATGTGAAACTGATGTCCGCTGTGTGTTGTGAAATGTTAGAGCCGAGTGACAAAAGCAACCCAACGGATAAACAGTATTAAAGCATATAATTTGCCCAAGTAATGTTTTCACCGAGGTTCTAAACCTGCCTCACATTATTAAACAGATCTCAGAAATAAAGAATACCGATGAGAATGAATGAAAAAAATATATATTCCAATTCTGCAGGAAAACTGCACACCTGGCAACCCCGAATACACATCTCTTTTATACATGCTTTTGGGACGTGGACAAACTCATGCCTGCTATGTTATGTAGCTGCTCATTGTGAACATTTATTAATGGACTTCAATTTAGAGTGAGATTTAGAGTGAGTTTTGACTAAAGGGGTAACTAGCTCTTTACTCAGCACAGGGTATAATTATTATTATTATTATTATTATTATTATTATTATTATTATTATTATTATTATTATTATCTATGGTAATCACACACATGCTACAGAGTGGACAGAGATTAGATTGAAGAAGAAAAAAACAGGAGTATTCCTTTAAAAGCCATTAATTCATTTCTATACTGATATAAAGCAAAGATGAAACACTAAAAGTCTCATATGATATTAATTCATAGTGCAGCTTTATCAATTAGTACTGCTTTTCATGACAGTGTTTTGCAGTACTCTGCAATGTTATACACGTGTCTGCCTCTACATCAGTGCTGCTCCACTTTTCCAAGCGCTTTAACATCATTAGCGTCAAAACGGATGAAGAATTTATCACGGGATTAGTGCAGTGTGTGAATTAATGTAAAATCACCAAGTAGCTAAGCAAGGAACGCTGCGCCCTGCTGTAATACAGCAACCGATGTGCATGTAGTGTGTGTGTGTGTGTGTGTGTGTCTGCGTATGTTGACAGGTCATTGTTTTCAATAAAGATAAATTGCTTAATCTCTCCTCTACACACCTTTGAAATCTAAACCCATCCTGAAACACACCCACAGAGCTCAGAGCACTTACTGTTAGGCCTGTATAGGTGTTTCATTATCGCTGAATCTCAGTGGGATGACAGTGTGTGGCTGCAGGTTGCCTATTTTTGAAAGTGCACTGACTGACACTGTGGTGCTGCCAACAGACACCAGTGTTCCTTCAGAACAGAGAGCAGCTTCATACAACCTCCTCACACCTTCCTGTACATAACACCAAAAATACATTTTGCGCTGTTTATAGCTCAGTATGGAATTACCCAAACTGAGCAGCAGCTCAAACACCAAGTACAGTGTTTCCTTAGGAATCTATTACATAATACTGCAAATATTGTAGGGTTTAATGAAGCAGCATTTTCTACAAATCCTTCGCTCAGTTTCAGTGTAATTCATCTCTACACATAAAGTACGCCGATTTTGTTATGTTATATTCAATCACTCTCACTTCGTTTAGAGGTAAAACATGACATCTTATAGAGAAACTGACTCCTACTTCCTCACAGCTTATTTTTTGCTCACATGGAAGGAAAAACGCTGCCGGTGACGAATGCAGCACAGGTCCCATAGGACTGCAGCTGAGAACACCGAGCATAATGGGTAGGAAGGTATGAAAGAAGGTAGGTGTGTGTTTGTGTTTGTGTGTGGTCAGCATTTTCCATTCAATAGTTCCAGTGTGTGAAAAGGTTTGTGACCTTGGATGCCTCGCCTCTTCTGAATATTGATTAATCATAGTGCCAAACAACAGCACATTACATATGATCATATTTTCTAATAATAATTTAGAAAATGTTTATAGAATGCCTGAAAAGACAAATAATATCCCCATTTATCCATTCTGTGTATATCAGAACCAACACAGTCTTTCCATATGGTAACATTTTACACTAAGGTTCCATTAACTAACTTTATTTAACTGCATTAATTCACATTAAGGAACCATGAAATTGAAAAGTAATTAGCCGTAAGTAAGAGGTAAAACACAACTGGGGCATGCTGTTATAGGATAACAATCAACAATAGGGTGGTGTTATGTGGCCCGATGTGAAGCAGGCTGTTATCACCCGAAGCTGATTATTTTCCAATAACAGCACATCCCAAAGTGTTGCGTTCCTCTTATCTCACAACAATTTGCTAACAACTACAATTATTAATGAATGAAAATACTTTTAACCATTTATAGTCACATTAACTGCTGTGGAAACAACTGCCTGTGAAGCAACTTAGTTCCTGTTATCAATTACATTATAGCAGCTATAAACAGTCAATCCTCCACCATCCTCTCTCATTTTCTCTTTCTTTAACTTCATAAGATTAAAAAAAAAAAAAAAAGGTAGCTTATATTACACAAAACCAGAAGAACACAAACTCCTCTGACCTGAAGAAAAATGACTGACAGACTACTTCCCTAAATAACATCTTACAGAAAACTTCACTACAGAAACATGTTAATTAATGTGATATTGTCTATATTGTACTTTATGGACTTTTATGGACTTTATGGAATTTTACTCATGGGTGGAATGAACAGTGGGTAATTGGCTTATTTGGTTTATTATAATTTAATTTTAAAAAAAATGAATAGAAGTGTTCGTTACTTTATTGATGTTACTCATGGTGGATTAATGCTTAAATGGTTTATTTATGCTAACCTTAACGTAAAGTGCTTCCTAGCATACCTATACACAATTGAAAATAATGTACAGACAGAGCTCATATTTACACACTGGCCCCTACCCAATATTCCTAAAACTCAGAAGTAAAGAGGAAATGCAAGTTCAGTAACAAAGAAATAAATAAGTACGAGCGCATTAATACAGCTGATACGCCATTAAATCCGTAAATGGTTTAACCCTGAAGAAAAGAGCATGTTGTGGACAGAATGAAACCAGTCTCACAATCACAAAGAACCACATATGGGTGTGATGGTCAGGTGTCCTCAAACCATTGGCCATATAGTGTACCTATAAACATTTATTTTTATATAGTTATTTCTCACATATGGAGCTTTAGCACACAGTTTTAGCAGCCATTAACAGCAGCAGATAACTGAGAGTGGTCAGCTGATAAGTGAAGATTTCATTACCACATCAGGAGTGGCTGATGGAGAAATTCTCTCTTGTACATTGTGGAAACCCAGAGAAGACTATTTGTGGGTTAAGTGTTTTTGATCAAGCACATTAATGCCATTAGAATATTTTAATTTCAAGAATTTTTCATTTTCAGTGGCACTGCACCAGAAAAACACATTAAAAAAATGAATGTTGTCTGTGTCAGCATCGCTACTGAAAACTTTAACGCAAGACACTGTCCTTGCCAGTTGCCTGATATTATGCTGGAATTTTTTTTGTTTTGGAAGTTAATTTACATTTATTTTTTGCAAATGAGGCTTCAACTTATTAAAAAAAATTGCATATGTAATAAAACCAAAAATCTAGTCTTTGGATAATTAATTAAAAAATACCAAGTGCTGTTCTAAAAATAGTTTTTATATGCTGTTTTCAATAAAACATCTAACAGAAGTGCAATAATTATCAGAAATTCCTCGGTAATATCTTTCCAAGGAGAGATGATCCTTTTCGGTTCTGAATGTACATCGAAAAAAAAAATTTTTTTTAAATCACATGACAAAATTGTGCTAAGTGGCGAAGAGCTAGGCCTTTTTTCTAAGTTGCCTACTTTTGGTGATAATGCACCCTTAGCCTCACCAAGAAATCCAGGTTGTATGAAAATGTAATTTGGAAACATTTTTGGATTACCTTTTTCCACAGTAAACATGGTATAAGATTAGACAAATTAGGCAATAAGACTAGCCAGTCACATGTTCATGTTCAACACCATCTCAGGTCTCTCTTAAAACAAGTCAACAAAACCACTGCAGTGATCATGATCACACGCTGAACAGTCTGCACATACTGCGGCTCACACAACACCACACCAACTGACAGACAGGCAGATGTTATATAGCCCCAATTTGTGTATGTATGAAGCATTATTTAGATCCACCAGAGGTAAAATCTTCTTTTTAAGTGTTTAAACTTCTTTGTTTGACTGACTTCAGGTAAAGCTTATAAAGAAGGCTCGGAAACCACAAACCAGGAGTTTTTGCAGTGTCTCAGCTGTGATTCTGCTAAGTGCAGATAAACTCTCTGACTCACTTGTGCATGTGTTCGACTCCTGCCAAGATCATGATGCCGTAGGTGATGCCACTCTGCACCAGGAAATGGAGGGCATACCTGCCACAAAAAGAAAAAAAAAAGAAAAAGCTACAGTATATCACACACAGACAGATGTAAAAGTATAAACAGAGATTCACACAGACAGCAGCTGGTAGCAGGCATCTTAATAGCAGTCACCCTCTCTCTCTTTGTCTCTGTCTCTGTCTCTCTCTCTGTCTCTCCTTCCCCCCTCAGCTTAATATTCTGGTATGGTTCAACAATGGCTTGTTACAAATACACACATGTGCAGATTGAAATGTGCTGTTTTCAGTGCAAGCCATGCATCCTGTCAACAGTTCAGTCCCTTGTTGGAGGCCTTTTCCCCAGCTCTTCCTCTCTCCCCTTCCATCCATCCAATTCATCCACCCAATTCATCCACCCACCCTTCTCCCTCTCTCTTTCTATCCTTCTACCTCTGAATAAACAAGAAACCAGGCAAAGTGACCTTGTTAAATCCTTCACTACTTCAGCTTCATTTAGCCCTGTCAATACTCAACATGTCAATCAACACTGACTGGAGAATAAATGTGTCTCAGTGCTGCTATACATCAGAAGGTGGCTATGTGCTGCTTGTCTAGATGTCTTAAACAATACCATCATATATCATTATATATTTGTTCTTTATTTTTGGTAGCAGCAACTTAACTCAGAATTTTGACTGATTTTCCTCAATATTTTGACTTATTTTCTATGTTAGCTCTCAAACTAGCATGCAAATGACCTACGTGAAAAGCTAGTTAATTCAGTTATTCCACTAAAAGGACACATTATTTTCGCTACATGAATAGACCTATCATTATATGTCAAATTTTCAGAATTTTGATATAAGAAGTCAATTTTAGGCAATTTCTTTCCCTTCTTCCTGGCAAAAATGGGCTTCCATATTAAACACGCTCAACCACAGAAAGATACGCAAATACATGTAGATATAAACAACTTGGAAACTGTGTGACAATTTAATGAGTGCCTGTAAACATGTCACCATCAATTACAGACTGCTACACGTCTGAGAATTCACTCATTCCTTATTAGCTATTGACTGGTTTATGCTATTAAATCTAATGTGTTAACAAGACAAATGTCTTCACTGATGCGCCAACCTTGAGACTGTCCTGCTCCATATTTATTGAACGCTACATGCACAGTTTTCCTTTGCTCTGCAGAGAACACTTGGCTTTTGCAGAAGCACTGCAAGCCACAGCCATTCCACAGCCATCAGTAAGCGTGATCTACAGCGCTACACATTAATCCAGAAGTGAAGAGGAGGG
>CM040993.1:10015793-10035296 GCA_022985145.1 Pangasius djambal | reverse complement strand
GCACAGTTTTCCTTTGCTCTGCAGAGAACACTTGGCTTTTGCAGAAGCACTGCAAGCCACAGCCATTCCACAGCCATCAGTAAGCGTGATCTACAGCGCTACACATTAATCCAGAAGTGAAGAGGAGGGCAGTGATGACTCATGCTATGTGCCATTAAAACTCATTCATATTTGTATAATTTCATTAGAGAAAAGCCATAGAGGGATTCACAAATCACAAAACACTAATCCAAATATGTCTAATTCACACATTCATCTTCAGGAACTGCTTTATGCAGGTCAGGACCATGGCGGATCCAGATAAGATTCAAAGTAAGAAATAAGATCCAAAATAAGAATGGAAAATTGGAAAAATGCAATAAATTGAAACACAGCAATTTTATTTATATAAATACTTAATAATACTAACACCTAGCACTAATAATAATACACTAAGCAATAATAATAATACTATGCACTAATACTTAGTGCTTTCTCCTGAGAACATCCAAAACATCTGAAAACTATGCACTTGGTTTAAAAAAATAAATAAAAATAAATAAATAAAAAATCACTCACAGACTCTTCCAACTTATTGTGAAACTCTGCAAAGAAAAAGTGTTGTGTTTATAAAAACGCCTGTCATATTGACATAAAAATCATTACAATAGAAGGAAGACCTCCACTATCTGTTCAGCTGCTTGTCTACAATCTGCTCCTGTAAAGCTGCACGTCACAAACCCACAACAAAACCACCGCTTGTCCTGTGACACCCAATACATCTGTCACAGAGCCCAGCTGGGCCCGCAGACCAGGCCAAGGGGATTATGGGAGATTCTTGGCAGCATGATGGACAGCCTCCTAAGTTGCCTAGCAAAGAGAGGAGGAATACAACAAGAGAGAGAGAGAGAGAGAGAGAGAGAGAAAGAGTGTTTTTTAAAAGTCTGACTGGCTTAGCTGTTTAAGTCACATTTTAACCCTTCCATCCACATTTGTTGTAGCACTGGACTCTCTCTTTTTAGAATATTTGGAAGACCACCAGTTAGACACTTGTTTTAATCTCAGCAGCTAACAATAAAGTTTAGAGTTTGCATGTTCTCCCTGTTGATTAGCATCTCTAAACTGTCTGTGGTGTGTGAATGGATGTGTGAGTGTGTGTGCGCGCGATTGTGCCCTGAGATGGGTTGGCATCCCATCCAGGCTGTCCCCTGCCTTGTGCCCTGATTCCCCAGGGATAGGCTCCAGGTACCTCCATGACCAAAAAGATGGGACAGAAACTGGGAGAAAGAGAAAAAAGGAGAAGTGGGAATCTATTATTTAAGATCAGGAAAAAAAACATACATCTCAATGTCTGTTGTTTAATCTAATGTAACTAGCTAAGCTAATTCTAGTAATTTTAGCTAAATGCTAGTGACGGGCTATATACTGTATACACAACTGTCATTTTATACTGTAATACACTAAGAATTGCTTGGCTGAAAAAGTGCCAATCAAATCTGTATTTCTTTTTTATTTATATATTTTTTCTATTTTCAACACCAATTTGGCATTCAATTTGTCAATTCCCAGCTACTAGCTAACTCTCCCCTATCACACAACAGCTACCAACCAGAGAGGGTGAAGGCTAGCAAGTGCTTCCTCCCAGACATGTAAAGCCAGTCAACCATATGTTTCCAAACCGCTGCTCACACTGCAGGACAGGGCAGCATAACGCACTCGGAGCAAAGATCTATCTGCCCTCTTCCACATACACAAGCTCACAAACGCCCACGAGTGTTTAGTGTTGCACTGATTGACAGGTGAGAGAGAGCGCATGCTATCCCTCCCACCCAGACAGCACGGCCAATAATTGCTCTCCTGACTTCTGGCCGTGGATGGCTGTGGCATTGTTGGGATTCCAATTGTCTTCAAATCTGTACTCAATTGCCGGATATAGTATTTTGAAAATTTGAATCTGAACTGTGCGACCAAAATTTATTTAGAATTTTCTATACTTTTTTTTTTATTTTATTTTTTTATAAAATTCAATTTAACACCTTTGCACATTCACACAGTGGAATACAATTTCAATTGAATGTAATTCAACTATAAAACTGTAAAAACTACAAATATATCTAAAGGCATAAAAAGGATGATTTGTAAATTTTGCATTCAGACTGTAGTGACACATTTTTCATTCCACTGCTGTTAATCTGTGCTTTTGACACGTGTTTAAAAAGGAAAGTCTGTACTGAATCCAGGGCACACATAATGGACTATAGAGAAAATATCACAGTGTGCAGCATTCATTATACTAAAAGCATTTAGTGTTTAGCACTGTACACTACTGGATCCATTAAAGCATTAACCAAATGTCTCTTTTCTTTCTCTTTCTTTCTTTCTTTCTTTCTTTCTATTTTTAATTCTCTCAACTTTATGACCTATCTATGAATGCAAATGAGGGATTTAATAGACTGTATATTGTAGAAAATCTTTTTTGGGTGGTGGTGGTGTGTTAATTTTCGGACAATTTCACACTGCTGTGTTATAGAGATCTATAGAGTTTTTAAGAAATTTCATGTTTCCTGTTTACACACCATGTTTCCTTCGTATTTGTTCGATTTTAGCTCTCTATTCTTCCAGGATTTGACCTTAATCTGTTTTTTTTTTGAACTGGAAAAAACACCTCTAAAGCATAGGTTAACTAAGATAAGGATTACCAAAGCAACACTCACATTCTGGAGGTCCTTAAGAATTTGGTCAAAAACAGCTGGAGTTGATTCTTTACAACAGGGCGCTCTTTATCAATTTAGGTTTTATAACACTGTGAAAGTGCAGCTGCATAAAAACACTGATGTAGCAACATCTACTTTACTGTGTGCATTCACACTTAAGCCTCAAGGCATTATTAGGTGTAATAACATGCTGATCCAACAACATGCTGAAAGAAATCAAGAAAAAGCTGCATGAAATTGGAGTCAACATAAAATTATAATGACCAGTCAAACAAAACTTGTCATAGTTTATGACCGAGATTAACACAACTTCACAGACACCAGACACAAAAGAGGGTACATGCGTTTGTTGGGCAATAAATAATTAATATCAGATGAAAAAGGCAAAAATGCACTGCATATATAAGCAGCAAAGCGGCTTTTAATTGAAAATTGAAAATCCCAGAGAGGAAGCTCTGGGGGATAAACACACTGGGACGTTTACCTCCAGGAGACCCAAGTTAGAGACTAATTACTGCTGCATATCGAGTGTACTGGGAGATCTTCCCCTTTCCACTCAACACATACCACTCTTATAAGAAGACTGCAGACTGACACTAGCACAGAGGCCAAATAGTAAAGAATAGATGATAAAGTGCAAAATGGGAATGGCAAACTCTTGGCTTTTTTATTGTAAGTTCTTAAAAAAAAAATTGTAGTAGTCAAATATTAATGCCTACAACATCTGCAGTAGTGCTACACTATGCATTCATGTCACCTAAACCACAGAAGGTTAAAATTCTTTTGCTGGTTTAAGCAAAGTAAATCGCAAGGAGGCAGCGTCATAATGTTATTACAAACATCAGTGTTTAAGATTCACTTTTATTTATTTACATACGGCATACGTTTTCTTGCCTTTAGGTTTCACATCTCTTTACGCTACCCGACACTGACGTAAAAACCTGCCACCTTTAATTCATAATTATGTGGAAATATGTTTTCTTATTCAAGCCCTCCCTGAATATATGCTCACTACATAGAGTATAACCTAGGAAGGCATACAGGTCGCCTGATACTTACAACTTTGTTGCTTGTTGGCATGTTCAAGACGTAATGTTTTTACGATTACAGCATCGAGGACATCGCAGCACTGAAAGCCAAGGTGCTGCCCAGCCAGATAATGTCATATTGCCTTCTGTAAGATGAAGATAAGCTAGCTAACCGTGTCCATTATAGGCAACTCATCAACAAGAACATGAACTGGCTATTTAGCGTTAGTCACTGAGTCACTAAGATCACTTTTTTTCGCCATTGTATTCTTTGATGAACATTAACTGGAGCTCTTGACCTGTAACTGCATGATTTTATGCATTACGCTGCTGCCACATGATTGGTTGATTAGATCATTGTGTACAGCAGGCATTCCTAATAAAATGATCAGTGAGTGTACGAACTCCTAGAATTCACATGTGCCATGCATAACCTCAAAAGCATAAATGCTGTAATAACAGGCTCTGAACATCTCTCTCAGCAGTCGGTGTAAGCGGGTGTATTACGCTGAGCTCTCAGGAGGCCGGAAACAAAACATCTAGGGATGCTCGTTTTATAGAATAATTGCCTGCCCTCGGTTGTTTAAAAAAAAAAAGAAAAGAAAAAAAAAAAGAAGCACCATCCTGGCACACACGCTATAAAGGTCAAAGGAGAGCTGTCAGGAAAACTAAGTAGCCTATGGTCAAAAGGATGAAATGAATCCATTAAATAAAGTGTTGAGTTCAGGAGTTCAGGGGCATTCCGCCATATTGATAATCTGCCTGCGTTAAATCAGATCTGGACAGGCAGACAGGAGGTCCAACACCGAGTTGTGCATCTGGACCAGGATTCTGTGGGATCCAACAAAAAGCCGTCAAAGCTGGCAGTTTTATTTCTTTCACGCAGATGGGAGCAAGCAGTTTAAATTGTTTGTAATAAGTTTAGATCTATATTTTGGAAAACAGGAAAAAAAACTTCACTTGAGAAAATATCATGGGTGGAGCAAACAAAAATAATAGCTGTGGGAGCGAGTGGGACTGGTCAAGCTTTTTTGCTCTAAGCGAACAGGACTGGTCAGAATTACTTCGGAAGTGGGCGGAAGTGGGAGTAAAAAAAAAAACATTCCCAAGCAGATCTGTACTCTAATGTGACATCTGACACACAGAGAAACCTTCATCTTTCCTCTGTTTGGACAACTTGCCATGTGTATCACTCAGGAAGGACAAACACCACACGAGTCAGAGATAAGGACCAAAATATGACTCACTTCAAAATACTTAAGCAATTCCAGTATTACCATTATGACACTTAGACTCATTATTGCCTTGTAAAGTGTCTCAGTGCCTGCGCAAGCTTACCATCAGTGAACCGCTTTAAGTGAAGTGATGTGACGTGTGGCCAAGTATGGTGAGCCATACTCAGAATTTGTGCTCTGCACCCATCCAAGTGCACACACACACACCCACAGCGGTGGGCAGCCTTTTTTGCTGCGGCGCACGGGGAGCAGTTGTGGGTTCGGTGCCTTGCTCAAAGGTCTCACCTCAGTCGTGGTATTGAGGGTGGAAGAGAGCACTGGTCATTCACTCCCCCCACCTACAATCCCTGCCGGACCTGAGACTCGAATCCACGACCTTCAGGTTCACTTTCAGGTTACAAGTCCGACTCTCTAACCATTAGGCCACAAATGCACACAAATATTGTATTATTAATACTGTATGTACAAATATTCATATTAGAACAAAAATGTGGTAGAATGTGGCTAGGAAAAACAATGCAGCTTCCTTGTGATGTACAGTCCTGAAAAGCTGCCCATGTGTTATTAATTTCTCATGACGGCTCAGTGAGAAGAGCTAGAGTATCGCCACACCTGTTACGAGCTCGCTCACCCTCACCTGCAGTAACAGTGCTCTGTAATTCATGGCTCTCGATGCCTCTTGTTACAGTCCAGGTCGTGCCTCGCTCTAGTGATTCTCACCTCCAGCATTGGAGAAGAGGAACCTGAGAACTGCTCTTCACTTCAGACTGGAGAAGACATACAGCATGTGCATGTGAAGGTGCCGACCGGTCAAGCTGCAGATAAATCACATTTTCTGCCTGAACGACTCAAAGCACTACCTGACTAATGGGCAAAGGAAGTGGGGCAGGTGGGCCGAGTCTGAAACGTTAGAGTGAGCACTAATATCTTTAACAACCCTTGACGTTAACAAGGTAATTACGCAGAAATTATGGGGGGGGACTGTTTGGTTTTGGATAACAGAAACACTGTGGTGTTTGAATGTAGAACTATAACGTTCTCATTATTATTGTTATTGTACAACACAGCAAGTTTGCTAGAGAGCATTTTCACAGATCATTTGCAGATCAAGAGAGCAAAACTCCAGGCAAACAAAGCCCTAAACTAAACTACAAGCCAAGGATAGAAGAGAGAGCAAATAATGTTATTTCAGTGGTGTCAATAATTTTGAGAGAAAATACTATGATTTTAAAATTTCCCCCCAAAAAAAGGAACTATACAAATTTTGCAGATTAAAATATATATCATAAATATCAGATATTTTTGTCCTGCAGCGCCTCATCAACAAGGAAGCATCTGACCTCTCTGAACACTAACAGAGGGAATCCTGGAGAGCCTTGTTGCTAGGACACCCCGTACTGTTCGGATGCAGAATGAAATCCTGTGCGTGCGTGCGTGTGTGTGCGCGTGTGCGCATGTGTGTCTTGTCGGGCATCGGGAGCAACACACACCTAAGTGATCATCTGCTCAATCACACCATGGCCTTCGGTGCTAAACCAGCTTTCACAACTCCCAGCTTTCGCAATCCCGCTGTTGCCAAATTTACCAAAAATCAACATCACTTTAAACACTAACACTACTAGCCTAATATCAAACCTCATATGAATATGTGTATATATTTAGCCGCCAGACAGCATTCGGTATTCAGTTTAAGTGACAAAGGCTTTACATGTAATACCAATGATAGACTGCGTGACAGCTGCTGCTCAGCTAAACACATTTCTGGTCCATTATTCATCAACTAGACAAATGGCAATCAGCTCTTAACCAAAAAGTGGAAGTAAAAAAAAAAAACAAAGTAAAAGGTGAGTTACAGACACAATTTTAGTTACTACTCAGCGAGAGGCTGCTGGCGGTGTTCAGGCATTTCTCTTGCACATATACAGTACAACACACACTTATACAGCGCTAATAAACCCGACCACAGTGTACAAGGCTATAACGTTACCATTACTGGGAGTGTTTAACGTTCTTAATGTTGTTTTGTATGAATCTCTCCTTTGGTTTTGGAGACATGTCTCATTAATCCATACAGAAGGGTTCACATTTCGCACAGTCTGTAGCTAGAGCCCTTTTAGTGCGCTCGATGGCTTTATTATGACTTCCTTTAGCAATACTACGCAACAGTATAATAGCGTTTCCTATAACAATGACATCCGATGCCTGAAAACACACTGCCAAACTAAAAATATGCCCCTTCCAAACCTGGCACACTGTTTTAAATCAAACATCAAGACCACTGTTGCAAATCTAATATTCAAAAGTAATGCCATGCAGTACTGTAATGTAGTAAAGAAAGCATTAATGTTCATAAAGTATTAATGAAGTGGCATTAAAAACTGGCCATTTTCCTAAAAAGTTGTTTCATCAAGATGTATATATAGAGAATATTGTATATATAAAGAATAATTCTCAAAATGTGTAAAGAGGTTCCCTGAAACAAATACATTCATACAGTAATGAGCAGAGCTTCCTGGTAAGAATCCTGCATATGAGGAGATATATGGATAAAAGTGCAAGCTTTAGCAGCCTACAGAAATGAATTCACGTCGTATTTGCAAAACCCCAACCCACAGTCAAACATTCACATGTGTCAGGCACAACAGTGTAGCTGAGCTTCTCGAGGGCAGCTTGACTCTGTACGAAACCTGCAAACATGGTACACTGGTGACTAGGCGGTCCTTCAATGTTGTCCAGGATGCATCAGGACAAGACAGCTTTTACAAATGTAATGTGGCCCCAATGCGCCCCTGGCTACCTCTCCAATATGCAGATATCCTCGTTTAAAAGCCCCATTCTTGCGCATGACATCTGCCCTTGACCTCTGTACTGAAAATAAGGTACCAAATAATTACCCTGTGATTAAATACCTCTTAAGCACTAACTACTTTCTCATATCAATATATAATATACTCAATTATTAATGTCTGTGGAGAAGTACTATCCCCAGTACTCTATGCACTTAACATAGAGTAGAGAATGCCAACTATAGACAGCTAAACAAGCGTGGAGATGCATTACGCTGAGAAAAGAACGCCATTGAGAAACACACATGAAGCAGAGAAATCAGTTACCGGCAAGTGGGGAGTATTATCATTGTAAATGGACACTAATTATTTTTCAAGACAAATCAGTCATATTTACATTGATAAATTTGATGAGATGCTTTTATCCATAGTGACTCCACTGCGAGGTTGAAGATAGACCAATCGTAAAGCTATAGGGAGTTGAGACTTAAAGAAAAGAAAAAAAAAAAAAAACACCACGTGTGTGAATTCAGTGTGAATGAGGTAATTCAGTGCGATTGTGGTAACTGTCAACTGGTTGCTTTCTGGCTACAGGCCTGGTACAAGGTATCAGAAAGATTACCAGCATTTCTACTATATTGACTATATACTCAAATGTTACTATTAGGAATGAGATGGATTTGATGCATTTGGTATAGTATCGGGGTGGCACGATGGTATTCCTCCCCACTCCAAAGACATGCTTTGTAGGCTGACTGGCATTTCCAAATTGCCCGTAGTG
The DNA here is from genome assembly GCA_022985145.1 of Pangasius djambal. NCBI lineage: Eukaryota > Metazoa > Chordata > Actinopteri > Siluriformes > Pangasiidae > Pangasius > Pangasius djambal. The sequence goes on along the minus strand of CM040993.1, from coordinate 10,026,773 downwards.
TATGAATGGGTGTGTGAATGTGTGTGGGATTGTGCCCTGCAATGAGGTGGCACCCTGTCCAGGGTGTCCCCCACCTTGTGCCCCAAGTTCCCTAGGATAGGCTCCAGGTTCCCCCACGACCCGGTGTAGGATAAGTGGCAAAGAGGATGGATGGATGGATGGAGGGTATAGTATCAAGTCTTACTTCTAGTTATCACTAGAGAGTCTTGTACTTTTCCTCACTAACCATGGCCAAGAACCACCTACTTTCACAAGTTTAAAAAAAAAAAAAAAAAAAAAAAAAAATGATGCTGTGAACTATTTAAGCTAGCGAACATACCTTGTTTTGAAAAGCTCACTGGGTCAGTGCTCAAAAGCTCGCATTCTCATTGCTAATCAGTGTACAGGAGTGCAGACATCACATATATAGGCATACATGTTTTTTTTCCTCCCACTTTCTTACACGCCAAGCTAGAAAGTTCAAACTTCCCAATTCCGAGTTTAGTTGAATGCAGCATTAGACACAGGATAGGGAAGTCATCCTGGAACAGACCACTAGCACAGGATAGAAATGACAGACATAAAAAAGCTAAAGGTGAGATAAAAACAAGCAGTCTGCATCTTTTCACTGTTTTCATGTCTTGGCAGGCAGACATGTCTGATTTGTTGGGTATCAAATAACAGAAGTGTTCTTAAATGTAGAACATTTTCAAGGAACCCAATAACTGAAACCTGGTTTTAAGAGTACAAACACTGAATCAGGATTGATCCTTAAGTGCCTCCTGTCCTGATTTCTACATGTTCTCTCTGGACTATTTAGCAGAGGACACACAAGGCTGGTTCCTGACCTCAAGAGACAACTACAAGGTTCCACATCCTCCAGCAACCATATATCAGTGTTTATAATTAACCGTGTCAGCCTCCCATTAGAGTCATGTAAGCCAACTGGGTGCAGACCTGCATAGCAATAATCAGGGCCATATGTATGCTAATAAATTATGGACAATGATCAGCTTATTAGCATGTTCACCTAGTGGCCTGGCCTGAGGCAGAACCATATGTGCAGCCATATGCCCTTGTTGTGCAGTCGGTCATTAAGGTTATCTCTCTTAGAAAATGAACATAATAGAAAGTGAATATTTATTGTGAAAGCTGTGGTACTGTTAGATATGGATTAGTGACTCAAAATTTAATCACTGTATATGAGTCAATATAACTGACTAATATATATATATATATATATATATATATATATATATATATATATATATATATATATATATATATATATATATATATATATATATATGCTGTCACACAAGCTTCAAAGAATGATAAATTATCTTACCTGGCAATTTACTTTTATATATAACTTACTATATATTTACTAAAGCTAATTTTGCATCTGAGGCCTTGCAGCTCGCCTGGAATAGTGCAATGTTTACATGATGCTTTTGTGTCTACAGATGTGGTCAAACGCCACGGCAGGATGCTCACAAAAAAGGCTTGACACGTAAAATTTTGTTTTATACATGCAGTGATGGTTTTAAAAACAGTAAAGACCAAAAAGTTCCGATTTATGCAACAAAGCACAACCAATAAAGTAACAGCTTCAGTCGTAATTTGTTTGCTGTGGTAATGTGCTTTTGCCTTGTGTTAACACGTTGTGCAGTTTGCTTCACTTTTGTTATTTTACTTAACAGTCATGGTTCCTGCAGCATGGTGGAACCTGTACTTACTGAAGTACTAGATGAGTTCGCTGATATAAAAGCAGTAACCTTTTGGTTAAGCCGTATATACACTGTACAATTCTCCATTTATATATTACATAGAGATTACGAGCCTTCTCATAACTCCCTACAAACTGTATTCTAACCGGTAATCTATCACTAAAGTGAACATATCCCAGTTATACATAACTTAATGTTATTTTCAATTCCTGCTTAGAATTTGAGCTCTACATTATACTTACTCCATACACACTCATTATATACACACACAATTTAATTATACACAGCACGCAGCCTGATATTTTATGTCTGCCTCCACTAAGACTAGACTGTAGGGTACTTGGACAGACGCAGCACATTAATCCCTTTGTTAAAAGCAGCCTAAAAAAAATAATAATAATTTTTTTTTTAACTCCATAGAATTTTGCTACTGCTTATGTCTGATCATGCTTTTCAGACAGGAAGCATTTACATACTCACTGGAATATATTATAAAGGTGAGAGTGTAAGTGAAATGTTTCTTTTAGGAAGTTCTAAAAAGAGATCTCTAAAAGTAAGTGGCATCAGTTGTGAAAGGTTTTAAGGGGTATAATTCCCTCCACCCACACTGCAAGCTTAAGTCCTGGCTTTCAGTAGGGCTTTCAATAGACAGCCTGGTGCTTTTCACAAGCAAACATGGCCAAGAACCACCCACTTTCACAGGAAGCGGTGCATGAATGACATTGCAGATGGCCAACCACATTTGCTCGCCACAAAACATTCAAATGAAACACTCTAAAAACTCTCTCTAATAGAGACATTTTTAAAGACATCATGGTGTTTGTTTTTTTTTTCAGTCTGGTTATATCTTGCTCATAAAAGATAACTGGGTCACAGCATTAAAAGGTTTTCCTATTTGGAAACTGGTGTATGGAAGTGTGTATAAACACAAAATCAGATTGCAACCTTCAAGACTCAGAAGCTCGGAAGCAGCTACAAAAGTGTACAAAAGTTATCAAATGCTCTGGGAGCTGTAAGCTACGATTAGGTTGGAGGAAACAGAGCCAAGAGACCCAGCAAGGCTGACCCAGACACCAACAAGTGTGAAAAAGCAAAAAGGCATCACTGGACACTTTCTCATCCAGACACAACTCTGTAACAAGAGTACAGTGTCTCTGAGAGTGAGAGAGCGCCAGAGATGACTGTAAGATGAAGACCTGCTGATCACATTACAGTTTGCCTGGTAACTTCAGCATGGCTCTTCCGCAAAACTGAAACTAATTTCCTGACACCTCCAATGGATAATTTCTCGCATCGTTACAAATACATAGCTTTCAGAAGACATCTACACTTGTCCATGACTGAGGTATTCACCATAAACGCAGTAACTGTAGTATAAAATGCAAAGAAAACTGCAGTCTATTGTAGTGTATGATTGGTGATGATTGTGCAGTTAATAAAAAAATGTATATCTTGATACCAGTTGTTTGTCACTCGTCCACTTGTGTCACAGACAGTGTACGAAAAACAGAAATAAGAATTAAGACTATACTAAAATTATAATAAAATAGGACATGTTGACATCTCCAGGGTTCCTGGTTTGATGCTGAGCCCAGGTTACTCTCTGCTGATTTTTGCATGTTCTGCCCCTTCTGTGTGGTTTTCCTCTGGGTTCTCTGGTCTCCTCCCACCTCCCTGAAACATGCCAGTAGATGGACTGATGACTCTAAATTGTCATTAGGTGTGAATGTGGTGTACACGGTGCCACGCGATCATCATTCCATCGAGTGTGTATTACAGCCTCGTGCACAGTGTTCCCGGGAAAAAACTCCGCTACAGCTATGTCCAGGATAAATACTTACTGAAGATGAATGAATATAATACAAATCCTCTTTAGCCCAACTCAACTCAACCTCAGCTTTGTGGCATTAAGTAAAAAAATACAAGTTTCTTGAGCAATTAAATGTAGACGCAAACTGATAATTTAGAAGTGCATTCTGCACTCATATTTATTTTCATATAATGCTGTCATTTGCATAGAATTTCCCAAACCTATCAAATATCAAATCAACCATTAGATGAAATCTAATGTACTCATTAGCATAAAATGTGTGACCCTGTGTATTCTGGAGTAGCTGTCTATAGTGTGGTTACGGTCCTGGCTTCACATGATCACACAGTTACGTCACTCTTTCAAAATACAGATTAAAAAGCACTTCCATTTATCGCCATCTATCTGTTGTTGTTGTTGTTGTTTTGTCAAGTTCCTTACTCCAGTAGTTCACATCATGCTACAACTCAGTTTCTCTGTGCAGAGACTCCGACTGCTCTGAAAGCCCTTTGGCTGTACGTTACACTGCTACCACTGCTGCCTATTCTAGCATGTTTATAACATAATCATACAAGACAGCTGGCAAATGTATTTTTGAGCACCATCTTTCCTCACAGCCATTGTCTCTTTCAGGTTATAATGACAACATGATAAATACTGACAATTTAAGACGTGTTATGGAAAAGTTGTTCTTTCTAAGAGAAAAGAACAATTAAGGCATTTGATCTTTTTGTTAGCTTTAGGTTTTTGTTATATATATATATATATATATATATATATATATATATATATATATATATATATATATACACACACACACACACACACACACACACACACACACACATATATACACACACACACACACACATATACATATATATATATATACATATATATACACAGTCAGGTCCGGAAGTATTTAGACAGTGACAGAGTTTTGGTGATTTTGCCTTTATACACCATCACAATGGATTTGAAATAAAACAATCAGGATGTGATTGAAGTGTAGACTTTGAGCTTTATTTTAAGAGTTTCCGCAAAAATATGGCATTTACCATTTAGGAATTACAGCCATTTTCAACAAAGTACCTCCATTTTCAGGGGCTCAAAAGGTATTTGGACAAAGTGACATAACTGTAAATATAACCATAATTTTAATACTTGGATGAAAATCCTTTGCAGTCAATGACTGCCTGAAGTCTGGAGCCCATGTTCTCAAAATTCAAATTCTGAGTTTCCTCTCTGGAGATGCTTTGCCAGGCGTCACTGCAGCCACCTTCAGCTGCTGCTTGTTTGTGGGTCTTTCTGCCTTCAGTCTTGTCTTCAGTAAGTGAAAAGCAGCTCTATTGGGTTGAGATCAGTCTTGAGTTGCTTTCGCAGTATGTTTTGGGTCATTATCCACCTGCACTGTGAAGCGGCGTCCTATCAGTTTTGTAGCATTTGGCTGAATGTGAGCAGAGAGTATAGCCCTATACACCTCAGAATACATCTTGCTACTTCTGTCAGCAGTCACATCATCAATAAACACCAGTGAGCCCATTCCATTGGCAGCCATACATGCCCATGCCATAACATTTCCTCCACCATGTTTGACACATGATGTGGTATACTTTGAATCATGAGCTGTTCCTTCCTTTCACCATACTTTTCTCTTCCAATCACTCTGGTACAAGTTCATCTTGGTTTCATCAGTCCAAAGAATCTTATTCCAGAACATGGGAGGCTTTTTTAGATGTTTTCTGGCAAAGTCTAATCTGGCTTTCCTGCTCTTGAATGTTACCAGTGGTTTGCACCTTGTTGTAAACCCTCTGTATTTACATTCATGAAGGAGTCTCTTGATTGTAGATTTTGACAATGATACGCCTACCCTCTCCAGAGTATTCTTGACTTCTTGTTGATGTTGTGAAGGGGTTTTTCTTCACCAAGGAAAGGATTCTGCGATCATCCACTTTAGTTGTCTTCCGTGGTCTTCCAGGCCTTTCGATGTTGTTGAGCTCACCAGTGCTTTCTTTCTTTTACATTTACGGCATTTGGCAGACACTCTTATCCAGAGATCTCCTTGGACTTCATATTGGTAGTTCCAGTTGAACAGCCGCCAAATGCCAACTCAATACCTGATATCAACTCCAGACCTTTTATCTGCTTCATTTGTCTTGAAGTAACGAGGGAATGGACCGCACCTGGTCAATTAACTTGTTGTCAGTCACTTTGTTCAAATACCTTTGAGCCCCTGAAAATGGAAGTTCTTTGCTTAAAATGGCTGTAATTCCTAAATGGTAGATGACATATTTTTGTGGAGCCTCTTAAAATAAAGCTGAAAGTCTACACTTCGATCACATCTTGATTGTTTTATTTCAAATCCATTGTGGTGGTGTATAAAGGCAAAATCACAAAAACTCTGTCATTGTCCAAATACTTCCGGACCTGACTGTATATACATATATAGAAGGGTAGACCAGGATATTCATATTGAAGGTGTTTTGTATTGAACTTGTATCCCAGATTGGATATAGGTTATGATTACAGTCACGATCCTGGTATAGCCTAAGGCTAATTTTAGGACAGCAGTAAAGATTAAGTTAGGTTAAGGTTTTAAGGCTAGGGCTAAGATTCTAGGGTTAGAAATAAGGTTAGGTTTAGGGGTTAGGTTTAAGGCTAAGATTCTAAGCTTAAATTTAGGGTTAAGTTTAAGGCTAAGATTGTAGGCCTAAGGTTAGGGTTAGATTTAAGGCTAAGATTCTAAGATTAAGGTTAGGGTTAGGTTAAGGCTAAGATTCTAGGTGCAGGATTAGGCCTAAGCCTAAAGGTTTGGGTTAGGGTTGTGTGTTAGGTTTTAAGACCTTAGACACAGACATCACCAACTTGTGCGTGTGTTTAAATAGTCGAATTAATACTGTGATATCGTGAAACTGTGATATTTTAGACTGGGTTATCATACCGTGAACATTTCTAATCGAAACACCCCTAGCTGACCATAAGATGAAGTGATTTTTCAGCCTAATTAAAGGGAATTCAAAGGAATAAGCGCTCACGTCGTCTTTCGGTCAATATTATGCAAAACATTAGTGAAATCCTGAATACTAGCTGCAGTATCCTGTAAAAGGTTTGAGCCAGGCTTCACTCCAGGGGAACTTGAGGGCCTGAAATGATGATGCGTGATCAAATGCAACAAGGCTGACATTTTGAGAGAATAGCATGGCACTAAATCTGTACTGTTAGCCTGCAGGAGCCTCTAGAGTGAAACATGGCATATCAGGGCACGATTTTCTTTTCTACGCCTGATGTCTGTGCAGATCTCTGTCCACTGCACCATGCAAATTGGACAAATTGTCCATTTTGAGGCTCATCAAGGAGAAGAAAACACGTCTTTAGATAAATAACACAGCGTCAGTGCGTAAACAATTCTAAAGGAAAAGCGCTGTATTGATTGAAAGCAGGATGTTTCCATTTAATCGCGGCGATATTTTGGGTTCATAACTGTACCGGCGGAGGAATGTTTCATCAGCGGAACAAAAAGAGCTGGTTACCTGGTCTAACGGCAGGTTGATGATCTCGCTTATCGGCTGCAGCAGGTTGGATCCAGTGCAAGCTGATATGGTATCGGTGGCCATGATTCAGAGCGGATTCAGCCTGCTGGGCTTCTGCTATGGACGGCAACAGCATACAAACCCGCTCCGAGCCAGAGTCCCTCCTCCTCTTCCTCCTCCATCACCACCACCACCACCGCTGCTGCTGCTGCTGTTCAGACTCACTAATGCCACCTACTGGCCACACAGTGCACTGCAGCTGCCATGGCTCACACAAAACAGCTGCTTTACTCAATCATGTTCACGTTTATGACAAAAGAACAGTAAAAAGAAAAATAAACAAACATGGAATACCACACAGGTTTCAAAAGCTTAAACCGAACAATGCATTTACAAAAAAAATCCATGCACAAAAGTGACACTCAGTTACCTGTCACTTTATTAGGAACACCTGTACAGCTAGTCACTCATGCAGTTATCTAATCAGCCAATTATGTGGCAGCAGTGCAATGCATAAAGTCATGCAGGTACAGACCAGCAGCTTCAAGTAATGTTCACATCAGCCATCAGAATTCATTCTCAGTCTCAATCTCAGTGATTTTGACCGTGCCATGATTGTTGGTGCCAGATGGGCTGGCTTGAGTATTTCTGTAACTGCTGATCTGCTGGGATTTTCACACACAACAGTCTCTAGAGTTTACTCAGAATGGTGCAATAAAGAAAAACATCCAGTGAGCGGCAGTTCTGTGGACGGAAACCCCTTGTTGATGAGAGAGATCAATGGAGAATGGCCAGACTCGTTCCAGCTGACAGAAAGGCTACAGTAGCTCAGATAACCACCCTGTGCTATTGTGGTGAGCAGAAAAGCATCTCAGAATGAACAACATGTCGAACCTTTAGGTGGATGGGCTACAACAACAGAAGACCATGTCGGGTTCCACTTCTGTCAGCCAAGAACAGAAAGCTGAGGCCACAGTGGGCACAGGCTCACCAAAACTGAACAGCTGAAGACTGGAAACGTAGTCTGGTCTGATGAATCTCGATTTCTGCTGAGGCTCACAGATGGTAGGGTCAGAATTTAGTGCCAACAGCATGAATCCATGGACTCAACCTGACTTGTCTTAACAGTCCAGACTGGTGGAGGTGGTGTAGTGCTATTGGGAATGTTTTCTTGGCACACTTTAGGTCTGTTAATACCAATCAAACATTGCTTGAATGCCACAGCCTATTTGAGTATTGTTGCTGACCATGTGCATCCATTCATGGCCACAATTTACCCATCTTCTCATGACTACTTCCAGCATGATAATGCACCATGTCACAAAACAAAAGTTGTCTCAGACTGGTGAAATGTGACAACATGAACATGACAATGAGTTCAGTGTTGTTCAGTGGCCTTCCCAGTCACCAGATCTGAATCCAATAGAACACTTTGGGATGTGGTACAAAGGGGGATTCACAGCATGAAAGTGCACCTGAAAAATCTGCAGGTATTGTGTGACGCAATCAGGTGAACATGGACCAGAATCTCAAAGAAATGTTTCCAACATCTTGTGGAATCCATGCCACGAAGAATTGAGGCTGTTTTGAGAGCAAAGGCCCTACCCAGTATTAGTATATAGTGTATAGTATATATATTTGTATATAATGTTCCTAATAAAGTGTAACTTTTGGCCATATAGTGTAGATTTCTATGTATATATTAGAAGAGAGAGGAAAGAGTGGTGTATTTAGTATCCCAATTTAGATTCATCACTTTTGCAAGAATTTATAGATTAGTGAATCACTAAAGTGTTATAAAGTAGTGTAACAGTGTACAGACAGCGTTATGGTGCACTTGGTGCTCGTTCATTTGCATACAGTTGATAATTGAATTGGAAATATATAACAGTATGAAATTAATTCCATGTAAACCCCAGCTGAATGCTTTCGTTAGACTGATAAATGTACAGTAATTTGCTGCCGTACATTGGGACGTTATTGTACACTTGTTTCTCAAGTATAATCAGTGATTATATATGCAAACTAACTATGTAAATTTTCCAATTTTCAAATGCACAAAAGATCACTACATCATACTTAATGTGTATCTAAATGTGTATCTGTTACATACAGCGCTCTGTCCACTTTAGCCACACTAGGACTCTACTCACTGCACTGTGCTTTACTGTGCCTATTGTCCTGTTTTTAGGAAATTTGTACTTGTCTTGTTCTGTTTGCACATTTGCACATTTGCACATGTGCACTTTATGTAGTCCTGTGTAGTCTTTAGTTAGTTCTGTGTACTTTCAGGTAGTTTTGGGTTGGTTTATGTAGCACTATGGTCCTGGAGGAACGTTGTTTCATTTCACTATGTACTGTACAGCTGTGACAATAAAAGCCACTTGACTTGATGTGTATTAACATATTAATCACGATCAACATGTGAATAATGAATGCAATTTATGAAGCCTAGCTACTTTAAAGTGTCTTTAATTGTTGTTGTGCTTTTTCCTTAAAGTCACACCAGTTCTACCTTATGAAGGCTAGCTACCTTAAAGTTCACACTAAGCAGTGGATTAGTAACTGTCAAGCAGGAGAGCGTCGGTTTGCTCTCCGGTCCACAAGGTGGCAGCATTCCTTATAAAGAACAGAGACGAGTACGTAGAAGAAGACGTAATTCTCCATTTGAGCTTCTTATTGGTTAATTATGAGTCACGTGATGGTGGCAAACCCTTCCGCTCGTATCGAAGTGAGCATTTCTCAGCCCAACGTGTGTAAACAAACACGGACATCAGCTAATGTAGAAAGGAGAGCTGTGTTCAGTTTTCGGCGTTAACATGGTGAAGTGTGTGGTGCGGGGATGCCAGAACCAAAGCGACCTGAAACCGGGGGAAATGCGCAACAGGCCCCGGAAGCGCTTCTTCAGCTTCCCCGCGGATCAGGGCCGCGTTAGAGTGTGGCTGGCTGCGCTGCGGGAGTCGGTGCGCTTCTCCACCGAGCACAAGATCTGCGAGGATCACTTTCTGCCCGAGCACATCACCCCGAGCGGCATCAGTCCGGACGCCATCCCCATCATGCCCCCTCTGGAGGGAGCGATCCTGGGCTCGGGCGGCTGGACCTCACCGGTGGAGCTCAGTGAAGAGCCGTCAGACCCGACTGAAGTGGTGGTTAGGACTTTTTGCTTTGATTTCTTACATCAGGGTAAATCAGGATCAATCAGGGAGTCTCAAACCCTCTCTAGTGTAAGAAAAAAGATCAGTGGACCGTCTTTAAGGGCAGGTGGGACAGAGCCACCATATATACAGTGTATCAGCGTTCAGCCAATGTTAATCTTTATACAGTCCTCATTCACGACTTCACATTTTATTTAATTCCGTTGAAATAATAATAGCCTCTTTTGAGTCACCAACTATTTAAAGATTTCACAGATATGAGCAGATGCTGCATTGATTTGCTCATGTTACTAGATGTTGCACAGTCTCAGGGCAGCCTGCTCACTGAGAGCACAGACTCCCAGCCCTGCTCCTCTAGCACCCACTGTCCTGCACATGAGCAGGCATGACGGCCCTGCTCCTCTAGCACCCACTGTCCTGCACATGAGCAGGCATGACGGCCCTGCTCCTCTAGCACCCACTGTCCTGCACATGAGCAGGCATGACGGCCCTGCTCCTCTAGCACCCACTGTCCTGCACATGAGCAGGCATGACTGCCCTGCTCCTCTAGCACCCACTGTCCTGCACATGAGCAGGCATGATGGCCCTGCTCCTCTAGCACCCACTGTCCTGCACATGAGCAGGCATGACGGCCCTGCTCCTCTAGCACCCACTGTCCTGCACATGAGCAGGCATGACGGCCCTGCTCCTCTAGCACCCACTGTCCTGCACATGAGCAGGCATGACGGCCCTGCTCCTCTAGCACCCACTGTCCTGCACATGAACAGGCATGAACG
>CM040993.1:9962809-10013197 GCA_022985145.1 Pangasius djambal | reverse complement strand
CGCCCTGCTCCTCTAGCACCCACTGTCCTGCACATGAACAGGCATGAACGCCCTGCTCCCCTAGCACCCACTGTCCTGCACATGAGCAGGCATGACGGCCCTGCTCCTCTAGCACCCACTGTCCTGCACATGAACAGGCATGAATGCCCTGCTCCTCTAGCACCCACTGTCCTGCACATGACACAGAGATGGATCACTTTATTCAGCCTGGATCACTTTATTCACCTGTTACAGCAGCAAAGAGAGTTGGTAGTATACTAAAAGCAATTTAACGTTATAAATGAAACAAAAAAGATTATAAACCTGAATGGAAGTAAAGTGGCAGTACAGTGTAAACAATGTAAACAGAAAAATGAGTGGAAGTAAAGTGTAAGTATACTGTATATGGATATGAGTGGTGGATGGTGGTAGTTCAACTGTTCAAGTTCAGCTATCGTCCAGTGAGCTTTTCCTAAGACTGGCTCAGTGAAAAATAGTGTCCCAGCACAAGAGATGAGTTGTTGTGCAGTGTGATTGCTGTTGGCACAAATGACCTCCTGTGCCACTCCTTTCTGAGTCTTCTCTATGGCAGGGATGTTGTTTATTGTCCGGGATTGCTGTCAGTTTATTGAGTGTCCTCTTTTCCACCACCACTTCCAAACTGTCCAGAGCGTGGCCCAAGCAGCATCAGAGCTGGAGATGCAAAAAAAATAAAATAAAAACTCAACAAACTGATTGAGAAGGCCAGCGTGGCCTTCTCAATCAGTTTGTTGAGTTTTTATTTTTTATTTATTTCTTTTTTTGCATCTCCAGCTCTGATGCTGCCTCCCCAGCACACTGCTGCATAGAAGACTGCACTGGCTACCACAGACTGGTAGAAGATCTCTTACATCTTGCGGCAAACATTAAAGGACCTAAGCTTTCTCAGAAAGTAGAGTCCGCCCATCCCTTTCCTGTACATAGCCTCTGAGTTGACCTTCCAGTCCATCTTGTTGTTGAGATGGACACCAAGGTATCTGCGTTAGTGTTTTCCCTGCTCCCAACACACATGATTCAACTAATCAGCTACTTAGCAGCTCTTCCTGTGGTGTAGTGGGTGTGTTAGAGCAGGGAAAACGTGAACATGTGCTTATCCGTTCTGAAGTGGGTGTGTTAGAGCAGGTAAACCACAAACGTGTGTTTATACTAGTTGAAGTGGGTGTGTTAGAGCTGGGAAACTACAAACGTGCAGGACAGGAGGCACTCCAGGACCAAGCCATAAAGTTATTATTGCCCCTAGTGGTCAAAAATAAAGGCCCACTGGGGCAAGAATCACACCGCCCCACGCTCACTCAATGAGTATTTATAGTGGAGGAGCAGAGAACAGGACTGTTAATGACAGGGACCAACCACCAGCATCTTGTTTTTTGACAAATAATCAGAATAAAACTGAAGAAGTTTCTGCAAAGAAAAGGCAAAGTCTAAGTGTAGACAATGCGACTATGATGTACAGAACCATTTCTATTGTAATTTATATTGCAAAGATTGGCAGAGGGGAAAGAGTGCTTATAGAGTGTATAATGTCTGTATCAGAAATGCATGAGAATCACGGTGACCTTGTTTCCACGCAGACTTCTTGCTGAATGACTTCTTGATGAATGACTGTATGTTGTCGACTCTCAACTACTGACTACTGGGTTACTCTAAAAATTCCCTAGTAGCCTGTAGCCTATGTCAAATGTGATACCAAACCAAAATGAAATATTCCTGTCGTTATTAATGTCCTTCCCCACCAAATCTATGGTCACAAGCCTCTACTGCAGTGGACCCATTTATGACCATGGTGCATTTGTTTTTGCCCATTCAAATTTTAAGCCCCTTAGGCGAATATGTAATTTATAGAGGCCATGAGTGCTTTTATTCCTGCACTTTTCACCCCCAGAACATGACAGCAGTTACAAAATGGATTCTAAACCATTTCGTGTCATATCACAGCACTTTTCCAAGGTTTAGATTACGCATAGCAAATCTAGTCAGTTGGGCTTATGACTACAATAACTTAATAATAACCGTAACAAATACAACAACTTTGATAGTACTCGATCATAATTACCACTGTGTCATCGTTTTTTTTTTTTTTTAATTTGCAGCACACACCTTGACATGGCTTCACCTACCCGTGAGGTGCCTAGAGCCCACTTTGGAAAAAAGTATCACGTCAATATTGTGTGTTAATCAATGAAAAAGCAGTTCCATAAATCTAATAAATAACCTTTATTTGTAAAATCTCTGTTTCCTGTAGACTGAAATTCCTGCAGATGATGACGAGGAGGATGAAGATGAGCAGGAGTATGATGATGATGATGAAGATGAGGAGGAATATGAAGACTCTGATTATACAGAGGAAGAGCCAATGTACATAGATGAGGAAGCTGAGAGGGAGTGGCTGGCAAGACTGTAAGTTATGGCTTGTCAGTTATGTTTTGTAACATACGATATATTTGTGACTCACTCATTGTAGGACACCGATTTGGGAAATTAGAATCTATACCATATGCTATTGTTGACAAAATCTTGTGTCTTTTTCAGATTTGTTTTAGTAATCTACTTTCCATTTTTCCAGCCAAGAGAATCTTAAAAATTCCACAGAAAAGAAATGTGTTCCTGGAAAAAAAGGTATGATATTGAAATTTTACTTACAGCACTTGAGAAATCAGTTTAAGTATCTGCTCTTTTTAACCAGTAGTGACACTGTAGAGCCCCATGGCATTAAAAATTTGTATCACGTAAAATCCATGCAGATGTGATATTCTTTTTAGCTGACTGCTAAATCTGCACTTATGTTCTTCCTAGTGATGCGTTTAATTGTTAGACAAATGTGCCGTGATCTAGGTGGACATGTGTTCAGTGTTTATTCTGTTTCTCAGTCGCCACTCCTCGCTCCGAGGTAACGCTTGGACGGCTCACCAAGCACTTCATGGATCTGCTCCACTCAGCTCCAGAAGGAATTCTCGACCTCAACGAGGCCACAGAAAAACTAGGCACTCGCAAGAGGCGGGTGTATGACATCACCAACGTACTCAACGGTATTAAGCTCATCTCAAAGAAGTCAAAAAGCAAGATTCAGTGGGTGTAAGTACAGGCTGAGGCATCATGTGATCCACATTTGCGCACACATCCTGGCTTTTGGGAGGATTTGGATAATCATTGTTCAGTTTTACATTACTGTAGGATTTTAGTATTCAGCAGTACAGCTGCTGATAGTGTGGAAAAGAAGTTACTGACTCAACACTTGTCTGGATGTAAAAGCGATGCAGTAGTCCAGAACCAAAAGTTCTTACTTTCCCTCATCTAATAAGTGTGTCGCATTTGGTTTATTTTAATTTTTTTTTTTTTTTTTTGGTCACAGGGGTCCATCACCAATTAGCTGTTTCAAAGGCCAGTGGAAGAACAAGATGAAGACTGATCTGCTAAACCTAAAGACCATGGAGGAGTCTCTGGACTGGCTGATTAAAGACTGTGCCCAGCAGCTGTTTGCCCTAACAGACCTCACAGAAAATGCTGAATATCCTCACATGCCTGTAGTGCAGCAGGATTCTTCATTGTTATATTATAAGTCCACCAGAGCAGTGCCGATATGTCTGGGAGTCTCATTGAATTCAAGACAAATGAGATCGTTCTGAACGGCTAAGGGGCCCTGGGTGATACCTAGCTACTGTAGCTATAAGAACATAGTATCACGTCCGCTGTTTACATTAAAAGACTCCGTTAGTATCAATACTTAGTGCGGACTAAACTATACCTAATTGCTAAGACACAACCGGCTGTGTTGTTCTAGGAAAAATATCAACCCCGTCTGATTATTTTCTTATAACGGCACATTCTGAAGTGTTTTCTTCTTCTTATGCCACAGCAATTTGTGACCATTTACAGACTCGTCATATTATTTAGCTGTTCATAGTTATACTTTAATGTTGTGTAGCGTCCACTAGACAAATTAGTTGTGTTATACTTGTGTTACAACATCCATAAACAGTCATTTCCTCACTTAAAGTTAATCAGCCAGAAAAAAATGCAGCTTGTTACAGAGTAACCAACACGGGAGACTCTGTCGCTAAATAATAAGTAAACGTCTCCTTACAGAAAGTTTAACCATATCAGTGATTATATGTTTTCTCTGTTTGTTTTTTTTTTAAAATCTATTTATAATTACGCATAGTTTGTGTTGAGCATCCACCATAGTCCCTGGGAGTTAGTAGTTACCATAGAAGCAATTTAGAAATTAGATCAAGCACATTAATATATAATAATGCTTTTTTAAAATTCAAACTACAGCAAGTTTAATGTTGGGAGCAAGAAAATGACCAACAAGACTAAATCCAAGTAGTCAGAGGTGTTTTGTCTTTTGTGCTTCTTTCTTATTTTGTTTCCAGTTTCGCTTCATCATTCTTTGGTCTTTTCAGACTTCAAGCAGGCTGCATTCAGAACCTGCACTTCTGGGGGAAGAAGCCGATATACTTGCAGGGGCTACTGGTGATTTTGTGGAATTAAGGGACTTGCAGTATAACAATCAAATTCCTTTGTCTCAGAGCAACAATAAGCTAGAAATTAAAGAACTATTTTGGAAAGAACTGTATCACCTATCTCAAAGGAACAGCAAAGCATTCTTATCGTAGCAGATTTCCCACATATTGACCTTAACTGTAGTTTCACCTTAGCTTACGTGACGTATGAAGACATCTGTCGGATCGCAGCCTTCCAGGATCAGACCGTGATCGCCATCAAAGCTCCTGAGGAGACCAAGCTGGAGGTCCCTACACCCACTGAGGTAACATCTTAAGAGAAACGGAAAGCTCTTCACATAGAGAACCTCATAGTGAAGTCTGAAAACTACAGGCGTATACCTGAACCGAAACATTTTCACTTTTGTGTGCATCTCAGTCACAAGTTACAGCATGTTAAAGTCTGATTACCACCAAAAGTGAAAAAGATCATGATTACATTCCTACGGCAGTGCAGGAGCATCACCGACATTTCGACAGGTGGTGTTTGATTACTAACGAAATAGTTTAAGCTTATGTTCATTTTGCTACGGCAAATATCTATCCAAAAACTTGATCAAAGCATGGAATTTGCTGAGTGAGGAAATCGTACTTGACTAGTAAACCTTTTTAGGCTGTTTTCCAGAATTCAGCCACAGCGAAATCCAGTGGGCTTTCCCAGGCTCACACACGACTGCACTGCTCTGATCATAAATATGTCTACCACATTATGTTTAATTTGAAAGTAAATAATATATATGAGCTCGAAAAGTCATTCCGCTTTAATTTGAGGGTAATTACATCCAAATCAGGTGAAGGTATACAAATTACAGCACTTTATGTCCAGTCCCGTTCCTCTACTTAGAAGGCTTCATCTATTTCATACTTCATTATGGAGCATATATTGTGCAGCCTTAATTTGTCTTCATTTTATAGATTTTCTTTTTTTATATATATATAAATTGATTTAGTAAGCCAATCCATGACAACTGGTATTTGAAATGGATTTTGGTTATGGCAGTACCTATGACTTGTGTCTTCATCTGTCTCACCTGCACCAGGACTGTATTAAGATCCACCTGAAGGGCTCCAGAGGTCCCATCCATGTGCTGACGTGTGAAACAAATGGCTCAGACACAACCACACAGTCCGAGCAGCTTAAAAACGGCCGTTTCCTTACGCTGGAGGAGAGCAGGATAGAGACGACACCACTCCTCACAGGTTACACTCACATTGTGATTGCGCTTATTTGTGCTTATTTTATTTATAAGTGGAGAGATAAGTCATGATTGATTTCTTTCTGTTTTCCTGCAGATCTTCCTACCATTTCTTCTGCTGTTCGGAGCTCATAAGGTTCAGAAAACAATGTTTATCTATGGAACAGCCTGAACTGTGTCAAAGGACTGCACCGATTCTCCAACACAGTCGAACTGCTGTTAATCTCCAGGATCGTTTATTTGGGGACCTGCTGCTGTAAAAATGTGAAATATGTTGATAGGACCACAGATTTATAAGCTTTATTTTTATATGCATTACTCTGATCTTACTAAAATGTTTTGGAAACAGCACATTCTTTTTTTGTTCATGTGTTAGGAATGGGAATAGGAATGTAAATTCCTCTGAGATACAAAGTGCTAAAGACATGAAAATGTATAAATAAAAGCAACTAGTTCAGTCTACAGTATGATGATGTCCACATAAAAAAAAAAAAAACATTTTATACGTTCTTATGAAAACAGATCATAGCCACATTTCACAAAGAAACAAGAAGTTGTTCAAAATTGCAGTTACAAGCATTACAAATTCATTCTTCGCTGTAATTTGTTCATAGTAATAAGAGTTTTTGAGTATTTCCCAAGCGTACATGATCATGTCTTTTGTTGTGTTTTAAGTTTAAATTCAGAAATAAAAAATCTGTGAAATATTTAATGACTGTGCAGTAACAGCTTATGGTAAGAGTGGAGTTACATGAGATAAGAGATCTAACTATGATAAACACGTACAGTTGCATTGAAGGCAAATTTAAACGAAATGCTATTTAAAAGCAATAAAGGTCTAGCTGATATTTGGCCTCTCAGGGTGTCAACCTAATGGTACCTAAAAGTACTAAGTGATCTGTGCTCGAGGCATTAAATCACTGGAGTGGGATGACTGTCAATAAAAGTTAGTTTAATCGTTGAACTCATTTATCAAAAATATTTTTAAGTATCTTACTTATACACCTTCCAGGTGCAGTTTCAGTGCCCATCTCGGATAAGAGAAGATATCAGTGATGGAATAGGGCTGTGGCAATAAGAAGTGTCATTTTTCACAAAATTAGCGATAAGCAAAAGAAAAACAGTGATATCAAAATGATACAGTTTGCATTTTCCTTTCTGAATGTGATATATACACATATAAAACATATATAACAAATTTTATATATATATATATATATATATATATATGTGTGTGTGTGTGTGTGTGTGTATATATATATATATATATATATATATATATATATATATATATATATATATAAAACAGAATAAATATCTATAAAATATCTCCAGAAAGAGAGGCTGGTGAAGGAACCACTATTTCTACCTGCTATAATGTACATAATAGCAAAGACTGTTATCTTTACTTCACTAATGCAGCATTATAAACCTGCAGTGGATATAAAAAGTCAACACACCCCTTTTAAAATTTCAGGTTCTTCTGATGTCAAAAATGAAACCAAGATAAATGTTTTTAAAATGATACTTTTTTTTCACATTTAATGTGATATAGCAACCAACAAAATTCAAGTGAAAAACAAATAGAAACATTTTAGGGAGGAGAACCAAGCACATCTTGATTCGGCAAATTTATTCCTTGCAAAAAATGAAATAGCCATTCCAAAATGTCTATCTTGTTCTGAAGCATTGCTTTGTTGATTTGGATTTGTGCTTGGAGTTTGGATTCATTATTGTGCTGGAAGGTGAAAGGTTTTTGGAGCTATCCATAATTCCCTCTATCTTGACTACAACTCCAGCCCACAGCATGATGCTGCCAACACCATGTTTCACTGTGGCTATGGTGTTCTTTGGGTCATAAGCGTTCTTGTTTTTGCACCAAGCATATCTTTTAGAATTATGCCCAAAAAGTTCTACTTTTGCTCTCATCAGGCCATAACAAATTTTCCCATGTGGTTTGGGGTGATTTAGGCAGGCTTGGATGTTTTTTTTATTATTAATCATTGTCAAATTGACTT
Source organism: Pangasius djambal (assembly GCA_022985145.1). Taxonomy (NCBI): domain Eukaryota; kingdom Metazoa; phylum Chordata; class Actinopteri; order Siluriformes; family Pangasiidae; genus Pangasius; species Pangasius djambal. The sequence goes on along the minus strand of CM040993.1, from coordinate 10,005,463 downwards.
AAATAGAGGAAAACAGTGTGTTATAGGAAAATAAACAATGTGGGTGGTGTGATGTGGCCTCGAGAAGTCATTACACAAGACTGTTTAATGAGAGATAATATTAGGACTGATTCTGCTATTTTTTCAGGTTTGCTCTTACTTTTTTTTTGCTGAACACTGATGAACAGCAGGTGGCCTTCAACCAGTTTGTGCAAGTGTTAATGACCACAGTTAACCATGACTGCTGTCTGCATGACTGTTTTTCTCTTTGATTTCTCTATCGATTATCAATTGCTATATGAGAAAATTCTAGATGAGAACCCATATAAGGGAGATCTGGAGCCGATTACTCACAAGGCAAAGCTACTGCTGCAGGACAAAGGCATGATTAAGACTCAACCGAGCAAGTGGGCAAAGACTTCACAGTTAAATTCACAACAGCTTTCTTCACCTGATTCTGAGAGGATGAATGGGATACTAAGCAGTTTGTGAGACTTACCATATGGACTGATGGAAGATGCGGTTATAAAGTAGCTTTTTACTGGCCATTACTACAGGCAGACGAGTATGCGAGTTGTCAGCATTACTGTCAGATATTTTTGACACTGTATTTTAATCAATCTATCTGCTCTTGCTCAAGTTCTATTTGTAAGTGACTGCCAGCTGGCAGGTCACTGACCAACTGTTTGTGTGCTTTGGGGAAAATCATAAATGAGCATCGCTGTCTAAAGACGAGTTAGCCTGTTAAATAATGGTGCAAGCATACTTCAACTCAGGTCAAGAGGTGTCTTCTGCCATGTCACCATGCCATGCAACATATGCTATGGCTATGTCCAGGGCATCAGTAAAGTGGAGTGTCACATGCTGGCACTTATAAGTTATAAGTTATAAGGAGATATGGAGTTCACCCTCTACCTTCACCAGATTTTACAGATTCAATGTTTTCATCGCAACCCACGTGGTCTGTGGTGAGCTCAAGTAATAAACACAACAGAATACCATTTTAAGACTCTGAGCAATTCTTATCCACAGAAATGTACAATATCAGCACCATGGCTAATTCTCACCATGAATAGAGAGCACTATAAGAATGTTAAGGGATTCTTATCCTTAGTAAAGAACAGTAGGTGAAGTGCACCATCAGGACATGCTATTAATCCTTATAATGACTTTGATATTTGGCCTTGACTGGCTCCGAAGGAAACAGCCCTGGCAGTCCAGGACAAAAGGAAGTACATAGGACATAGTTACATATGTAACCATGGTTACTAGGGTTCACACAAATGTCCAGAGGACAAGTATTGCATAATGGGGACATTTTTTAGGCTACCCACTTGAGGTCACTGTCACAAGGTAAAGACTTCACTATTGGTAATCAACAAGGAAACGAACAAACAGAAAAGACCACTAGTTGCTAAGGAAACCACTCTTGTAGTCCTCTACTCAGGCATATCATGTTTATGCACATAACCTTCTATTTTGTTACAAAGTGTAATTTCAGGAAAAAAAAATCCACCATTGTGAAAACAACATAAAATATTTAATGACTTTGTGCAGTAACAGAGCTTAGGGAAAAATTAAGAGTTACATGAGATGAGAGGTTGCTCTGCAACCAAAACATAAAATACTCTTTAAACACAAGAATAGAAGTCCAGCTGTTTTTTTAGCCTCACACCAATGTTACACAACATACTAATTAATCCATGCTCAAGGCATTAAATCGCTAGAGTGAGATGGCTGACAATAAAAGGAAGCTTAAGTGATGAATAATGGATTTAATTATTCTATTAAACCTCAGCATGTGGCAGTAGGTGAGATACAATCCCATAATCTGCAGCAGCAGTTTCAGTGTCCATCTCAGATCTGAGCTAATATCAGTCAGAGATGAAGTGCACAAATGAAACAGGGAAAGCTCCTCTTCTGGTAGGATCCCCCTCAATGTGTCCCACCTGAAAGATACAACACACCATACCGAGAGTCTCGGGTAAAACAATGGTGAATACGTGGGTATGTGTCTCGCTTCTGATGTATCAATGCTGCTTGGACTTCATATAAACTGTGTGTAAGTGTGTGTAAGTGTGTGTGTGTGTATGTTTGTATACACTCACCCACCACTCCTTGTCTTCCTCTCCATCTACTATGATCACCTCTCCCTCAGTGAAAGTCAGCTCATCTGGGTTATCAGCCACACATTTGTAGATAGCTTTCACCCGCTTTGGTTTCGTTTTCTACACACAGACACACAAAATTAGATGCTAGTGTCATGTTTACTTACTTTTGACCTTCTTCTTCACTTTGAGCGTCCTCGAGTTAAGCTGAATACTTTTCGACACTTTATCAATTCCGGTTCATACGTAACTTAAAACAGCCTTCAAAATAACTCACACATAAGGAAATGTGTCTATTCATAATCTTACATCTTCTGTCAGAGCCACATCATCAGAAAAAAAGTTTTATGGCACAGAATACATTGAGCTTCAGGGTCAGACAAGTTTCAACTAGAGAGAGTATTACTTGCTCTTCTCTCTCTCTCTCTCTCTCATATATATATATATATATATAGTGTGTGTGTGTGTGTGTGTGTGTGTGTGTGTGTGTGTGTGTGTGTGTGTGTGTGTAAATTCAACTGTATATTTAAAAATGAAATGACACCAGCTTCACCAGCTTTAAATACAGACAATGGCAATTTGAATTTAACTTAATATCTACTAAGGTCTTCAATTCAACATAATGTAATTTCAAATAAAAGAACCCCCCTACCCATCATGGCTCTGGACTGATATTTACAGTGAGGGGAAATCAGTATTCAGACGCGCTTTTTTGTTATTAGTATAATTCCAGTGCATATATCCACTTCAAATTTGCACACATAATGTCTTTTAACTTTGTACTTATAACCATGAACAAAAAACACTGTATTCATAAGCATAAACAAAGATATGTTTGCATATAGACAAATCAAAACGCTTTTGTAACAAAAGACAAAACCAAAATAGAAATCTTTACCAATAATTCAGCACTACAGGGGCATTACACGTCATCAAAGCAAGCATGAATGGAGCGAAGTACCAGAACATTTTAGAGGAGAATTTCATCTCATTGGCCAAAAAATTGAATATGGGGAGAAGATGGAATTTTCAGCAAGACAACAATCCCAAACATACAGCCAAAATATCTTTAGAAGGCCTTGCATGGCATAGCCCATCTCCAGACTTGAATCCCATTTAAAAGTTATGGAGGATTTTAAAATTGTGAGTCCATCAATTCCATATGAGAGTTGAAGATGATTTGCCAATAGGAATGGGCCAAAACCACAATGGTGCAAAAAATCCAATTAATTGTTACCATAGATGTCTCAAAGCTGTAAGTGCCAAAAACTGCTTCAGTACTAATGTTGGCAATTTGTGGTGTCCCAATACTTTTTCCTTTATCGATTTTTCAGGCATATCTTTATTTATGCTTGTGAATACATACGTTTTTGTTCATATTTATGAGTACGAAGTCAAAGGACATTATGGGTGTATATTTGAAGTGCATATATGCACTAGAAGTATATTAAATAACAAAGGCAGAAGTGTCTGAATGCTTATTTACCCCTAACTGTATACTGTCATGTGATCAATGGGGGTGAAACTGCTCTGTTGGAGCAGTGACTTACTATCTGAAGCACTCTAGGTTTGGGGACAGGGGGTGGAGCAGGGGGTGATGTTGGTACAGAACTCGGTGCTGACAGGGAAGCATCTTTTTCTGTACAAAAATATTAGGAAATAAAGATATTACACTTCATAAAAATATAAATATATCAATACAACACAGTATCTGATATGTAATATGTCCCAATATCTGAGCAAAAATATACACATTTCTATAGAATTTTCTTCACGTTTGAAGCCTACCAGCTGCTTCACCAGGCCTAGGCCTTCTTGGTTGCAGTTTGGGAAGATTTTTCTCAGTTCTGAAATCATAAATATGAGTGAAATTGGTTGATGGAACAAAATACTAAGCAGCATATGATACTACACTCTTTCAAAAGTACCATCTGGCATCCTGAAGGGCTCATAACATTTACGGCATTTGGGAGACGCCCTTATCCAGAGCAACTCACAATTATCTTATTCATACATCTGAGCAGTTGAGGGTTAAGGGCCTTGCTCAAGAGCCCATCAGTGGCAGCTTGGTGGTGCTGGGATTTAAACTCTCAACTTTCCGATCAGAAGTCCAACGTCTTAACCACTGAGCCACCACTTCCCTACCTTACCTTACTACCACTTCATAAGTGTGTTTCTCTGGGGCAACAGTTATAGATTCTATATAAAATCCTATAACAGAGGGTCACACATTTGGTAAAGGGTACAAGCATAACCCGTTTAGAAATCTATAACTGTTAAATATCCAAAGAGCCCCTGAGAAACTCTTTTGCTAAAAGTGTATAATATAATCTTTGGGGAGAGGTGTATGTGTATGTGTGTGTGTTTGTGTGTGTATGTGGGTTTGTGTGGTCTTACCCTGGGATGGGTTTGAGTGTGGCTCTGGGCTGTAGGGGTATAGTTAATGTGGGTTTGTATGGAGGTGGGGGCATTGGGGGAGGAGGGGGCACTGGAATAAGTGGTGGGGCGGTGGGAATGGTGGGGGCCGGGGGCACTGGAAGCTTCTGAATAATGGGCGGGACTGGCGGCACAGGTGGCACTGGGGGCAGAGGGGCATTCTTTGTGGGGATCTTAGGTTCCTGGACACTTGGCTTCTTGAAATTTGGAGGAGGAGGAGGAGCAGGAGGAACAGGAGGAAGAACTAAGGGAGAGGGAACAACAGTTAGAGAGACACCATACTGGACATAGGTAAGCAAACTGTATTAGATCACCCAGCTAAAACTCAACTGAAGTGAGGCCAGTCACTTACCATAGACGTTGCTCTCTGGACTGGTAGGATTGGGCGGGTCTGAGGAGGATCGTTGCCTCCCTACTGTCTCCATAGACTTCCAGCTGCCAACTCCTGAAAATACAACATACATATGCTGTATGCTGGAGATCACTGCATTCTTATTAACAATTCATATTCTATATACAGCATGTGTATGTACTGTATGTTTTAGAGTCGTCCAGATGCTTACCCATGACTGGGTTGCGTGGAGGGAGCTGCGGTATGGGGACGGTGAGTATGTTAGAGGGAGGGGGACTGAGATCCATCATGGTGCCATAGGTCTCGTTACACATCATGCTGGGGATGAAGCCTCTCTGCTTTTCCCGGACAGCGTTGACCACATCCCGTGCCAGGGCAGCCATGTTGGGTTGGTTGCTTGGGAGGAAGCAGCTTACGGGTCGCTCCTCTCGCTTCTGAGGGATCGGCTGCACCACATGGAAGTAGAAAATATTCAGATACGCCTGATGCACACTGTACATACAATTAAATAACTCAATAATGTCCAATAAATTCTTAATGATACTTGTATAACAGAGGAACTATGTGAATAAATGAGAACAGCATTATGGCATTGTGCACCTTGTCCTCCATTTCATCATCACTCTCATCCAGGTCTTCATTGTGCAGACACCACTCATACTCCACATGCACATGAACATTAAACTTGCCAGTCTGTGCCTGCGTCAGCTGCCACAGGGAGTTAGAGAGAAAATCAGCGATGAGCCTGCCATTCATTTGCAGCAAGACTTTAGTCACCCAAAATTTGTTTTGAAGACCCATAAAGCTGTTCTTAAATAATAAAATGCTTGATATAATGGTTCCATAATAAAGCCATTAAACAACAGAAAAAGCACAAAGACATTCCTGTCATAATGTCACATGTGGTAGAATAGGAAATTCACAGCATGAACATGCAGCTGACAAATCTTCATCTTCATGCAATTATGTAATGCAATCACCATAGAGATCCAATCAACACCTTGTGGAATCCATGCCATGAAGAATTGGGGCAACTGTTCTGAGAGCAACGGCGGATCCTACCTAGTATGGTGTTCCTAATAAAGTGACCAGTGAGTGTATGCAAGTCTGTATATAGTGCATAAATTTTTATCGCTATACTAAGTCATTCTGTTATTCAGTTAATATTAATTCATTATCCTTAACTGCTTAAGACTGCGCACATGAGAAGGATAAGATGCCAATCTACTGAAGAGCAGCCAATACACCTAAAGTTTCTGGGAGGGGAGGGAAAACCGGTGCTCCTGGAGGAAAACCATGAGCACAGTAACCATGGCTCAGGATTGACTTGTGAGACATACTACACACTATGCATGATCGATCAGGATTAAACACTGTATGTGATTGTGCTCAATCCCACATGTATGCTGATTTTTTAAAAATGCATTTAAAACATGACCCTACCAGCTCCTCACACTGTGTGTGCTTCAGCCTCTTGGCAACGTCCAGTGGTGTCTCTCCAGCTTCATTGGCTAGAGACATAAACTGCATTAGTTTATGAAGGTCTATTTACTGTTTTCTTGTGTAATACCACCAAATGCAGGAAATGTCAATGGCTTTTTATGCAGGGTCAATAACAATATGCCACACTGCCGTATAAAAACAATCACATCTGTGGTGTCTATATTAGTACGAATCCAGATATTAGATCTTACTCATGGTGACGGAGGCTTTGCTGCGCAGTAAAAGTTTCAGACACTCGCTGTTGTCTGTCAGACAGCAGTAGTGAAGTGCTGTGTTTCCTTTCACAGTTTGTTTGTCCAGATTCCCACTGAAAAATCATACACACACACACACACACACACACATATTGTGTAACATGAAAACCACACTGGTGTCTTTTTTTCTTTAATGCTGCCATACCTGTTCTGTACAAGGAAGTCTACAATATGGAGAGAGTTTCTGTCTACTATTCGTACGGCCAGATGAAGCGCTGTCTCACCCTGCTCCTGTAAGAGTATTGACAGACATCAATGAGAAAAGCCAGCGAGTACAGTTTTTTTGGTGCAATGCATGAAAATCAGGGGAATTTTAGGACTGAAATTATATATTGGCTATACAGCAAAACAACTGAAAAGTTACAATATTCACACCAGAGCTTCTTCCATTACTATTTCGTGGAGGTCAGTGGCCAAGACTGATTCAGCTGCTCTGCATTAGGGCATAAAGGTCTTCATTTTCATGCATGCACAAGTGCAATTTTGTCCTGCCAGATTATTGCTAGTTTGGTTGGGCAGGAGCCAATTTTGATGTTTGCTTTGTAACTCAGTTACCTTTTTGTGGTTATAAACAAACACACCTGTGCTGGTGCAAGTGGAGCAGTGCAACAGGGGGTGTGGCATTCGAATTCTACTGGCGCAGTGGCATTTTTCGTACCCACATTGTGTAAAAATAGTGCCCGCATTACTGCCTTCCAAGACCATATTAGCACTGATGCAATAACGAAAACAGTAGTGTCATTCAAGCACAGCGCTGAACTCCAGTTCCATTTCTTACAACCCCCACAAAAGTGTACGAGAACACAGAAAACATACTTTCATTATTTCAACCACTAAAATATCAACATGAGGACTATCAGTGAAATCACAACACCACTCATACGCGATTCTTAAGGGAAGTGACATGCGCTGATTTGAATGAATGCTGCAGCCTTGTCACACCTTTTCATAATGTGTTCATTTGAACCCAATCCCTTTTTACAATAGCGCTGTGCCGTGCCACATTATCACCAATAGTCATGAAAATACTATTGTTGCCACTATTTTACTCACATGTTCATTGGCCATAGCGAAGGTCTCGGTCAGGTCCACTCCATCAGCGTATACCTGCAGCAGGGAGAAGATGTCACGGCTCTTCACCGCATCATACAGGCTTCGCAGTTTGGCGGTCGCGTCAGTACGTCTGCGCTGAGCAAAGCGCTTCTCTGTGTACTTGGCTGTGATGAAATCTTTGCGGCTCTGCCTGATGTATTGAGAAAATAATTCAAAAATATATAATGGTGATTAATTCAAAGATTAAACACAGCATTTATTCAGGAACAGTATGACTAATTTCCTAAAAACTGAGAGAAATCTGTGACTCACATGTCACTAGAGGGGTTGGGTTTGGGTATTTCTTCTCCTGATAGTTTTGCCTCCATGATATCGTTGAAGCCTGCATTTCCCACATTCCTTGCCAGCTGCACAGTGATTCGATAGACTTAGACACGTCTCAGTGAGGCCCTACTTCTACATTTGGAAAGTTATCAAGACTTACCAAGAGTTCTGATGTTCCCAGCACATCTAAAGTCAGAGACTGTATTCTGGAGTAATGCACCCCCATTTCCCGATGGATACCCGAGCATTCAATGCAGATCAGAATCCCCAGGTTAGTGGAGAGCCATGTTGGATCTGCAAGCATAACATGTGTGTTACTTTGCAGTTGAGTGCAAAAGTTTGTATACCTTTAGGACAAAGTGAAGTCAACACAGAACTAAAATTTAAAGCAACAAGACATTTAGTGTGTTAGGTTTTAGGTTTCTTTATAGTCGCAAATAAGCCATATAGTCTTGCACACACTCACACACAAATATACACATATGTCCTTTTCTGCATGTCTGTTTAAACTCAGCCAAGTGTCATACACTCGATCAGGTCTGCAAACCTAGAGGCTCCGGGCAAAAGCTTTTCTAACTGGGTTTAAATTCAAATAACCTTTTCTACCAGTAAGCCCCGTCCTTTAGTTGCCTAATTTGGTTTACCTTTTAGGGGTGTCTTATTCTCTGCCTCATAATCGAACACTATATCTTTCTGCATCTTTTAGCCCAGATGCCTTATCTTACTTAAATGGAAACATGTTACTCCTCCATCTCATGACTGCTGGCTAGTTGATGTGGATCATTTTCTTTAATCTGAGAAAATCAGTTTCTCAAATCAAGAGGCAGAATCGTAGTTAATAAACAGACAGTGGATCAAGCGATGTGCAAACAGTACAGACAGGGCAAAACCAATGGACAGAAACTTGAATGATAACAGAATCAAAACCAGAACAGCGACATACAATACGTGGCCTCATTTAATAAAGTCAAGTATGAGCACACTGAGTGTTACTCTGCAGTGAGAGAGTGAGACTGAAGTCCTTAAATACTGTGGGTGGTGACTGTGTACACGTGTGTGTGATTAGAAGTTGGGTGAGTGTGAACGTGACAAAGTCTGTGTGTGTTGGGAAGTGTAGTCTTCGTCTGCCATGTTAGTAGGCCGAGGTGTGTCCTGGGAAACTGAGTTCTCTGTGGGTGCAGGGATTGACCTGACAGGTTCCAAGAAGTGATACGGACTATAATATAGTTCCATTGTGAACTTAAATTTGTACATATTGGATATACCTGCAATAAAATAAAGTTTATTTAAAAATTAAATTACATCATTTGAAGCAGGTACACAGTGACTGAGGCATGTATTTTGGGGTGAGATAGCCTTCAATTACTTGTTTCCTACACTCTCCTTATACATGCAATGTATAATTTGTTAATTATACAGCATGTGACCTGAATGTGAGTGAGAAGTTGATGGTAGCAGATGAGGATGAAATAAAGCACTTACTAGGAGCTCCACAGTCACAGCACACATCGTTGCCACTCATCCTCTTCACTTCACTCACGATGGCTTTGCTAAGCTCCTGCACGATATTGTTCTCACCCTCGTCCTGCTCCCCTTTAAAGGCATTGTTCAGGGCCTCTTCTTTACTGTTCTGCAGCACAGACACCCATCTGCAAGAGGATTAAAAATATGTAAGCAGGGCTCAGTGTAGTATCATCACAAAGAAGTTTAATTCTGTTTCTCCGTCTAAAAATCCACACCCACACATACTGGAACTCACATTTGACATTCCGCTTCATCATCCGCTTGAAAATGATATGTACGGTCATCTGTTTCAACACAGAAGAGAGATAACAGGTCGGTAACTTTCCAACATTAGTGTCATTTGTGGACGGTGAAAGTGAAACTTTAATTCTGTGGTTGCGGCTCACGGGATATGAGATCAAAGCTCTTCTTTTCTTCTAGGTTGCATTTCACTTGGCAGGTTAACAGGTTGAGTTTGGCTGGTGGTGTGTTTGCCTATAAAGAAAAAAGATGGATAGCATGCAATCAACTGAAGCATATACAATGTAGAGTAGCAGTTGAGATGGTAATTATGCCTACACGAGAATGCCTGATGAATCGAAATGCTTTAGAAATTACATCAACTCGAACGTTTCACTGCTGTGGGATGAAAATCAGCACCTCCAAGTCGGAGGTAAAGGTTCTCTCCCATAAAAAAAGGGGTGTGATGCTCCCTTCAGGTGAGGGTAGCCATTTTGTCACTGGTGGACGAGTTCTTATTCATGAGAGATGGAAAAAGAGAGTGTGAGATTGACAAACAGATCGAATAGGCAGCAGTGTTACAGCCTGGGGTGGTGAAGCAGGGGTTAGGTTTGTGGATGAAATTCTCTGTTTACTGGTCAGTCTATATTGTTGTCCTTACCTAGGGTCATTGACCATAGAATATTTCATGGTATGATAACCTAGTCTAAAAAATAGCAAATATCAAAGGTTTTAAAATCCGTTGGTGAATAATAAAGAAAATTTGAATTACATTTTTTTTTAAATAAATGTCTCTTTGCACGTTTTTGTGTAAATAACAAAAACAAAATGTTCTTTTGTAGAAAGATATTTTTGAGAATGTCTAAACTGTCAGTATTTATCATGTTGGTGGTTAAAAAAAAAAGAAAACTAAAAGAGAAAGTGGCTGCAAGGAAAGGTGGCCAAAAAGAAAAAAAAAATCTAACTTGTATGGCATTGTACAGCGCTGCTTAGCCAAAAACAGATAGTTGTTTCATTTAGCTGTCCAGCAATTCATTATCACTGTCACTGAGTGTAATAAAGTTATGAACATGCTAGGAGAGAAAGCAGAGGTAGATATATACGCAGTAGAGAGTGCCGTCCTCTTTCTGTCCTCTTTTCCTCCGGTAGCCCACTTTGTTTGTCTGTTTGTTTGTTTGTTGGAAGCAAATTGTTATTAATAAATGCCACACACTTCACCATCCCCTGCTCACTGTTTCTTTCAGTAGGATATATTTAATGAAGGTGAAACAACACCAAACTGGCTACCATAAAATAGTAACGCACACACGCACAGATATTCCAAACGGTAGACAGACTTACCAAGCTTTTTTTTTAAGTGGGAACTGCATGACTGCAATTTTACCTGCATTTTCAATACATCAGCAGTGAGGTAACCCTCCGATAATATACCGTGACAACCATGACACCATAACAACCATAGTCTAGTAGTGACCGAAAGAATACGGTTGCGAGTACAAGTGGCAGAAATTAGGTTCCTTTGCAGGGTTTGAGGGACCTTGATAAGATGAGGAGCTCTAAAATCTAGGAGAACAACACCAGGTGAGGTAGATCACATGTATTTAATATGTATGTGACAAATAAAGAGCCTTGAACCTTGAATCTTGAGCTGCTGCTCCTCCAAATCGATAGGAACCAGTTGTGATGGTTTGGGCAAATTACAAGGATGCCACATTGTCGGCTGTTGCGAGAGCTATATCAGGCACATTCCAATGGACAGAGCCTTTGGGGCAGACCAATGACTCACTAGAGATATATCTCACAGTTGGCTTGGGAATGTCTGGGGATCCCCCAGGAGGAGCCAGGAATAAAATCTGTAGTCTGGGATACAGAAGTTTGGACTGACCTTCTCAGCCTGATGCCACTGTGACCCCACCCGGAAAAGTGGATGTGAAAGAATGAGACATCAGTTACTGACATTGTTTATTTCAGCCAAAGCCCTTTTCCAGGGCATTTCACTAGTATATTATGGTGTTGTACTATTATCAAAATATGTATGTATCAAAACAAAGCCCATTTTATTCCTGCTGACATTAATTAGGAGGTTAAAGCAGCCTGTTTTCCATATTTCACTGGCATTCTATATTTGTGCTCAAGCTCTTCCTGTCAGATTCACTGTCTGCAGAGTTCAAAGCTACACATTAAGCCCACATAGACAAATTCCTGATTTGGTAAAGTGGATTAACTTGAAGAAGCCTTATTTAGAAAATTTGGTGTTGTTTACTTTCAGTGGAAACAGGACTGTTGTTGGATCGGGTTTTTCTCTTACCGTTCCATGGGAAATGGTCAAATATCCACTCTTCACTGAGCACCTCCGTTTCTGCCACACCTTCCTCAGCCTGAAAACATCCGAAAGAAAAGAGGCCTTTTGGCTTAATTTATTCATATCTTCAAATGTAAATAACTGTCAATCTCAAATAGTAACAAAAAAGGTTCTGTTATAAAACAGGCTTTTTGGGTAAGAGTGCTGTATCCTACAGACTTTAAAAACAATGTCATTGTGTAAGACATTTTCTTCACCCTTCACTGCGTTTGGAGAGCATCCCGGTGCGCTCTGTGCCGTAAGCCTTGTTCCCCTGCAGCTGGTGGAGACTGTAGCCTGTGTTCTGTTTGGCCTGAGAGTCCTGACAAAGACACATCATTTTAACAGGGTTTTCCAAAACACTGTTTCACCTTCCTTCCCTCATCTGATATGAGATAAATCATTTACTGTCCTATATTTAAATAGTTTTCTGTAATCAAAGCAACCTGGATTTGCATTCAGAATAAAGACTCAGAATTTAGGTGATTTATGCAAAGTGCATCTTGCAGGTAAGTGACAGTAGATCTCTGATGAAATCTAACACCAACATATTGTTATTTTAAAACCAATGAGACAGCTAATGCAAGTTTAATGGTTTTACAGATGTTATTATAAATAAAATGGCAAAAAATGGCCAAAATGTTAAAATACTAATAAGGAAATATTCAAATATTATTCCTGAATGTGATGTAACTGCTGACATTTATACTGCTTGCCTTGAGGACTTTTTCTCCTGCTGTTTTTTTTTAATATTGCTAAGTTTTCTTCTTCCACTATTTATCCATGTTATATAAATATATCTATACCATTTTCATTGTTCTATCATAGTAATGGCGTGCCTAAACATATCCCGGTATTTTGTGAAAACTGTTATTACACCATTAACTCTTTACTTGTCTGATCACTCGAGAATTTAAGCTTGTTTAACCTTTCATACCTTAAATAAGACATTGAACATGTGCTGTTTTATGTTATTAGGCCATGTGGTTATTACTAGAGCTGCAGTCATGACCACCACTTTCAAGTCCAAGACCTGAGCTAGCTGAGACTGAGTCAAGCCCGAGTCTTAATGGGTCGAGACTAAGTCAGTTTTGAGTCCAAGTGAAATTGAGACTAATTTAACACTCAGGCCAAAAACCATAAAGTTGTTTGTAGAGGCCAAGCCTTTACTACAGCTAGTTGGTTTCATTCGTGCATTGTGCCAACGAGAAGGAAACAGAAGAAGGAAATAACCATTTGTCGCACTCTGTCAATGCAAAAACATTCTTTTTTACAAACTCTCAGCTGAGACCAAGACCATATTTAGCAAGACCAATGCCAAAGACAGAGACAAGTCCCAGTACAAATGCCAATAAGTCCAAGACAATATAGAAAATGTCTCAAGACCAGACATACACATACTTTTTTTCACCCAAAAACCAGAGGTTAATAAACCTCAACTGTAATTAAAATTATGAACCTCACTTCTTTTTGTTCTGTTTGTAAGGATGACTTTAGCATATCTCGAAGCTGGATCAGCTGCTTCTTTTCTCCTTCTTGTGCTTGTTTAACCTTATTGACAGAAAGAAGGATTCAGATGAAACACTTTATGATGAAAAACAAACATGTTAAGATGTTACATAATCAGGAAAATCGTAAACTCACTCCTGTTAGGTCTGTGGACAGTTTTTCCATGGCTGGTTTAAGATTCTCCACAACTTTTAACCCATCCTGAAAGAAACTGGACAGAGAGAGCATTTGAAAATTATGGCTCATTTCAACCATCTGCTTTTTTGTTTTGTTTTGTCTTGTTTTTGTGAAAATATGAAAAACTTACTTGCACTGGGCATGAAAATATTTGATGAGGTTCTGCACCAAGTCAACCCCCTTCCTGATTTTGATTTCATTCACTTTGATGAGATACTGAAATAAAGAAAAGCCTTCAGTCTCCTGATCAAAGCCTGCCACAGCTGGCTGAAAGGTGAACCACATCCCTCACCTCACACATCTGGAGCTGAAAGGCTCGTCTCTCTTTTTCCATCTCCTCAGCGATCTCTCCTCCACTGATCTCTGTCCTGATCATCCCATGCTGCTTGGCATGCTCCCGCTTCTCTTTCTCAATCTTATTACTACACAGGACAGGAAGTACACCATCATGCAACATGAGCTTCTTTGTTTCAGTTAAAGTATAGTTTCTATGTTATCAAAATGATGACTTTTTTCTATGTTTACTTTTAGACAAATCAAAACCAACTTACTAACAAAGCATTTCATATATCTGGTTAATGTGTAAATATGTTTAATGTCTAAACAAGTAGAACTCGATGCCAACAACATCAGTAGGGATGCCTCCAACGCCAACAAGTCTAGCCCTTTTCGTCATTCATTTGTGTGCCTGAAATACCCTTAAAATATACTTAAAACAGGAAGGAAGCTATTGAAGAAAAACTATTTCAGACATTTGACCTTGCTGTGACCTTTACCCTGTTTGGATCGATTCCAAATTCTAATCAGTTCATCTGCTATTTATAATGACATTTCCACATAAATCCTACAAACATTTAACCCCTTGCTTTTACCAGTCCTAGTTAGTAACTAGCTCGCTAGATAGATAACATTTATTATTATCAGTCATAAAGATTAATAACGATTGGTTCAACTCTGGTGGTTGTTTGCCTTCGCTGTAGGTTTGGAGGGAGAAAATCAAAAGTAAATGTCGCAACAACAGACAAGTTGTTATTTTTAGTTATACCACAACATTGGCAGTTACATATTTTTTTAAACAACTTGTCATAAATCTCCTTATTTGCTTACCAACAAGACATATTTTTCACCAGCATTGTCCTCCATGTTTATTTTTCTCACTTGCTCCCAGAGTGGCCAGGGAAGATTAAAAAAGCATTTGATGTCACTCAGTTACACTTTTTCAAAAACATACAACAACAAACCCCTTTTTAAAGGTGCTATTAAAGGGTTTTTTAAAGGTGGCCACATTATGTCTTCCCATAGCATTACGTGTAAAATTTCTGACATGCTGAGAACAAAATACTAAAAGTGAAATCACCCGTAGTCCTCGTTAGAATACATGCTTTTAATACAGACTTTTCAGTATGCAGCAAATAATACAAATAAAAATAAAAACAGTGTTAGACCTAAATTGAGGTAAGAACCATCTTTTCTCTATTTTCAGTATTTTCTGTGCTTAATCATTTCTGCCCCCAGGCTTGCTCTGATTGGATGTGGGCAGCGAGCAAGACAGAGAGGAAGAGTCACAACTGAACAGCCACACAGTATTAAACCGACTGATCAACAGCGTCAACACACGTTCACATGACTTGCTCATGTTAGTCTATGCAGATCTGCTTTTGCAGTTTGTCTCAAGAGCCTGAGCAAAAGATTGCCATGCACCTGGGACACTGAATTCGAGGTTGAACAAAAAAGGCCACATGATTAGTGGTGTTTGCTCAAGGCACGGCTCCACGCCATGATAAGCACCGCTGTAAGTCCAACTCAAAGGTCTGAAATGACACTGACATAGCAATACATACCTTAAGTCATCTTTTTAATATTTAACACAATAATTATCATTCAGTTTTTGGGCCAGGCTTCCTCTTTAACCACACAACAACTGTTTTCAAGCATTTTCTGAAGCAGGAAACCACAGAAACACAGAAACACCACAGTGTCCTCATTCTACAGAATACTATTTATTAATGGTCTATTGTCTCCACAGATACAGTCCAATAAAAAAAACCTAGTAGTCTAGTTTTTACTGACAAAATGCTTCACTGTACAATATGATGAAACCATGCATAATATGTAAAATATAATATAATATAATATGTATAATAAATATGGTGCTTATGTCGAAGCTGCTAATCTGCTTATCTAAAAAAGCACACTTAAAAAAAAGACAGCAAGCCATAAAAGCATTCATGTGTGAAAGTGTGGTGCTTACAATTTTGTTTCATAGTCCTTACAGGCTTTATCAAAAGGCTTCTTTAAATCCTAAAGACACACATATATCACAAATGAAAGAACAAGAAGAACATTCAAATGATCAATAATGATAATAATAATAATAATAATAATAATAATAATAATAATAATAAAAGTTGTTATTTTTATTATTATTAGTAGTAGTAGTAGTAGTAGTGCAGGTATTCGGATCTCATACCCCTTTCACTCCTTTCAGGTCTCCTTTCAGCAGACTGTCTAAAGGAAAGGTGATGATGTTGTTCATATTCTGTAGCTGTGAACACACCATTACAAAGGCAGGTCACGTCACACAATATTTTGTTTATGATTATGCTAGTGCAACCTCACTGCAGCCTATCAGGTCTACAATGTGCCCTGCTGCAGCATTATTAAACCTATACTGCTATACTCTTACTAAATCTGTGGTAAAAGCACTACTTCTGTCTTCTGGAGGATTTGACACATCATCTGGCTGCGACAGAGGATTGCAGCAAAAAAAAAAAAAAAAAAAAAAAAAAAAAAAAAAAAAAAAAAAAAAAAAAAAAAAAAAAACACACATCTTATTAACACTGGCCTTGTACTGCAAAGCAAAACAAAAAAGTTCCCACAGCACCTAAAATGTGAACGAATGGCTACGTGAGGCTAAACAGAGACAGGAAGAGAGATAGAGATACTCACTAAGTTCTTGAAGAGTGCTGTGAGTTCTTTGGTGTAGACAGCAAAGTTGTGGAATGTTGCTACCACTTCTGGGTTGTCTTTATACAAACACACCTCTCCAAACTTCTCCAGAGCCTGAATGTACTGCTCTTCATTCTCCACATGGCCTAAAAGCAAGATATACAGACACACAGATACAGACAGACAGACAGACAGACAGAGAAAGAGAGAGAGAGAGAGAGAGAGAGAGAGAGATACACATCATATACATTTTTACTGATGTTTCACCGAATGTACTAATGAAGGAACAGGCCCTCCTCAGGTACATAATATAAAAGGAACAATCATCCTATATATCTATTATTACATTCCTGCCAAGGTCCAAAAAGACCAGAATATTTATACTTTAACTCTGAACTGTGAACATTGCTTTATTCTATACGGTTACTGCCTCTTCCTGTGTTATTACATACCACACTCCCGGTCATCCGGTAACAGTAAACCGTTTCATGTGGTTTATGAGGAAACTGAAAAAAGCTCATATAATGTTATTGTAAGATTCAACCTCTGTGACTGTTCAAGCTCTTAAAAAGCAGATTTCGCCAACAAACGTTCAGCTCCAGAGATTTTATTTCATCTGGAGATGTCAGAAGTTAAAACACTGAATTTCTGAATTTGTAAAGGTTTAACGCAAAAGCAAAGTTTGCTGCATGGAAATGTCAAACAATGAGATCACACAGTCACACAGTCTTGTAATTATTAAAAATGATCTTTGAGCTTATTTCACAAAACAACATAACACTTTATCCCTAATCACAATACTTCTCACAGCATAAGCCAAAATTCCATTATCACATGGATCGCTTTCATACTTTTAAAGTTTGAAAAACGTCTTGGGTCACTAAGCTTGAGAACTAACACCCTTTTTTTTTAAATAAAAAAAAACATCAAATTTGTTCCTAATACCTACAAAACACAGTGGCATTATAAAGACATAATAAAGCCTTTACTGTGATTTTATACCTATATGTAAATGCAGTCATTATGGAGGAGATAAAGCACATTAAACACATCTGCATGTCAAAACTATGACTAAAGCAGTGCCGTAATTTCAGCATGCAGTGTGGGATTAAAGGAGAACAGAGAGGTAAACCAATAGCAAGAGAGAAAAAGAATGAGAGAGAGATAGAACAAGAGAGAGAATGAGAAAGGCTTGTTGAGACATGTAGTAGAGAGTAAAGGCAAAATGAACGGTATGTGAAGACATCTTGCAACCCTTCTCGACTAGAGTAACTGAAATCTACCTGGATTATAGTCAGTTTATAGCCGTACATGTACCATCGAACCACAGATTCAGGATTGCCCTCAACGTGACTTGAGTAATGAGGAACATTTTGCCTATTCTTTCTTTTATTCATTCATTCATTCATCTTCAGTAACTGCTTTATCCTGGTCAGGGTTATGGTGGTTCCAGGGTAGGAGGCACGAGGCAGGAATACACACTGATGTTATGCCAGTATATCACAGGGCACTGCGCACACACACACACACACACACACACATTCTTACACTCATTCACACCTATGGGCAATTTAGAGTCACCAATCCATCTACTGGAATGTTTTTGAGAGGTGGGAAGAAATCGGAGAACCTGGAAGAAACCCTTATGGACACAGAGAGAAGGGTTTATATTGAGATTAGCAGATGAAGGCTCTCTCATTTCTTTCATGGGTGCCAATAATGTTAGAATGGAATCGTTATGTGTGATTATATAACGTTTCCAACAGGTTTCAACCCTAAGTTTTCAGTCAACCTGGTAAGCTTTACAGAGAAGAGCTTTTCTCTATAAAACAGCATAAAACTGAATTCCGTTATCATTAGCATTATCACTATAATCATGCAATGTTATGATTTACAGTTCCATCAAATTATAATACTGAGCCTCTGATCAGCTTCCCTTTTAACACTAATTTAACACATACTTGCAAGATGAAACTACTGAAGATTTAGGCCCACTAATAGAATATATGCTCATATAACATATACAATAATGTAAACACTAAAATGCACTTGCACAACTTTGCAAGAAATTATAACAATATAAAAATTACACAAGATGACTGAAAGGATATATCAGTGCAACTATTCGTCTAAACTTCTGTAGAGTTTACTTCTTTGAAGATTTTTTTTCAAGGTCCCAGCAATTCCTTCAGAATATGCTAGCAATAACACAACAGCTTGTTCGTGCAATTGTGGTGTAAATTGTGTGAACCAAACACATACAGTACATTATAATAATGCCCTATAAAAGACATTTAGGGACATTCTGTTAATTTATATTGGTAAAATATCATTTTGGGTAGAATTCCTAACCGAATATCATAAAAAGAGGATATAAAGAGAGTAGCAGTTCTAAAACAAATAATAAAAATGGCTAGATCAGTACCACCAAAATTAACAGATTAGATAGAGACAATTAATGATTATAAACAATATGAGGTTTGTAACTTATTGGATAATATGTCAAATGTTCTTCTTTGAAAAAAGCTGAAAGAAGAGAAATGCTGCATAATCTACGTATCCAAGTATTGCAGTGGATGTAGCAATCTTAGTCCAATCCTCTGATTTTTCTCTCTCACTCTTAACTTTTGTACACTCTTTCCTCATGTCTGAGTTTCTTTCTGTCCTCATTCCTGAGTTTTTCATTTAGGTTTGAATTTTTGAATTTTATTGTATCATTGCTGCTGTAGTGGTTTTGATCTAAACTAAGCTGCTGCAACAAGCCTAAGCAAAGCAAACACATGAGGAGGAGCCTGCAAAGGGGGCAGCTATCAGAGAAGCTCAGCTGAAGCCTGTTGAACGATCTTCTCATACTCACTTAGGCCAGAGCTGTTTATGGCCTTGACAGACTTCTTCATTTTGCTCAGAACACTCCGGTCTGCATCGAGAGCCTACAAAACACAAGGCACCACTTTTTAAAGAGAGACACAAAAGAAAAAACCAAGAAGGTAATGGTTTCTCAATAGGTCTGCTTCGAAACTATTAAAATGATGAGGGCATTAGTCTTTCGGATTTCAAAGGCCTAGTAGTAATGTTCAATACAGGCCCAAATCTTTATAATGATGCCACATTGCCTCATAAGCATTATGATCAGGTTAAACAAAACCCATAATTCACAGGAGCTCCTAAATTCCCTCCCAACACCAGCACAAAATGCCTTCATGTGCATATAGTCTACAACCCTCACGTGAGTCACACTCGGGGAATTGAGAGACAGCCTTACAGCTCATAGCCACTGCTTATAGAGAAACCATATATACAGCACAACCCCAAGGCAAAGCCACTTGAGCAGAGCTACACAGATGTTAGCAATTACACTCACTAATACTGGCAATATCAACCATGCCCTGGTCAAAGTCTCTAAGATCACATTTTTCCCCATTCTTTCCCCATCATTTTTAAGTGAACATTAACTGAAGCTCTTGACCTGTATATGTATATGTAATATGTAATATGTATGTATGTATGTATGTGTGTTTATATATATATATATATATTTGCATTGCCACACAATTTGCTGGTTGGATAATTGCATGGTTTACAGGTGTTCCTATTAAAATGGCTGATGAGCGTATAGATTCAATATAGAAAGGGAATGCGTAAATGGTGTCTCCTATCTGTGTGAGCGAATGGGTCTAGACACAGATGCTGAAAGAGGAATGAGTGCAAGGATACTGCAATATACAGGGATTGAAAGAGAAGGAGGGAGAGACAGAAAGGCAGGTAAAGACAGACCAACAGCCTTAGGGGGACACATTTCATAAGAGCAGTGCACAGAACAAGGAGGCAGGTTTCAGCAAGACCCAACAAACTTGTGGAAAAACTGGAAAGGGAAGTGCTGCATTTCAGTCAGGGGAATTGCCCTTACTCTCTGTGTGTGGAAGTGGGAGCTCACCAGACCACCCTAACATGCAAACACAAACGCACAGCTTACAGCACACAGGGTCTTTACACAACAACCCCAGGTCCTTCACTTAATATCTGTGTTACTTTAGCACTCCAACTTTTCCTTTAGGGATAAATAAGGTCCATCCATTTATACGTATATACGTATATCAATCTACCTATGTATATATCTAAAACAAAATGCAGCATAACCAACCAGATCGGATTTCTGCTCAAGCACCTGAGAAAAGCTTAAGCACATTTTACACAAGACATGCTAAAAAGCTAGAGGTAGCCATGTTAATGTGGCCTTTTATACCGGAAGTGTCCCCTTTTTCCCCCTTAAACTCTCACTTTCTCGCTTTCTCACTAGAAGTGCTACAAAATACAATGTTCCAGCTATATCACGCAGTTAAGGCCCAAAATCTTAACAGCACATAATTATTATTATAATACAGTATATTATACAAAATATTTCAGTCTGTAGCCCTACAGTATCCGCACACTCCTGTGTCAGTTAAAATTCAATCTTCAAGAAACCTCTCACTGTCACAGACAACAGGAGCGAAAATTTTACTGTATTAATGAACTTTATGTGATCATATACAGTGGTGCATGCTCTTAATAATAATGGGTAGAATAGATATTTGCCTGTTATATTTCCTAAACCAGTGCACAGAAATAAATGCACAGAAAACACAGAAATAAATGCTCCACTCTCCACATACTTGGTTGCACGAATATCGCTTGGTACAAAATTTAAAACTTGTAGAGGGCTTGCGGCATGCCACGCTGCTTCTGCTATAAAATGGGCTTAAAAGTGGTAGGGCCCCTGGACCTCTGAAGTGTCCCTGTGAAGCATTTCATGAGCATTTGTTAACACCAACTACTTTATCTCCTGACTGAACCCAAAATGGTATCGCCAAAAGCTGGAAAATATAAAATAAATGTAAAAAGAACTGCTAATTCAAGTGTACGGAGATGTAACTTCCTTATTCTAGTAGCTATTGTGTGTCATGACCTGCATCCTACAGTGCATTTACTGTACACTTGTGAGTTCTACTGAATCTGCAGTTTACACAGTGATCTGTCAAACACTAAATTACACTATTTGCAGAGGCCTTGTACTGTCTTGTATGTTGCCCCACTTCCCTAATGGCATGATATTTGACCTACTGTTACATATATATATATATATATATATATACACACACACACATATATATTGCCCAGGTCACAGGATGAGAAAATGGAACACTGGTGCATCTAGCTTTTTAGACATGGGATAGCAAATGCAGAGCAGAAGTGTACATTTGCAGAATAACTGATTTAATCCTTGGTGCAAAATGAAAAGCCACAGAATATTGGCTTCATATTTGTTCTATAGAGCAAGGGTTCTCAAAATTGTGTAGCCAGGGACCCCTTTATCTGTAAAATAAATTCCATAGACCATCTGAGTACAGATTTTTTTCATGAACATTATTTAAATGTGTATATATTGCTATATTTTATTACTATAACTACATTTTGTCTGTTTATTGGAGGTTTCTATGCCTGAAGCTACCACTGACTGAACACGTTAGGTCCAAACTGACATTATTTATAGGCCGACTTGTTCCGGAGTTATTAAAGTTTGGATTAAACCCATTCAATTAAAGTTACCAGTCAAAGAAACTAACAACTGTAAGAACTCAGTAATAAATATAATAACTTTGAGGTCATGATGTCTACTATAAATAAATAAACAAACAAACAAATAAATAAATAAAACACAGACTCCCCGGGAGCCTGTGGACCCCACTTTGAGAACCACTGCTATATAGTGACTGGATATAATATAATATATCCTGAATTACAACACTTCAGTATGTTAGGATAATTGGACTAAGCCACATTTACTACAATGACACGATGTCAGTCAGTGTCAGTGCAGTTCAAACTGAAACCCACAGTGGAAGTTGAAAAAAGCCTGACTGATGATCGAAACTGCCACTGTGCTACTAACAAAGGACTTTTTCTGCAGTCTGTTCTTGATAGTTCACTATTGTCTAAAAAGTACGCCGAAATTTGACACGCGGCACAGCTTTCGGATTCCTCTGGTGCAGCCGCAAGACAAACTGACATAATCAGGGCTTTTGTAGTGGAGCGTCACAATTACACAAAAAAAGTCTGTGATTTCTTACTAATAGACCAATTCAAAGCAATTCCTTGTTCACACTCTTCAAGTGTCTTACTGCTGACTGTAGCAAGTCAGTGCCCTAATCCTGAGGCACTTTCTCAAACTTGTTCCATACAAAGTCCAGTTCTGAGTGACTTTGAATAGTTTTGTGGAAAAACACATTTCAGACAGCATCGTAACCCAAGCCATATTCCACAGAGAGACCAGTTCTGACTTGACTCTGTGTATTAATGTGTCAGAATACTCGAGTGTAGGTTAGTTGTGCAGGACTATGGGCGAGGTTCACCTCCAACTCCACAGCTGGCAAACCTGTGATTTCAAACGAGGAAGTCATTTTCCTTTCCTCTCAGAGTTTAAACATTAGTGAAGAACACTGGCAATACAACCTAGTAGTAAAGAAAAGTTTAGAAAGTCTCATACTGCAGATCTTCTACATTGTTCCTAGTTTTGATTCTCCATAATAAACAGCAGGCTATAACAGGGACTGAGTGGCTCACCTCCTCGAGTCCAGCAGCTGTGTTCCGGCAGTGGCCCATTCTTGTGGTGAAGATCGATGTTGTAGGTGCTTTATAATCCTCATTGGTAATGTCTATAAACTCAGACACTGACAGCTGATCCGGCATGATTACTGATTTCTTTTAATAACGCTCAAATAAAATAATAATAAAAAAAATAAAGAGCAAAGAGAGAGGAAGAAGATAACCGCAATCAGACTGCGATATCTAACAAAAGTTGGAGTTTCTTTGGAATTAAACTGCTTTGCTATTTAATATCCAGAAGGAAATTAAAAGTAACACACGTGACTAGTAACAATAAGAGTCTGTGGGGAGAAGTTAGAGAACTCCATCACAGCTGAGGTTTACACTCTGACTCTTTATTCCGCTTCATTTCTTGCATTTTGCTCCACTGACAGGCTTCTGCTGATTTAACTGCGTCCAACCTCTCTCTCTCTCTCTCACACACACACACACACACACACACGCACACACGTACTCGCTCACTCACTCTCTCTCTCACTGTGGCCTGCGAGTCGAGACACGGGTCCGCCCACAGACAGAGAAACTGACCAATAGGAAAGCGCAGCGGTGTCAGACCGACCAATCAGCTGTTCCTGTGTGGTCCCTATACGCCACCTGTGTACAGGTGGAGCCTGCAGTGTAACCAAATGCATTTGAGTGTCACAGAAAAGTATTTTCAAAAATACTTCAAAAAATGTTAGTGAAAATATAAGCTTCATTCTTGGCCACAGCTGAGCCCAGTGAATAACCATATGCTTATAAACTTATAATTATTTTTATTGTGCCAAAAATAGCACATATGTTTTATCTCATATAACTTTACTTTTTATTAGCTATAAAGTATTTATTTTTTTCAAAAAGTGCAATATGGACTGTAAGCATTATCAACAGCCAATCATATATTTACACAGAGCCACTGTTATCCAAGTCAAGTCAAGTCAAGTCAAGAGGCTTTTATTGTCATTTCAACTATATATAGCTGACGCAGTACACAGTGAAATGAGACAACGTTTCTCCACATTTACAGCCATGGAAAAAGGAAATACACCCTCCTTCAGTTCTACAGGGCCTAAATAACAATAAAACCTGGCTGCTGATTACTCTCTTAATGATTGAAGAAGGGTGTACTTATTTATTCCCACCTGGTTTCTCAGTGTTGGTTCACTGTGACTATATGTTGAAACCTGTTGTAACCTGTTTTTTGTTGTCATCTGAGGTTATTTATTTGTTTATAGAAGTTGGTGAGAACCAAATAATTGTTATTTAGGCCCTGATCATAGAAAAAAGAGGGTGTAGAATTGAAGGGGGTGTACTTTCTTTTGTCCCATGACTGTATATCTCCTGTGAGGATGATTTAAAAAAAAATTCTGTCTTATTAAGATGTAAAGAATAAACGTTTTAAAGATTGTATGTACAAAAATAACAGTTGTATCTGTATTATAACAGGTGATTGCGTACTTTACAGAAATCTGGCATCTTTCTCAGGTGGCTCTCAAATGACTCTAAAGAGATACATATAAATACATATAAAGATATAGTTTAAATGACACATAACATGTAGCCAAGTTATTCATTTGCATACAAAATCTAGATTTAAAGAT
The DNA here is from genome assembly GCA_022985145.1 of Pangasius djambal. Lineage (NCBI taxonomy): Eukaryota > Metazoa > Chordata > Actinopteri > Siluriformes > Pangasiidae > Pangasius > Pangasius djambal. The sequence continues at coordinate 9,980,513 of CM040993.1, read as the reverse complement.
TGTTTTCTGTAATATAATTAAACAATATATATATATATATATATATATATATATATATATATATATATATATAATTTTTATTTTTATTTTTATTTTATTTTTTAAGGGGATATATATTTCAAAACTAATCTCCTGAATTATGTAACTTAACCGTATATTTTCACTGGGGAGAATTTTAAGCTTTTTTTTTTTTTTTACCCTTTGCGATATAATGCCTTACAGTACAACTTGTGTTTAAATAAAAATACTGCGACCTTATTATGAAGGTGAGACTTTTATTTTGAAATGTACAACACCGGAAGTGGTCTCTTGTTGACGATACTCACGTTCAGACCAGAGCGCTAATACACTTTGCCTTTATGATAAGAACTAAGCACTGAAGTGGACATGGATTAATTGTTAATAGTTTGAGACATTTGTGAAACTCTGTGGGTAAATATGGCTACAAAGCGGAAGTCAGATGTGCCGGTGCCCGCTGAGGAAAGCGACCAGCTTCTCATAAGACCGCTGTGAGTCTCATTCAAACTAATGCGGGCAAGTTAGCATGTTAGCATGTTAGCGTGTTAGCTCAATGTCTGTTATAGTTATGCTAATTAATGCAGTTTCTTTTTAATCAGTGGTGAAAAACCACTGATAAAAAGTATTTAATTTCTAGAAATGTTTGTGTTATTTTTTAAGGCAAGACAACACAGCTGAATATGTGAAAAAAAAAAAAAAAACAAAATCAAAAAAATATATCACAATCAGTCTGTGCGAGTTGATTGAGATTCCTACAAGTATTTTTTTAATTGGAACTTTTTAAATTAAAATTTTTATACAATTAAATTAAACACTTTTATGCAAATGAGTGAATTTGCATAATCGATCAAATAAAAAAAGTCTTTTGATGATGTTAGTTAAAAGCAATCTTCAAGAAAATACTGTAAAATATATTTTAAATACTGTTAAAAAATCTTTGGGATTTAAAAAAAAAATTTGTACAGAATGTAACAGTTACCTACATGTTGGGAAATTCCTCTGTAATATTATTGTATTTATGGATATGAATACTGTAATGTGGAACTTAATGAATGCAGGCAGAGATGTTGGTTCTGATGATGTGACTGTGATTAGTGGATGGAGCCTTAAGCCTTTTTCAAAGTCGCTAAACTCCAGTTTAAGAGAAGACTTTATAAAATCCAAGAGTCTGAAAAATTAATTGAGATGAACCAAACTGTTGTTTCTACCCACAATGCATTGCTTCAAATATAGCTATGCATGAATGTGTGTATTCTGGATAAGATGACCAAGGGGAGGGATGGATGGAATGAGTTCATTTAATGAAATTGTGAAACCGATTTTGTTTGTTCTATTTTATTTATTCTGTTTTATTTTCTGCGCTGAGATTTGCAATTATTACACATTCACATCTTACTTTCTTATATAAAACATATCATATTTTGTTGTTTGCATGATAAATAGTTTTTGTTATTTTGTTAAAAGCTTAAAACTGACCCCTTTTTGGTTTTTTTTATTTATTTATTTATTAAAAATGCCTGAATAAAAGTAGCTCTTGCACTACTAATATGACTGTCTAATATGTGAAATGCCTTTTCTAGGCAGGTTATAAATGAGAATGTAATGATATTACGCTGCATGTTTTCATTAGTATTTCCACGAAATCATGTATGTCATATCTTGTTTTCTGTCTCTGCCATGATAGGGGAGCTGGTCAAGAAGTGGGCAGATCATGCATCATTTTGGAATTCAAAGGACGTAAAATTATGGTAGGTTTGTTAACACATGGCCATTCTTCTTTAGGAAATAATACTTGACTATTTAAATTGTTTGCCATTGGCTTATCAGTGATGTGTTCCTCAGCTGGACTGTGGTATCCACCCTGGATTAGAGGGAATGGATGCATTGCCTTACATTGATTTGATTGACCCTGCTGAAATCGATCTGCTCCTCATCAGCCAGTGAGTGTGATTTTCAGAGCGCTAGTTATAGATGTATTTACACCAGAACTGCTTTGAATACCGTTGTTTTCCTCTCTCACTTAGCTTTCATCTGGATCACTGTGGCGCACTGCCGTGGTTTTTACAGAAAACAAGTTATAAAGGAAGGACTTTCATGACCCATGCGACCAAAGCCATTTACCGTTGGCTACTTTCAGACTACGTCAAAGTCAGGTAGACCTTCCCAGCATCCTTCTGTGTTGGATAAGAGTGAATAGTTGTTTAAAGTGCCTGAGGGTTAGTAATCTTCTACATCCTCTGCCTCTCTCTCTGCAGTAATATTTCAGCAGATGACATGTTGTACACAGAGACAGACTTGGAAGAAAGCATGGACAAGATTGAGACGATCAACTTCCATGAGGTGAAAGAGGTGGCTGGCATTAAGTTCTGGTGTTACCATGCTGGCCATGTCCTGGGTGCAGCCATGTTTATGATCGAGATTGCTGGCGTGAAGGTGATTAGTTAATTTATAAACACCATCACACAGATCACAAGCAGATCAGAGCTAATGTCCTTGCTTTTTTTTTTTTTTTTTTTATATATAAAAGATTCTTTATACGGGAGATTTCTCTCGTCAAGAAGACAGACATTTAATGGCAGCAGAGATTCCCAGCGTTAAGCCAGACATCCTGATCACGGTGAGTAAAAGACCCTTGATGATGAAACATGAACTTGTAAAGACTAACCCTAACCTTTTACTGTAGCTGGCTATTATCTGTCATTTGTGCCGTAGGCAGTGTGAAAGTATGTTCTGTTCCCCCTGTACACCACAGTAGCCTTTATCCTTTCTCTTCCTGTTTCCAGGAGTCTACATACGGAACCCACATCCATGAGAAGAGAGAGGAAAGAGAAGCTCGTTTTTGTAACACAGTCCATGACATTGTGAATCGTGAAGGCCGCTGTCTCATCCCCGTCTTCGCTCTGGGTCGAGCACAAGAGCTCCTCCTCATCCTTGGTGAGAACTCAATAAATCTTTAAGACGTTATCTAACCTGATATAGAGAACATACACTCACGGGCCACTTTAATAAGAACACTTGGACATCTGCACATTGGACATTGATTGGCTGATTGGATTGTTTGCATGAACTAGCAGGGTGCAGGTGTTCATAATAAAGCGCACAGTGAGTGTAGTGTTACTGTGATTTCTGACTTTCGCTCTTTCAGATGAATATTGGCAGAATCATCCTGAGCTCCATGACATTCCTATTTACTATGCCTCATCCCTGGCCAAAAAGTGTATGGCTGTGTACCAGACTTACGTCAACGCCATGAATGACAAGATCCGCAAAGCCATCAACATCAACAACCCCTTTGTCTTCAAGCACATCAGCAACCTGAAGGTGAGACGTTTAATTGGTTCTTTAGGATGAAACATTAGAGGGTGCTTATTTGGCCTTAGTACCTTATTTTACCTTAGTATTTAGTCTGGCTACATTTAAAAAGCAAACACAGTGAAGGTGGTGAAAAATGTAGTGGAGGTAGTATCAGTGTTGAGTAAAATGCCTTCAGACACTTAACTTGACTATCAACCGAAGTCTGGCTTCAAACAATAAAAACAAAGCCATAATGTTTGTTTATTGTGCAGCTCAGGCTTTTTAATTCATTCTGCTCACAACTCTCATGGCATCCATTAATTGGCGCATACAGCTTCATTTTTGTGCTTTCTCACTATTATTATAGACATGTGTTACCACTGTATGCAAGCAAAACGTATATGAAGGAATAGGCTTAGTGTGTGCAAAACAGCTCTCCTCTTTATTAAAGTGGTGCACTTTTGAGAAGTTGAACCGATTAATCCTGTACCGACTCTCTTCCTCTTCTACAGAGCATGGACCATTTTGATGACATCGGCCCCAGTGTGGTGATGGCGTCTCCTGGTATGATGCAGAGTGGCCTCTCCAGAGAGCTGTTTGAGAGTTGGTGCACTGACAAGAGGAACGGTGTGATCATCGCTGGCTACTGCGTGGAGGGAACACTTGCCAAGGTAGAGGAGATCGTGTGTTCAAATTCAGACAACGCCACAGCCATCAAATTGGGAAATTTGGAAAAAATAAGAAAAACCGTTGATATTATATGATACAAGAGGTAAATTATTAACTCGCAGAGGCTAAGAATTTAATAATGATAAGAATTAAAAAAAAAAAAATCCTGGAAAAAATTGTGGGCTAGTTTTTCAGTCATGGTCAATAGATAAAAATATTGAATATATCCTTGAAATATTAATGATATGATTGACATGAAATATATATTTAGATTAGGAGAGCATATTTCAGCAAAAAGATTTTCTAAAGAGTGAGAACCCTGTAATAATATAATACTTGCCGAGTCTTCTCACGAGTACAATTCTCTTGTGTAGCACATCATGTCTGAGCCGGAGGAGATCACCACCATGTCGGGCCAGAAGCTGCCGCTGAAGATGTCTGTGGACTACATTTCCTTCTCGGCTCACACTGACTATCAGCAGACCAGCGAGTTCATCCGAGCACTCAAACCACCCCATGTGGTGAGCTGGCTCATTGTAAACTTTTCCCTTTTGGGTTATTTTATGCAGTGAGATGTGTTACTGATTTGTCCTGTGTTCAGATCCTGGTGCATGGAGAGCAGAATGAGATGGCTCGACTCAAGGCAGCTCTCATTTTAGAGTATGAAGAAAATGATGATGAACGCATTGAGGTACATAATCCCCGCAACACCGAGGCAGTCACGCTCAACTTCAGAGGAGAGAAACTGGCCAAGGTGAGAACTCTGCTCTCTTCTGTTTAGTGTCCTTTTTTCATACAGTGCTAATATGTAAGTATGTGTGGATATACAGTCAGGTCCGGAAGTATTTGGACAATGATGGAGTTTTGATGATTTTGCCTTTATACACCACCACAATGGATTTGAAATAAAACAATCAAGATGTGATCGAAGTGTAGACTTTCAGCTTTTTTTTTAAGAGGTTCCACAAAAATATGGCATTCACCATTTAGGAATTACAGCCATTTTCAACAAAGTACCTCCATTTTCAGGGACTCAAAGATATTTGAACAAAGTGACATAATTGTAAATATAACCATAATTTTAATACTTGGATGAAAATCCTTTGCAGTCAATGACTGCCTGAAGTCTGGAGCCCATGTTCTCAAAACTCAAATTCTGAGTTTCCTCCCTGGAGATGCTTTGCCAGGCCTCACTGCAGCCACCTTCAGCTGCTGCTTGTTTGTGGGTCTTTCTGCCTTCAGTCTTGTCTTCAGAAAGACCCACAAACAAGCAGCAGGTAAATGCCATATTTTTGTGGAGCCTCTTAAAATAAAGCTGAAAGTCTACACTTCAATCACATCCTGATTGTTTTATTTAAAATCCATTGTGGTGGTGTATAAAGGCAAAATCACCAAAACTCTGTCATTGTCCAAATACTTCTGGACCTGACTGTATGTAGTATTTATAATTATATACTTCACTATATATTTCATATCTCATTTGCTTTGGCATTAGGACAAAGGATTTATGTATATATTGGTTTTAGGGTAAACTGACAAATGTTCACGTATGTTTGTGCATGTGTGTGTGTTGTGATCGTCCAGGTGATGGGTTCTCTTGCTGATAAGAAGTGTGTGCAGGGTCAGAGGGTCTCTGGGATCTTGGTGAAACGAAACTTTAGTTATCACATCCTCACCCCCTCGGACCTCTCCAGTGAGTTGGTGCACTTTCCCAGGATAATCAGAAAGCATTTGCACAGCATGTGTTCTCATCATCCTCTTTTTGCCTTTTAGATTATACAGATTTGTCTATGAGCACAGTGAAGCAGACTCAAGCCATTCCCTTCACTGGACCCTTCTCCCTACTGCACAGCCAGCTACGTCACTTAGCAGGTGTCTACTTTGAGTCCTAATATTCAATGTAAAGAACAATTCTTTTGTATTTTGTTGTTAGGGTTATTAAAGAAATACTCCAGCATTTTTCTACTGTATCTGTAGACATTCATATTCATATTCATATTCACTTAATTCATTCAGAATTAAGTTTCAGGTAAATTGTCCCTCCTTTTCTGATGTGGTACTTTAGGTAGAGACTGAAAAAAAAAATGCCTTTCCTTTAAGAAGAGCACTACACACATAAATCAGACCTGACTTACTGTGAGTGGTGCTGGCTATAAGGAAACCATCCATATTTGTGTGTTTTAGGGCATGTAGAAGAGGTGGAGACAGCAGAGAAAAACACACTAAGGATCTTTAACAGCATCACATTGATTCATGATGCCAATATGGTCATACTGGAGGTGAGAGCATTCATGCACAGATGGGCGTTATTGTAGAGTAATACACAGGGTTAATGTGCATAAGTTTAAACAAAAACTGGGTGATATTAGATTTTTTTTTTGGTAATGTATTTATCTGTTTCTTATATTTAGTACAGAAACAAAAGTGTTTCATAGTTTCATAAGTTTCCAGCTAGTTAAGTTTACCTTTGTTCCCCACTCTTCCAAATAAGCTGTATTGATGAGGCTGATGGTAACGTTAGCAGTTTGTGTGCTTGAACTTCTCTTTAGAAAAACAATAGAAATACAAACCCTGAATACAGCAGTAGGAATGCATTTGATGATAGAATAACGATGGAAGAATAAATGTTTGTGTGTCTCTGTTACAGTGGATTGCCAACCCCCTGAACGATATGTATGCTGATGCAGTCACAACTGTGGTTCTGGAGGTCCAGTCAAATCCAAAAGCTCAGAAACGTAAGAATATATATACATCACAGTATTTAGGATTTATAACATCCTGCACTTTTTGAATTGCTGCTCATGCTACGTCAGAGGGCAGCTGAATGAGCAGAGGAAAGCGCTAACTGCATAAAGAGCTCACAGACACGTGCGATTGGCTAGTGTTGCTCTGATTGACAGGGGAGACAGAGTAATGCCATCCCTTTCTCCCAGAGGGCGTGGAAATTTCTGCCCTCTTAGAGACCAATGCTGTGAAATGGTTGAGATTCAAACTTCTATCTCCTGACAATAGGGCAAACGTTTCTCTGTTGTGCCGCTCACAAGCCACCAGAATAATTTATAAAGACCTGTTGGATGCTGTCAGTAAGAGTGGAGTCCTTTGGTATTATAACAGTACTGCTATTCTCAGAAAAGCATGTCCTGACATTATTTCGCACATTGATATCACGTCATATTGCTCAGCCCTAGTAATAGATGACATTTTCTTTCCATTGGTTCCCTTACACATATTATAGTGATACGTGTTTGGGAAAAAAAAGGGGAAAAAAGGGTTCAGTAGTATCTAATCTTGACATGAAGTCATCATGATTCTGGTGCTTAATATCCTTATCCTCCTTGATCTCGGCTCAGCCTTAAGTGGCTGTATTAACAACTGGATGGGTGCACTCTCAATGAGAAATCCTGAGAAAGAGAAATCCTAAAAATTGGCCAAAGCCTCTTGTGAACTGCTGCTCTGATTGAAGAATTGACAGATGGAATGCTGTTTAAACTCTCTCAAGCTCTTCAGAAGCTAGGAGTAAGCTTTGACCCACTTCTCTTGTTCAAAACTTACTGGTTAAGACTGCATTTTTCACCTCCAGAACACGCATATGTTCATCTCCTCCTCAGTTCAGCTGCGGACACATTAGTTCATGTGTGCATAATTTCTTGCCTTGATTACTCCAGTGCCCTCTTTAATTAGTCTTCCATACAAAACCCTTGTCAGATTACAATATGTGTGAAATTCAGCAGCTGGCGCACACACACTCACACACACATTAAAAGTCATGCTCACGTGTGTATCTTGTTTATTGTAATTGAAAGCTGTAGAAACCAAACATTATTCTTCGCTTAGTCATGCAGCCCACAGAGGAGAAGGTGGATCCGGATGTCTTCCAGAATAGACTACAGATCATGTTCCAGTAAGCAGACCTTCTTATATTTTTAAGCCCATTCTCATTTAATAGCTTTGTACTAATATGCTTCAACATGCCTTTTTTTTTCTAAATCCTCTATACAGTGACATGTTTGGTGAGGAATGTGTAGACTTTAAGGACAAAAACAATCTGTCTGTAACAGTGGATGGCAAGACTGCCTACATTAACCTGGAGACCAGGGTGAGTGTCATGTGTGTGCACCTGCACCACATCGTGCACCCATCCAAGTGCACGCACACGCACACACACGCACACAGAGCAGTGGGCAGCCTTTTTTGCTGCGTTGCCCAGGGAGCAGTTGGGGGTTCGGTGCCTTGCTCAAGGGAGTCACCTCAGTGAGGGTGGAGGAGAGCGCTGGTCATTCACTCCCCCACCTACAATCCCTGCCAGTCCTGAGACTCAAACCCACGACCTTCAGGTTACAAGTCCGACTCGCTAACCATTAGGCCACGACTGCCCCCTACATCCTTTCAAAAAAGTTATTTCCAAACTTTTTTCCTCTAGACTTTTTTTTAAACCATTGCGCTTATGCTTATTTATATGTATCAATACTCACTTATAATAGAAGTTTATAAATAATTTTTTATATAATATATATATATATATATATATATATATATATATATATATATATATATATTTGTTTTTTTTGTTTGTTTTTTTTACACAAAACTTTTCTTATGTAGCCTTTATGAACTTTCAAACACTGGAACAAAAACAGTGAAAATAATTCTGGTTAGTTAAGCGGTCCTGAAGCTTTTGTGTATCTGTGTGCCACCTGGCCAGAAATGAGGCACCTCTGTTTTTAGTTGGAATGATGCTGATTTTAACAAATTAATTCAGAAATTTATATAAAAATTCTTGCTTTATACATCCTTACACTTTAATTATAAATGAGTTTGAGCAAAGGAAAACAAATGAAAGTAATCAATCATATGCTATAATGCTTCTCTTTAATTGTATATGTATTATTGTTCTTAATATTTACGAGTCATCCACTCGTGTGTGCAGATGGTAGAGTATGAGGAAGGCAGCGCGGATGATGAGTCTCTCCGAGAGATGGTGGAACATGCTGTGCAGAGGCTCTACGATGCCATGAATCCTGTGATGTGAGCATGAGGCAACTCTTCTTCCCATCATCCTCTACTTTCTCCTCCCAGCCTGAAAGAGTGTCGAATATATAAAGCAAGGACAACACACATGCTGTTTAAATGGACATGTATTAATGGCTACTTTTCTCTTTTATTTTTATATGTTCAAGATAAGAAAATGTGATTTGTATGGATGGATATCATCCATTGATTAAAAACCATCTCTAGGTCGCATTGTGTTTTAATATTATACATACACAAACTCGGCTCATGTTAAGGGTAAATAAGTTTATTGTAGGAAACAACACTCTTCACAGGGAGAGATGACAGACACTTGATAAAGTTTTAATACTCCTGTCAGCACAGTTGTTTACTTAATATTAAAAGCAGTTCACTCACAGAAAGGTTACCCAAATATTTTCCCAAGTCAAGTAATCAGGATATACTGACAGTCATATACACATAAAAAACTAGAATGAAAAGCAGCAGTTTATTTTAATGCAAAAAACGTTCACTTAAATGCCAGATATTTGGATCTGCTATTTACACATCGGATATTTCTAACCGAGGAGTTTGCATAATACTTCTAGTGCACAAGATATTTTAACCACAAAAAGAAAACTATACCCAAAGGTGTTTTGGATTCAACTTTTTGCTGATATATATGAGGGGGAAAAAATTTGCATTCCATTTTTCAGTACAAAATGTTTTTTAGATAAATTACAGGTCACGCTGAGAATTTTGCATGGGGCACAAAATGTCATAAGTCAGCTTTAACAGAAGCTTATGCAGAAGTGTTTTCTATTTTTAAACTAAAAATATGTGAACAGTACCAAACATTTTCCATGAAAATTAAAATACAGAAATACATTAAGCATGTTTGTTTCCTGATGGACAAAAGTGAGCTTAAGTTTTAAAACCTGTGGTCATACTGTAGGGTTTAAAAAAAATCGAGATGCAACAGGAATCTGAATCCCTAAATTGTAAATTTAGAGATTTCAACCCCTATGTTACAGCACCACAAGTACTGTTTTCAGTATTGCAAATTATGATGTTTTTAATCTTGGTATTTGTTGATATTTTAAACCCTAAGACCATTTATATGCCCACTGTACACACAGTGCATGTAGCACCGACACACAGGCAACAATGACACGTCAACCAAATAAACTAGTGATAATTATTGAATCACAATGGAAAAAAAGACAAGATGACATTTAAAGTACTGGTAAAAATAAAAAATAAAAAAAATAGATCGTCAAATACCTGTGAGGTTACTGACACTATGGAAATTATCTGTTACACATGCCTCTTTATTAAATGTTCACTCATAAAATCTAATATATCACATATCTGAGTGCTTCCCTTGCTTCAACACTGCTCAGTAATCAGCTGATGAGGTGAGCCTGAAGTGCTCCCTAATCCCACAAGAACACTGTACACTCATTGCCAGTATATCTTTGTTCACCATGTGCTGTAAAGCTGAAATGTAACAGTATACACATAAAGATGGACAATATTATAGTAGCAAACTTGCATACAAAGGTATATAAAAAAAAATATACAGTATAGTAGCAGTAGGTGAAGACAACAGAACCTGTGATATAATCTTGAAGACATTTCTCCACTTATCCAATCATCTCCATCAAATCAGACGTGATGAAATTCCTCGTCATCAAGAAAACACCACAGTTCAAGCAAAACATCTGGACCTACTCACGTTAGGCGTTTAATGACCTGGATGACGAAACCCTTGATGGACAGATATAGTTGACAGTGCACGCCTTTCTAAATATAGGAAACCTGTCTGGAACCTCACACCTAAACAGGCATGTAAACAAATGATTATTTTCCTCATTCCCTTTTTAACAATAAAGCTGTTAAAATCCTTAATACTAAAGCTGGTCAAGTGTGCATAGATTTGGTACAGTCCAGTTCCAGTGTGGTTAGTGGGAGGAAAAAAAGGCTGAAAAGGCTTTGGTATTATTTGTATGAGCCCTTTTTGGTTAAACGAAGGAAAAATGCTGTTTCAGTTTGGTTTGGTATGTTAAAGGTTAACAAATATGAAAAAAATATATATATATATATATAAATAAGGAAGGTGCCTAATGATTTATAGTGTCTTTTTCTGTACCATTTTTCATATCCCTTTTCATATATTTATACACTCACCATCCACTTTAAGAAGAACATTCATGGAATTATCCAATCAGCCAATCATGAGGCAGCAATGCAATGCATAAAATCATGTGAATGCAGGTTAAGAGCTTCAGTTAATGTTCACATTGAACACCAGAATGGGGAAACTGGGATACTGACCACAGCATGGTTGTTGGTGCCAGTTGGGCTGGTTTGAATATTTCAGAAACTGCTGATCACCTGCGATTATAATGTACTACAGGCATTAAAATTTTAACGTACTACTGGGATTTCAATGCACTATGGAATTTGCACTGAATGGTGCGAGAAAAACATCCAGTAAGTTCTGCGGGTGGAAATGCCTTGTTGATAAGAGAGGTCAGATGAGGATAGCCAGACTTTTCGTGCTGACAGGAATGGTAACTGAAATAACCACTCTTTACAAACATGGTGAGCAGAAAAGCATCTCAGAATGCACAACAGGTCAAACCTTGAGGCGGATGAGCAGAGCGATCCACTCCTGTCAGCCAACAACAGGAATCTGAGGCTACACTGGGCACAGGCTCACCGAAACTGGGCAGTTGAAAAAAAAAAAAAAAAAAAAAAAAAAACATTGCCTTGTATGAGTAATCTCAATTTCTACTGTGACAGATTGTACAGCTAGAATGTTGTGGGTTCTGAGATGCTTTTCTGCTTGTGTTACCATAGCCTTCCTGTCAGCTCAAACCAGTCTGGCCATTCTCCTCGGAGCTCTCTCTCATCAACAAAGCGTTTCTGCCCACAGAACCACCTCTCACTGGATGTTTTTGGCACCATTTGATTTTCGCACCATTCTGTGTAAACTTGAGAGACTATGCGTGAAAACCCCAGGAGATCAGCAGTTTCTGAAATACACAAAGCAACCTGTCTGGTATAACCACAACATGGTCAAAATCACTAAGATCACATTTTTTTCCCCCATTTGATGCTTCATGTGTTTCAACTTTAATTGAAGCTCTTGACCTGTATTTGGTTTTATTGCATCGTGCTGCTGCCACGTTTGGCCGATTGGATAATTGCATAAATGAGCAGGTGTACAGGTTTTCACTAATAAAGTGGCCAATGAGTGTGTACTTGAAAGCCATTTTTTGAATTCTCTTTTACATAATATTTAATTCTGTAGTAATAAAGTCAAACGTATCCAATAACTTTCATTTTCCTTTAAAAATGTTTTTGTTACTGTAGACTGTTGAAACACAAAATGTAAGTGACTTGAAGTGTACCTTTGAAATTCATAAAGCAAAGTCACTACATTAGTCTTTAGCTAAATGTGCCCCCTGTAGTCACTGCAGCTTCAGTGCTAAATTGAGCATTACGTAAACATAAGCAACACACTTTGTTCACACTACAGGGACTTGAAGTGCTCCTAAACCATATAGCCTTTCTGTATTTCTGAATACAGAGTTACATAAGCTCCAGCCCACACTTTACTTATGCAAGCTTTGCTTATTCGGCTTCTCCTCTGGAGTTCATGCAGTCAATCTCACTCCTTGTCACACACTTTCTGTTATAAAGGTCAGTTTACACACACACACACACACACACACACACATTCAGCACTCTGTCTCCTTCCTGATGCTGTGCCCGTGTGTCTTCATCTTGAATGATCTCTCCAGATCATTCTCTACAGCATCAGTCAGGTCCGCAAAGGAACGAGCTGCACTGGTGTGAGTGGTGAAGTCTTCCCCCAGGACCTGCTCATCTAGGCGCGAGTCGTTACTGGGGTCTTCCTGGATGGTGTCCATGCGTGGAGGCTCTGTGCTAGCCAGCATGCCTGAGGCTGGAGTCGTTAAGCTGCCTGCAGTCAGAGGGGCGGGAGGGGTGCTGCTCTGGAAGCGTGGGACGGCAGAGTGAGCCGAGGAAGAGTGAGGCTTGAAGATGCGCACTGAGGCTGAATCGAGACTGCTCAGCAACTCTGCATTCTGAACATAGACATACATGCACTGTAATCAGACATCTGCTGCCATTACAAAGTCCATTAATCTGAAATTTACTCATTTGCACATTCTGAAAGGACGTGTGCCCTTAACTCGGCTCTCAATTTACATGCAATATAAAAAAAATTATGCACAAGGACCAGCATTAATGTCAACATTACCATAACAAGAAGTGTATAAATATTGTCAGAGCTTAACAAGAAGCAAACGTTAGTTCAGCAATTTAGCCGAGTTTTCAATCACTAGTGTTTTTAAGTCTAAACATACGTCAGTCTCAGTGAAACATCTATTAAGTGTACTTACTAAACAGGCAGGTTTGAAAACCCCTGATTGGATTCAATATCATAATTTAATATTTATTTACACCTTCATTTTTTTAGTTTTTAAGGACCTGCAGAACATGACAGTGCATGCGGTTATTAGAAAATAATCAACAATGTGGTGGTGAGATGCGGCCTGACACAAAGCAGCGATGTCACCGCTCCAAAGTTGATTCTTTTATTATAACAGCATGTCTCAGAGTGTTTTATTCTTCTTATACCACAGCGATTTGTCAATGCTAACAATTTTTTCTTTATTAAAGAATGACATTGTACATTTTGTCAGCATATAGTTAAGTTTAATGTAGTGGAACGGCAGTGAAACAAGTCAGTTCTTGTTATCACTTAAGTTGTAACAGATATAAACAGTCCTTCCACCACCAGCCTCATTTTTCTCTCTCGAAGTTACTGAGACAAAAAAAAATGCAGCTTGTCATGTTACCTAGAAACTGGAGAGTGCAAAGTCTTCGCTTCCATTTTGGAAAAAGTTACAGCTTTATCTCTGACTGTTAGTGCTGACACTGGAGACTCCTTCCATAAATACTAAATAAATGTTTTCTCGCAGAAAGCCATATCAGTGATTACACATTTTTAAAACAATTAAGTGAAGTATCTGCCGTACAAGTCCCTGTTTAAGTTGTTACTATAGAAATGGTAACGTATTAGAATGAGCACCTTAATATAAACCTGTGATTTGAATCGTAGCCAGAACTACTGTCAGAGCTGCTGTTATAGAAAAATAAACACCACATTCTGCCCAATCAGAACACAGCACTCACCAGTGCTGAGGTATAACCTGTATGTTATTAACTGTTTCCTCATATGTCCAGTGTTTTCACAGGTGACTCGAAACTATATTATCCACCACTTTCATTCGAATAGAAATTTTATCTGACTTGGCCTCAGTTTTAGACTATTATACTGCATGTCCACGTATATCATAGTGTCTGTCACTTACGCTGGGGTAAAAGAGTGATCTTGTGTTCAGTTCATACTGCTGGTCGAGCTTCTTGTCCTTTAGATGAGATAGGGAAAAAAATTGAAGCATTACAAATGAGATCCAATTCCCAAAAGAGATACATTATTTAAAAAAGTACTGAACATGCAGTAAGGAACACTTCTGCAACCTACCACACAGTGGACAAGAATACTGAGAGGGATCCAGAAGAGCAGGGAAAAGACCACCACAGAGCCCACAATGTTATCAGCCAAGAATTTCCCTGAGGAAAAGAGAAAGTACAACTCACACCTGTGCTCTTCATACAGTGCATTACCTGAATAACATGTGACATATGCTACTCAAGACTCACCAAATGTGTTGATGTTCAGCTTTTCAATGAAATCCCACAACCTCTCAATGACATCCTGCACCTGCTTCATGCATTTACCCTGCAATGAAAAAAAAAAAACAGTTGTATACTGTAGTTTTATTTCCCAACTTGCACAATAAAGTTTCATTCCTTAAAAGTAATCCCAACTTTTTGTTTTAATGGTTTGTATCACAAAAAAAAATTCCCTGTGAGGTTGCATTTTGTTGCTATTTCTACCATCAGATGAGCCATAATCCTTCATACTTAGTTACCAAGTGGGCCGAGCTGGAACATATGGATGGAGCTAAAAATACTGCAGACCGATCACAGCCGCACCTGATTAATGTTTCTGGCTGGAACTGTTTCTCTAGTGGCACAAAAATCTTCAGTAGTAGGCTACTGTAGTGTCTTATTTTACTCTTTTTTGGGTCAGTGTTTAGTAGTTCACTCGGTGGGAGAGAACCATGGCAGTGCCATGGAAACAAGATTGCCTGGTTTCATTTTAAAACTCTTTTCCTGCTCATGCATATCACTAATCACCCGATAACCTCCAAAGAAACTCCTCCTACTTTCACAGGTAGAGTTATGTGAAGGGAAAAACACACACACACACACACACACAAGGACAGTATATGGATTATACTGGGTTTGTATTTGTTGCCAAATGTACAATGTATGGACATATTGCTGTAAACACTGGGTTAAAATAAAAAAAATAAAAAAATCTATTTTAATCCAAGCACCTCTTCTTTACTGGATGTAGTTACATACTACAAGAATGATGCTGTGATCACTGTGCAGTCATCAATGTGATTGTTGTATCTTGAGTTAATTAGAGAAATTAACTAGAACCCAAATTTTCTGTTGGTTACTGTTCGGGCTGGTTCATGCTTTTGAAAATGCATTGGAAAAGTCACCCATAGTGTTCAGTCGTGTTAGACTCCTCTCTGCACTGGTGTCATTGTCAATAAGCTTTTCTCTTAGGTAAAGGCACAGATCTGGAGGGATCATGGGCCTAGAGTGTTTTAAATTGAATTGAAGTCACTTCAAAACAGATAGGTTTGAAGTGTTTGTATTTTTGGGAAGTGTGTGTGTGTGTGTGTGTGTGTGTGTGTGAGACAGAGCAGAGTCACTTACCTTTCCATCACAGAAGCCCACAGTGCAGGGTTTGCCCTTTCTCAGGTACAGGAAGTTTCCTCTCTCATCCTGGTATGGAGAGCACGCACCACTCTTACTGCGGCAGCAAACCATACACGAGCGATCCGTCTCTGAAAAGGAGAGACAATTAAACCCAGTTAAACCCAAGTGGGGTCGTTTTTAGAGCACAGTGAATGGGACGCCCTCACAACAAATCACTTCACATAATGAGACAAGCCAGGAAAACTCATCAAACATAAGCATTTAATATTAAAACAAAAATACTCATTGGTAAATACAGTGGGATCCAAAAGCATGAGACTTCACTGATAATGATTAGAACTGGAACTAAACAGAAGGTTTTGGAATTGTGAATAATGTAAAACAAAAAAGGAAATGTTCAGTATCAGACAACACTGATGGATTTGATCTAAGCTGGATCGTCAGGTTTTACATAAACTTGTGGAGTCTGTTCCAGCTAGAGTGCACATTGACATTAATGCAAAAGTTGGACATAAATACTATGAAATTCTGAAATTGATGTAAATATTTCTAAGATTCTACATTTCACTCTAGTGTTTGCTGATAATATCATTTTTGTTTTGTATTATCAACATGATAATATTTGTCATTTCAGTTTGTATTAAATTAGAACCATTTTCGCTAGTGGTGTCAGACCTTTGGACCCCACTACATGTCCGTTTAGTGAGCGCATGCTAAATGATTAAAAGAAAATGCACAAAGCAGACCATTGCAGGCGCACGAAAGCAGGTTGAGGACAGCCTCACAGAATGGTATACACTCTCCATTCAGACACTGTCCATTGTCCACACAAGTGGTGTTATCAGGCAGGTTCTCTGGAGGAGGACATTCACTGCTGTTACCTATTGAGACAGAAGAGAGGAATTATAAAAAAATCTTTATAAGCTATTCTTTATTTACACTGGCTCTGTAGAAAATGCGTTAATAGTGCTGTGAAGTGAAGTGACTTGTGGCCAAGTATGGTGACCCATACTCAGAATTTGTGCTCTGCATTTAACCCATCCAAGTGCACACACACAGTAGTGAACACACACCCGGAGCAGTAGGCAACATTTTTTTTGCCCGGGGAAAAAAAAACTCAGTCGTGGTAATAATGAAAAAAAAACATTGATGGAAGAAAATAATAACAATATACAGTACAATATATAAATAAAAAAATAAATATAAAACAAAAGTGTACAATTTTTTTCATCTTTTGTGTATTTTTGTGCATTATTATTAAAATGCAATAAAAGGGCTCCCAAGAGTCGCAACAGAAAAATATTCACCCTATCGCTTCAGTTCGAATCCCGACGATGCCGTAGACATCCGTGCCTGGGAGCCAAGGGAGTAAAACTGACCATGGGAGGAATGGCATGCTCTCTCTCTCCTGTCAATCACAGCAACACTAGCCAATCGTGGGAAACTGTGAGCTCATTTACGTGGAAGACGGCAAATAGCACTTTCCGAGTGTGTTACGCAGTCCTGCGAGGGTGTCTCAAAGAAAGCATGTGTTAGCCTTCACCCTCCCCAGCTGGTGTGGTATGACAGGGGAGAGCTGGCTCGGGGGTGGGAATTGGCAGATGATCAAATTAAGGAAAAAAATGGGGAAATTATATACACTGCCCTCCAAAAGTTTGGAAACGCCTGAACAAAATAGGGTTTTTGGGCAATATCAGCATAAATCCTCTTTAGTTAGTGACCATTTTGCATTGATAATAAGGGACAACACTAGGCATCCGAGCAGTCAGTTTATTCAAACATTGACTAGATATATTACTCCAAGCCTCCTGGAGGATTGCCCAAAGATGAT
>CM040993.1:9953700-9960558 GCA_022985145.1 Pangasius djambal | reverse complement strand
TGGAAGAATGGTCAAAAATTCCTATAAACACACTCCTCAACCTTGTGGACAGCCTTCCCAGAAGAGTTGAAGCTGTAATAGCTGCAAAAGGTGGACCGACATCATATTGAACCCTATGGGTTAGGAATGGGATGGCACTTAAGTTCATATGTGAGTCAAGGCAGGTGACCGAATACTTTTGGTAATATAGTGTATCTACCATGTGATTTACATCGCTACATAATTTAGCTTCACTGCCTTCTCAGTGTGTGCATATACATTATGAGATTACGTTAAGTAAACCTTTTACTCACCTTTGGAACACACTCCTCCAGGAGCCTCTTCTTTGGCAGGGGCGACGTAGGCAAGGCCTAGTGTGCCCTCATCAAAGTCCTGATAGGTGAACAAGTGAGCCAAACACACTTTGGAGGCATTCTCTGCGATGTCAATGCTGAATTGCTGCAGGAAAGAGAAGGTTTATACTTTTAAAAGTATATTATTGAACCAATTGTTCTGACAGGGATGTTTAAGGACTTTGCTCTGTAGCCTTTTCCATTCAAGTGCTGTTTAATGATGTTGTCCCGAGAACTTCAGGAATATATAATAAGTGTTATTTCTGCATATAAATACATACTTGTTCAAATTTACAAGTACAAATTCAAAAGAAATTGTGTGGGTAAATTTGATGTGGATATATATACTAGAAGTACATACTTTTTTTGTACTGTTTTGTACTTTCGTATTGTACTTAAACTGCCAAGTATATAGGATGCCTTTGTGTGCTGTAGCATTACAATTTCCCTTCACTTGAACTACGGGTCCAAACCTGTTCCAGCATGACAGTGCTTCTGTGTACAAAGCGAGGTCCATGAAGACATGGTTTGTCAAGGTTGAATGACCTGCAAAGAGCCCTGAACTCAACCCCACTGAACACCCCAGACCTCCTCACCCAACATCAGTGCCTGACCTCACTATTGCTCGTGTGGCTGAATGAGTAAAACCGTGCTTCAAAATCTAGTGGCAAGACATCCCAGAAGAGTGGAGGATATTCCAACAGCAAAGGGGGACTAAATCTGGAATGGGATGTTCATATGGGTGTGAGGGTCAGGTGTCGACAAACCTTTGGCCATATAGTGCATATTAAATAACAAAAGCAAAAGTGTTTGTATACTTATTTTCCATCATTGTATCTATTCACATGTTTCTAAGGCTTATATGTCATATACCATGATGATGAAGTGAAACTACTGTGTACATTCAGTGTGACACCAGAAATTTATTGAGAGAACCTCTCTCTCACCTCCAGAAGTCTTTTCACATCCCACACATCTTTGTTCTTCACTGGACTCCCCTTCATGTTGTAGTGATTTTGTCCTGGTTCCACTTTAGTGGGTGATTTGTTGATCATAATCTGACAACACCAAATGTCAACATGGATCATACTTATGGCATGATCATAAAGATCTTCAAAAGCACTGATGTCACACATTAACACAAACCTGCTGGATCTGAACACCGTAGCCCTTAAACTCCTCATCCCAAGATGTGTTTCTGTAGATGTCATCCACCCGGTCAATCAGCTCAATCTGCAGGCACAACAGCACATCAGCCAACACACTGAATACTCCAGATATACAGCAACGTTCAGTCCAAATGGACACCCACTTGCTTTAGTCCATTGGTGCATCTGTATAGCAGCTTCAAAGGATATTCTCCATTATACCACAGCACTGCTGAATTCTCGAATTTGATTGGCTAAAAGGAACTGATTACTGTTCTTTAATAGTAGCTCTCATAGTAGAGCTGTATTGAAAATCACAGGTTTATATTCAACTCACTCACATGCTTATACTAAATGGATTAAAATGTACTGTTATTTAAAAATGTATAATAATAATAATTGTTAATATTGTGAATGGTTAATATGGCAAAGCTTTCTATAAGAAGACGTTTATTCAACGTTTATGGAAGGAGTCTCCAGTGTCGCTGCTTTGTAACAGTCAGAGGTAAATTTGTTCCGTTATGTGTTACACAGTGGAAAAGTCTAAGGACAGAATTTTTTTTTCATGAAAAGGGAGGGAACAGCTGTTTATAGATGCCATAACGTGACTAATTATATATAACTATGTATAACGGAGCTAATTTGTTTCAGGGTGTTCCACAACATTAAATGTAACTAAAAACAATTAAAAAGCACAATGTGTTGTTCTTTCATTAATAATAAATGTGATTGCTGGTAAATTGCTGTGGTATAAGAGGAATTAAAGAATTTGTGGCATGCTGTTATGGGAAAACAATTAACTCTGAGGTGGTAATAGTAACTCTACTTGATTTTTTCCCCCTATAACCCTATAACAGCAGGCCAAGTCAAGTTCCATTCTTTACTTCAGTGAAATATTCCATCAGTAGGTGGTTGCTGGGACCACTGACAGGTTTTGTGCAGTCTAATTTGTTGTCATATTTTGCCCCAGATTTGCCTCTTTACAGAAATTTTTTAAATCAGAGTTTTCTAAATCAAATTTTTATTTTTTCAATCAAAATTGTTCATCAAAACCTCAGTCAACACTAGCAGTCAAAATGTATTATCTTGTAGTTTGTGGCTTTTCATTAATCGATTTTCAAGAATACTCAGCATTTTCAGCCTAAACTCTAAATACCACATTTGTAGTGTATGTGTGATTACCACAGTCAAGAATTCTAACACACTTCCTTGTACTAAGAACTGGACAGAAAACTGGTTTACTCTGGCCTGAACTGGCAGTGAACTCACAGAGTGATCAGAGGTGCACGTGAAAAAAATATGACAACTGAATTTTAAGATATGCTCTGTTTTTCATTGGTCTACAATTTAAAATAGTCCTGTAGCCTTAGATGCTGGCTCCAAACTCCATGAACAGGCTGTTCTCACCAGGTAGTTGATGGTGGTACTCTCCTCCTTGCGGCCCATGTGTCTGAAGAAGCGATAATCCGCCACCAGCAACAGAGGACATGTGTTCTTCCTGTGATCGACCGCCTGCCTCCGCACTCTCAGGTGATCTAGCAAAAGTGTGTGAGGAAGAGGGAATTTAGCAGTCGTCATTCTTAATCAGGAAAATGTTGAAGTTACTCTACTCACAGGGCCCCATTATTTTACTTTATAAAGCAAATAGCAACCTCTAAACACAGGGGGAAAAAAATCACTTTTAAATTGCTACTTAAATCGATATTAAACTCAATGTTAAAAATGTTACATCCTTAACGCTAAAATTTCCCCAATATATATATTCATCCATTAGGTAATCAAAATGTAAAGCAGAATAATTATTTGTTAAATGTCTTATTATACCACGGTATTGTAGGATTTTATATATATATATATATATATATATATATATATATATATATAAAAATTTCTATAGTAACAAAAAATTTCTATAGTAACAACTAACACAGAAACTTGTCTAGTAGACACACAGACATATTTTTTAAAAAGTATGTGCTTATGGATTTGGTGAAGTTTTTTGCGAGAAGATGTCTATTCAGCGATTGTTACCTCTAACTTTAAACAGAAAAGTTAAAGTTGCAGTGTCTCCAGGATGGAGGACTTTTCTCCATAACATGACAAGAGAGAGAGAAAAAAGAGGCTGATAAGGGAAGGACTGTTTATAGCTGCTATAACGTAAGTGATAATAAAACCTGTTTTGTGGACGTTCCACAACGTGAAATGCAACTATATGGATAAACAGTATGACGTGTCATTCTTTAATGAATATAAAATTGTTGGCTTTGGCATGTTGTGGTTGAACAGGAAAATATACTGAAAATACACTGCTGTTATAGGAAAATAATCAACTTCAGAACCCCCCACCCCAATTAAAAAAAAAAAAAAACAATTATTATTTTCTTACAACAGCATTATGATTTTTCATTACACAATGCCATACAAGCTACTAAAAATCTCGTGCCCCTTGGAAATGCCTCTAGCTGGTTAGCTAACTAGATCAGAGTTAGATCACGTTTTTTTAGTCTTAATTTGCACGGTCGTTTTCTCATTCCCACTTATTTAACAGAAGATAAATCTGTCAAAATATACCATAAAAACTACAACTATGTTCATCACTAAGATTAGCTAAGGTGGATAGCTAGTTTAGTAAGCAAGTTCTGTGGTTAAAAGCTTCTGGATACGAGGTCACCCGATAATCTCAGACCAAAACTGTTAATAAATTTGACCCAAACATCATCCTACACGTAATGCGAATCAGACATGCATGAGGGGTTACACAGTCAAAATCAGGTTTTTTTTAGATAGTTGTTTTGTATCCCACAAACACTGACAGCTTTAACGTTAGCAGGTTATAAAAATAGCATTTTCAGACAGAACCCGTGCTTTAGCTTCATTCCCTGAAGTGGTGATAGTGGCTGTGAATAAACTGCCTTTGTAAGAAAAAGGCATTTACTGCAGTGTGTGCAGTTTAGTGGCTCGCTCTGTGAAGGAAGCAGTAAAAGATGTACTCACATAGATCATATAGATAACTACGATGGGAGATTGATCAAAATCCACCCAAAAGACAACATTTTTATTTTGAACTTATGTTTAGCTATTTGCTGCAATAATGCTATTTAATTATCAAACAAAAGAAAAATCACAGATAATTAAATACCCAAACTGCAGGACTCCAGCACCTACTAGTTCCACTCAGCCCTAAAAAAGCAAATCACCTCATCTGTACTGAAGAACAGTAAACACTATTCCTCTTCCAACCCACACTCCCTCTGTGCAGCCCCCCCCAACCCCATCCACAGATCATTAGTTCCCTGTGCTGTTACTAGCAGCTCTAATTAGGCCTCCATAAATAATGAAGTATCGCAATGAGGAAAGATTCCTGCTGAGCATTTACATACACAGACCACAGAGCTGAATGCTGTGTTTGAGGCCCTACCCGTGAAGCAGCCAGGTTGTCATTTCAGGAATTCAATCCGTACACATGACACATAAAGTCAGATATTGTCAAGATACAATAAAAACACCTACATATACAGCTCCAAGCAGTCTGAAGTTATCAGAGCAAATTAAAAACAAAACTGGGTGTTGAGCGTTCATTTCTGTTTTCTTGCACTGCTTTAGAAATAATAATAATGTGAAATGATTAAGTTTGAATTGCAGGCTGTAATACAGCTCACGGGCTGTTTAGATTATGGCCATGAACTGTATACTATAACAGGAATATTATAGTTTGTAATATATATTACAGAAATAGAGCTCAAGGAACCATACCGCATTTGTCTGGTGTAACTTTGAGTAACATGGGAGCGTATTAAATGCAGCACTGCTGTGGTCTGATGTAAAATGGGCTTAAGAGAATCTCCAGATTAGATAAAGAATATAGGCTAATAAAATGTAAGTATGTTTAAGAAACGTACAGTTTTATTTAATACTTTAAAATAGTTTATCTACACAGAACTCCACAATAACGGATGGGGTCACCTGCATCTCAGGCAAGCCCAGGGCTGAGAGCCTACACGTTAAAGGTCATGATAAAATTATGCTATTTCCTTATGATTTTCTTTGTCTATAATATTTTCACCTTCTGTGATTCTGTGATCCGTCTGTGGCAGCATACTGCAGGCCCATTTCATGTTCAAATGCATTTCAATACAAAGATGTCAATGAATTTAAATTCTAATGCAGTAAATGAGGAATTTGACAGCACTAAATTCCCACTTGAACTCTAAATCGCTCACCTTCCTCTTCTTGTTTTTCCTCTGCTGCCGTGGCTGTGCGCACATGCTCAGGCAGGAGCTGACTGGCCTCAGCCGTGATGTAGCCACACACTTTAGGAGCGGCCAGACGGCTCACGTTCCGGATGTCCTCCGAGCGATACACCAGCAAGCGGCCATCCGGGGGGCCTTGAGTGAGCCTCCACAGCGGCTACACACAGCAGACAAAACATATATAAGATAATCACACATGGCACAACATAATAGACATCAGCACCTGCATCACCGGGGTCATTCTACATTCAGTTATAAGTTATGTTATTAACTTTAGAATAAAGCAAAGTGAATTTTGGGGCTCAGCTGTGCTGTGCAGAGAACAATTTAAGCAATTTCCCCCTGGGATTAATAAAGTTCTTTGAATCTTGAAGAACAGATATGAAGAAAGCTATGGCAATGAGTAGGTGATGTGTGTGTGTGTGTGTGTGTGTGTGTGTGTGTGAAACCAACCTCTATGTTGTACTCAGCCTCATCGGTCAGAATGTGAGCAGTGAAGTCGTTGTCATCAACATGTGCCTGTACACGTGAGTTCTCCTCCCCTGCATGTGGAGGGTGTAAAGTTAATACCAGAACCCAGAAGGCCTGACACAAAAAACCTACTACCCACAACATGCAACACCTAGGCTCTGAATTATTATTAATTACTATGAATTATTCAGTAGCTACTGTAAGAAGAATTATGTCTCTAACAACATTTACTGCATTTGCGTATAATATTCATTTAGGCTGTGAGAATTATACAGATTCTAGTAGAAATATGAAGAACAATACAGAACGTGTATATGACAAAAAGAGTTTTCAAAACAGAAACTGAATGTAAAACAGAATTTAATTGAATGTAAAAAAAAATGATGAGTCTCAAAAATATCCCACAGAAGTTTTAAACAGTTTAGCTCAAATAGCATATCTTTGATCCATATTCAAATTTTTGTCCTATTCTCTCTCTCTCTCTCTCTCTCTCTCTCTCTCTCTCTCAAACACACACACACACACACACCACAAATCAAAAAAATACATGTAAACTCTTCCAGCTGTACTATACTCCTATGTCAAATTAAACACCACATTAGCACATATGAATGACAGAGAATCACTTGAATTATTCATGCTTCGTGACTGACCGAT
>CM040993.1:9933700-9948700 GCA_022985145.1 Pangasius djambal | reverse complement strand
ATTTTACTTTTTTGCAAAATAGCTATATGTAAAGAAACAACAACAACAACAACAACAAAAAAAAGAGATATAGCAATTATAGTAAAATAGTCAATGACAGGGCGGTGAAATGCGGCCTTTACTAGCTCACTGTATTATTTTCCAACAGCAGCACACCCCATCAGGTTTTATTCCCCTTATACCACAGTGATTTGCCAATGATTCCAATGACATTTATTATAGATAGACATGCTCGAATATAATTACATGTAATGTTGTGGAAAGTCCATGAACAAAATTGGTTC
Source organism: Pangasius djambal (assembly GCA_022985145.1). Classification (NCBI taxonomy): domain Eukaryota; kingdom Metazoa; phylum Chordata; class Actinopteri; order Siluriformes; family Pangasiidae; genus Pangasius; species Pangasius djambal. The sequence continues at coordinate 9,948,416 of CM040993.1, read as the reverse complement.
CTGTTATCATTTACATTTTTAATCAATATTAAATAACAGCCCTACTGCTGACTGATATAAAGTGCTGACACTGGAGACTCCTTCCACAGAGGCTAAATAAACATTTAAAAGCCAAATTATTACACATTCTTTTATCTGTTTCTTTGGAGCATCCAACATACAAGACCCTGTCCAAGTTGTTAGAACATGTGCATTAATATAAACCTGTGGGCAGTGTTGTTGTAGAGAATCAATCAACAGCTTCTGACCAATCAGAATCGAGAATTCAACAGCGCTGTGGTATAATCTCAAACACCGGTGTTTCTGTTTTGATCAAACTGGTTGCAAAGCTGTAGCACTTTCCTTCAGCTGCGTGTAACTTACTGTGAGGTTGTCTCTAAGTAGCTGCATGATGAGTGTGCTGTCTTTGTACGAGTCTTCATTAAGCGTGTCAAGCTCAGCAATGGCTTCATCAAAGGCCTACAGGCAGAGTTAGAATTTGAGTAAATTCAGTTAATGGGTCTGAACAGAATGAGTTCCTGTGTAATGAGCCATCACCCACCTGCTTGGCCAGGGTACAAGCCTGCTCGGGAGAGTTGAGGATCTCGTAGTAGAAGACGGAGAAGTTGAGAGCCAGACCCAGGCGGATAGGGTGTGTGGGCTGCATCTCCTTCTTACTAATGTCAAACGCATCCTGATAGGCACTCTGCGAGTTGCTTATTGTGTCTAAGAGGATGGAAAGGAAAATGGTTAGGATATAAAATATTAAGTGGTAAAATTAATACCATGCATTATTAAATACTAACTAGTGTTAGGCTGTGCAGAGGATGCCAGTCTGAAATTTCTAAAAGATGATGTTTAGTAATCATATCTAATCTGGCAAAAGGTAGTATCAACTAATTTTAACAAAACCAGACATTTTTGTCATTTTATTTAAGGGATTAAAAACCTTACTGTTAGCAGTTAAACAACACTCAGTCAAGCTTTTTGGTTACTACTTGTTGAGTTGGACATCAACTAACCCGTCTATAAGCAGTTACTAGATTTTGCTAGCTATTTTAAAAATAAATAAATAAATAAATAAATAAATATAATATAATATAATAAAAAAATTCTTCCACTGTATAAATCGTCTTATATCTAGTATTAGATTCTGTGCATCATTCACTCATTCCTTCATTTATTTAGGATTTAATGACATTTCATTAAGCAGCAAATACTACACATACATATGTGCATAACAATCTATTCTTCATATCTTACTGCTCTCCTTTATCATCAATACAGAAAAAGAGCACTGGATGAATATGCGATTTTCTGATCTAAATCCAACCAGGAGCCAGAAGACTGTTGGTGGGAGAAGGCAGTGGATTCTCTCGAAGCTCGGCTGAGCTCAGGGTACTGATTGGTGTTACTCGCAAATAATTCATTTGATTTTGATGATCTAACATGCCCTGCCATCATGATCTAATTTCTGTAATAAAATAGTGAAATGTTTTTTTTTGTCCCTCAATTTCTGTCTTTCAATCTTCAAATTTGAGGAAAATGTACTCAGTCATAAGAACGCTGGAGCATTACAAAATTTTCAAAAGTGTAATTTTCACTGCCCTAGGTTGTGAACTCTGTGTCACTCTGCTCTAGATCAGTGACCACAGAGTGCAGCAGTGTGGTTTTCCACAACAGGAGCTGATAGATCTTGTAGAGAGAGTGCCAGACAGGTTCAGAAACTGCTGACCTGCTGGTATTTTCAAGCACAACAGTCCCTTGAGTTTACACAGAATGGTGTGAAAAACACCACAACATCCTGTGAGCAGCGGTTTTCTGAGCAGAAACAACTTGTCGATGAGATGAGAAAAGAATGGCCAGACTGGTTTGAGCTCAGTGAAACTGGGCAAAACCATTACCTGGTCTTCTTCCAATCCTCAACTGCCCAGTTTCAGTGAGCCTGTGCCCACTGTAGCCACAGATTCCTGCTCTTGGCTGACAGGAAGGAGTGGAACCCAGTGTGGTCTTCTGCTGTTGTAGCCCATCTGCCTCAAGGTTTGGCATGTTGTACTTTGAGATACTTTTCTGCTCACCACAGATGTAAAGAGTGGTTATTTGAATTACTGTAGACTTTCTGACATCTTGAACTTCTCTGGCCATTCTCCTCTGATCTCTCTTGTCAACAAAGCATTTTGGGTTTTTTTTTTTAACCCCACACCATTCTGTGTAAACTATAGAGACTGCTGTGTGTGAAAATCCCAGCAGATGGCCATATGATTGGCTGACTGAATCTGCAGGCGTATATGTTCCTATTAAAGTGGTCAGCGAGTGTAATCCAATCCTTTTATCTTTAAAATAAATGGTGACTATGTATTTTGCTTATTTCCACCCTGTTATTGATCAGTTTAGGGATTAAAAATAAGAACCTAAAATTACTAAATTACATTTAGTTACAAATTTGTATTAAAGGAAAGCAAAACACACTTACCCTTCTTATCATCCCCGGAGGCAACCTCTGCAAGATATCTATAGTAGTCACCCTTCATCTTTAAATAGAAGACTTTGCTCTCAGCATTAGAGGAGTTATCAATCAAATATTTGCTCAGGAGCCCCTGAGAAGAAAGCAAGAAAAAGAAAATGAGATGGAATACTAATTCTTTTACAATATGTAAGAAATAAAGATATTTAATCAGAAATCTAACTAGTTTTAATAGTTTTAATGCCAGTGGGCTGCCACTCTCAGGCTAGCATCAGATTACTATATTATATGCAGACTAGTAAGGAGTTGTAGTATCTATGGCACAAAAATCATTCTCTATACCCAGTTTATACAAAAGGAAACAGTGCAAACTTGACTACAACACCTTGCTCTTCCTCTGGGAGTTGGTGTTTAAATGCAGTTGGATGCAAGGGCATCACATTTGTGTAAAAAAAACACCACAATGCACATGATCTTACACACACATGTGATGCACAAATGTGCGAGTTTGTGTATGTGTGTCTGTGTGTGTGTGCGCAGCCTGCACACATCCTGTGTGAACCCAGCCTTTTCCTTTAGCTTCTGAGGTCAGTGATGATAGCCTAAAATACTCCTTCACCCACGATGCTGTTGAGCCGACACGAGGTGTGTCAGCACATGGTTATTCTAAACAGCGAGGCTGCATTGTGCTGCACTTAGGTTCAGCCGTAATGCTCTATTACCAGCTCCAGCGAAAAAGAGAAAAAGGCCAATGTACAGCGGGTATAAAGCCAGCACCTGCTCCATCATCATAATCATACGTTTCCATTTACAATTTACTACCAATCAAGGACATTTCAACCACATTCACTCTACAAATGTGTTAAATATAAAGTCAGATTTTTTTTTTTTTTTTTTTTTTAAATCTCTGAGCTTCCACAACTAAAGCTAACAGCACTCCAGATTCACAGCCATCCTCATAATTTGGTGGTGGTAATTAAAAGAGGCCTTTATAACAAAGCTGCAGTTCCACAAGCGAAGGGAGGAGAAACCACAAGTAGTGCGTCGAGGTTAAACAAAGCAAACCTCACCAACACTACGACTGCTTCCTCTCAGAAGAACGTGCACAGTCTATAGACGGCCCCTCTATCAATCACTAATTATTATTATAATATTAATAATAATAATAATAGATGAATGTTCAAGATTCAGTGGTCTAAATTTACTGCATATGACAAGTTTAGCAAAATGTAGAAACACCTATCTATCTATCCATCCACACACTCACACAATGCATGTGACCCAAGGACTGGACTTCATGTTACACAGTGCAATAATGAATTGTTCATCCGTTTCAGACCAACCCTGATTTCCCAGACCTATACAATCAGGGAGGCAAGAGATAAGCAACACCTACAACCAGGGCTGGGTGATATTATATCAAGACAGTGATAAATTAAATCACAGTACAAATATCCGAGATAATACAGGCATCATCGGTTCTTTCATAAAACCAGCTGAGTACATTATTACTCACAGTAGCCAGTTATACTGTACTTTATATTACAGTACTGAGTGTTTCATTTACCCTCTTTTTGTGTTGGACTCTACACTACTGTATACTTGTGTCATATCCCACACTCTCAACAACTGGTTAGATTTAAAACTGAGGACACTAAAATCTCTAGTGAAATGATAAGAAGCCATTAGTGACATCCATCACATATGGAGCAAGAAACACTGGATTCCTTTGTCTCTGCTTAGTGACTGTGCATGTAGGACGTTCATGTGTAGGAGGCTATGAACCAACACTAGGGGGCTGAATTAGGTAATCTGAGAGGAAACTACTGCTGCGTCCACACATTATTATTATTATTATTTTTTTTTTTTGCTCTAGTAGATGCTGGAGGAAGTACTCCGTTGCAGAAACCTTTGCATGCAGGTCACAGAAGTAGCCCAAACCAATATAAATCAAATGCATGTTCCTTACACGAATGGTTCAACTGAAAATATAGACTAATATGGCGGACATGTAAGGAAAGTCTATGGTGCTAGAAAACATTAGTAGTTTAGCTTCAGTCTAAAACTAAAGAAAAACACAGAATAGCTGAGAATTTGTCCATTTTTTTGTCCAAGCTATTCCTTCAATAACTGACAAAAACTCAAAATATAATTAGGTGTCAAAAAAAAAAAAACCCTACGAGCTTGTCTAACAGATTCAAACGTGAGAACCAACCTGCTAACCTCTGACTGACACACACCATGAACGTCAGGACCTCTGGTAAAAACAAGATCATATTTCATTCTAAAAGATCATATTCAGTGCTCTGGAGTAACCTTTCAGCAACTAAACCTAGGACTAAGGGAGCAGTGCGTCTCTCCGATGCTGCTCCTCTGCCTGGATGTGGGAGGAGAGGGACGCAGCATTTCTGCCTGCAGCACATATTGATCGTAAGCGGTTGAAAGGGTAGGTCATTCGCCTCTGCACCACTGTTACAGGAATCAGTCGCTGCATTGCTCTGGAGGAGCTTCACATGTGAGCACCGCAAAGTTTTCTCTTGGCAGCATCTTTACACAGTGTACAACCTGCGCCATAGTCTTAATTCAAAGAGAAACACTCCTCTCTTGGCAAATCTGCTTAACATGAAAATACCTTTCTAAGCAGCTGTACACCTGTGAGCTTTCATGGGAATATAAATGCATTTATCAGGTTATGTATTGATCTTGATCGTGCAACGAATGCTCCAGTAGTCGACTGTTTTCATACAGATGTGCATTAAACATCCATTTCGATGCAGTTCATGCCTTTCTCGGATCTTATTAATATTAAGCATCTAACAACTACTGTCTGGCTGGCACTTTGTTGGCAAAACCCCAATATCGTGTTGTGTAATCTGAAATAGTAGTTGTTTTTTACTGAAAACCTATACGATATAAAGTGATCCTGGTAGATTTTAACAGGAGCATTGCCATGCCTTACCAGCACGTCGTGGCAGATCTCCCGCAGCTCGGCCTCCACTTTCTCTCTGTACTCCTTCACCATCTGAAGCTTCTTGTCGCCGCCGTCCGTCTTCTGCTCGATGCTCGAGATGACTCTCCACGCCGATCTCCGGGCCCCCACCACGTTTTTGTAAGCGACTGAGAGCAGGTTCCTCTCCTCGTTGGTGAGCTCGGCTCCTTGCTCAGTCACTGCCTTCATGGACGCCGCCATGTCGTCGTAGCGCTCGGCCTGCTCCGCCAACTTGGCCTTCTGGATCAGCTCTGTTTTATCCATGCTGTGTCCGCGATGTGAAGTCTACGGCAGTCCAATAAAAGGGGAGTGAAAGCGAGCGAAGGAAGGGACTACAGGCCCGATCGGGGACGTGTAAAGCGAGCTGCTGATGTGGTTATCCCAGGCGCACCTGCAAGATCAGATCAGATCAGAAGGCGTGGACGTTAGCGATAACGTTACCGGAACAAGCTACAGTGCAGGCTAAAATGGTCAATGATCTCTGAGCTATCTGTGCTGCATGCCACGCAAAGTGAGCTACAATGCAAGGCGGATTTCCAGGAATGATCTAAAAAAAGAGCCGCGTGTGAAATGTGAAGCAGGAGGCACCTGTATGTATGTATGTACCTGACTACCCTGCTGTCTTTAACACCTCGAGCCTGTTAGACTGCTGGTTTTAGCATGCAATTCATCGACACGACCCGGGTTACGGCTACTAATACTCTTTCCTGCAATACACACAAAGCCTTAAACAGTGCATCTACTGTTACTACTACTAGCTAACATTGGCTAACTGTACTAATATTACTACTACTAGCTAGCTAGTTTACCAGCCCAGACACCAGAACACGACAAGCACCAGTCTAACTAAGCTATTGTTGCCAAAGCACAAGAAACCACACGAAAATGCTAGAAATTTATGTTAAACACAAAAAGGGAGTTGATATTTACCAGCTATATGTACAATTTAAACGGTTAGCTCTACAATCAGCTTTTTTCAACGGCTAAAAAACGAGCTCGTGCGTAACGGCTGCTGATTTTCTCACTCTAACCTAAAGTTAGCTATCCGGCTAACATTAGTTAGCTATTCAGCGAGTGAATTTATCTCTGACAAGTCGTTTTTCTTCACGGCGATTTTTATGCATAAATATTTTCAAAAAGTGCGATTTTCTCCAAACTACCGCCGTGACAAGGACGGAGGGGAAAATGCCAACCTTTACGCGGTTCAGAATCCGCCACTCCGCAAACCCAGCAGCAGCGAGCGACCCTCTTGTGGTTGGTTTGGAGGGAGAACGGATTCCGACTAACGTCAACCTAGCATGAAAAAGAAGGCGTGGTCACAACCGCGGAAATCCAATGAGATTGTTCTTTGACAGCTCGAAACCGATAGAATTGACCAATACAGACTCAGGGCGCGGAATAAAGGCGGGCTTCGACTGAGGCCACGGACTTTAGACCAATTAGATCAAGGAAAAATACGTCACCATCGCCATGGTTACAGGGTCCTCCTCCATATTGTACACTCAGCGGGCGTGGCTGGACTCCAGAGATGGTGGTGTAACCCAGAAAATGAGTAATGTCGCTTTCGTGCATGTAAATCGTCCCTAAGTGCTTTGCAGTTCATAATTGTATTAGTCTTACAAGAACATATTCATTGTTCTATTGTACTGAATAAGCTTTGCTTTGAAAATGATAGCCAACAGGGTAGATGAATAAGTAAATATAGATTCATGATAATCATTACAGGTTCCTGTTAGTTCCTGCTGATTTTGTAATGGTTTGTAATGGTTAATAAAGGTTTTGTGGTTTCCTTAATGGGAAACCTCAACAATTCATCAAACCTCCTACAGGTCTCTGCATATCACCTTATAGTGATAAGCTGTAGCTTTAAGGTTATTGGACATAAGACGAACTGGTGTAAGAAACACTGCTATATAGCATCCATAGTTTCCTACATAGTACTGGAAAATGTGAAGATTAAACTACTGTGTTAATGACACCCTGAATACATCTCGAACCGAATTATGAATGAGTGGACCCTTAGAAACCATTAAAACCCCAAATTTCAAAGGGAATATAGTCGGTGGAAACCACTAGGAAAATTGCCTTTAGTGAGAGTTATTCATTTTTATCAGTGTTTAGTCTATGTATCATAGCTGCGGGATAGAGTGCTACATACAGTATGTAACAGTAAATCTGATTTGTGATAATCATGAATGTCAGGAAAATAAAGCTTGACTCCTGGCGCTAGCCAGAATTCCACTTTATCGTTTTTTTGTGGTTGAATTGTTATGCCAGCTAGCTTGGTCTCATCTCCATTAAAGGTGGACAATGATTCTTGTTTGGTGGTGAAGGTTTATTTTCTAGTAAAAGCCAGAGCTTTAACTGGACCTCACAATGAATTTCCCAGTTAGTTAATATTTTGGTAATATCATGGTTTGCATCCAATGCCAGTTGCCAATGATTCAATTTGGCCAGCAGATCATACATAAATGAGCTTCCAGTGTATGGCGGAATCACTTCATTGACATTTTTACTGAATTGATCAGTTGGTTTATTAACAGATTCAAAGCTCACTTGATTCAATTGATTAGCTAGGAGAAAAAATATTTATTCTGATGCCTTGTATAATGATTTACCATTTTACAAAGGTCATCCCAAAGACGCTGAATTGTCCTCCATACTCTCTGTAATGAATAAACAGCAGGCCAATGCATTTGTAGTGGAACAGTGTAAGTGCAGAAAGAGGAAGTTGTATGTAAGAGAGAAACTGAAGTATTGTAAATGCACAGGGCACTTAGGATGCTTACCTATGCAGAAAGCAGTGAGGAGATAGCAGTATTGATTGGACTTGCTTGCCCATTTTCAAGTTCCCAGGTAGTTTCTAACGCTGATGGTGTCACTGACTTAATCCATTTTCACATTAAACATATTGTTTTGTTCCTTTGGACTCAAGCTGTAATAGGTTATAAGAAACACTACTCTTAAGATTTCCTTCACATTTTTTCTTTAGTGATTGTGGCATAAATTGGATGCTGTTACGGAAGTAGGCATGCCGTACCTTTGTTAATTACTGTTACTAAGAGAAGGTTCCATAGCTCAAGATCTGAACATCTAAGACATACCTACTTAACATATTGTAATTTGGAAGCTGTCCGTTATTCCACTTCAAATACTCATCCAGAACAAAAGCAAAAGAGCTTCAGAGCTGACCAATCATCTCTGAGAATTTCATCGCCCTCAGTGTGTAATAATTGGTAACTCTGGTGATGGTGTACACTAGCTTCTTATTAGTGCCAGAAACATGGATATAATGGGTAAAGCCTGATTTATCAAACCAGCATAGTTTAGTGGTGCAAAAACATGTCAAAATTACTTGTTTCATACTTTAAATATATTTGACTCAGGCGCCAGTGTGGTGCCTTGATAGTAAATGGTGGAATTTCACTGCAGATCTCACCTGGTGTCCATTTTGTTTAAGAACAAAGGGTCACCTGATATGCCCTGTATGAGGAAAACTGCAGATCTGTTACAAGGGTTGGAATGTTTCCTTGCGCTATAACCCCCTCCTATTCTAAGGGGTAATGCCAGAAGATCTAACAGTCCTGTTTGCTGATATATGCTTTGCAGATCCCAGGCATGCATTCCATCATTTCCACTCATTTCCATGACAGATATCTGGATGGTTTCAATCCTGGAACAGTTGTTTTAGTCCCTTAACAGCTTGTAGTGAAAAATTATGCATTTCATATCTTACATCATGCCGCATCTTTAGATAATCCTCTCTATATCCATGTAATCTTCACCAGGATGTTAGCTAATGTGGCAATGAAGAGCAATAACACACTCATGCTGCCATGTAGCAAATGTCCCAGCTACTCGGCTTCAGCCACTCCATTATCTAAAAAGCATGCACGGGAGCTTCTAGCTGTGGTGGATGTGTCGGTGTCCGCAGGGAGCTATATGCTCTAAGGGTTCATTTATCTGGAGTTCTGAACTACTACATCTACTGAGTTCTCAGTCCTGTAAAACACTAATATAGTGTTAGAAAAAAAGAGCGGAACAGAGAGAGGTGTTTTATAGGCAGCTCAGGCAGGTTACAGGTTAGCCACATGGGAAACACTGAAGGTCCACTAAAAAGAGTTTTGGCTCCTAATAATCTGACACCAGTGAAACCTTGTTTTAAAACTAATTCTATCGGTCTATTCTAATTGATCAGTATGTTCAATATGTATGCCACAGGAAACTCCTACTTTACCCAAAATTAAAAAATTCCAGTCTGTATGAAAATACATTCAAAATACATAAATATAAATATGCCATTTGGAAACACCCTATGTTCTCTCATCACTAACTTTAGCTAACTTGCTAGTAAAATATCTTGCATTTTTCACACTGAGAAATAAGTAATTTAAAATAAGAAATCATTTTACTGTAATATTCTTAATGAATTAACAGTAGCCAAACCTGCCTAAATATAACATAACAGATTTCACTAACATTAACCAATTAGCTAATTTATTATGATGGTTCTGCAGCTAAATGTTTATAGGTATCATGTCATCCTCTAATAATTTGTGTATTGGACTGAAGCAGCTAGAAGCCTGTTTCATAGGATCACAAAGTGAGCTCATAAGTAATGACACTGAACATTTGTTTTTGCAGAAATAGTAGAAGAAATTTTGTTTTATATGAAAATGTCACATTTGCACTTTTTGGCCCAAATACTATTTTTACACTATTTTTAATAAGCCCTGACCAATTCATCACTGTATACACACAGTAGGTGTGATAGAGAAGGGAAACCACCAAACTTTATTGCACTCTGGCCTTTCTGCAGTCTTGTAGGGTCAAATCTATTACTCATGAAGTTCTTGCAAGTTAGAGTGATGGCACGTTATTAGTGGCACCATTGCTATTGTCCTTTTTAGCATTCTGTGTCCATTTCTCACCTCCCCCACCCAGTCTGCTCCTGTTCTCGATTGTGAACTAGATCAGTCAGGCTGTCAGCTAACACTCTCTGCATGGTCGATCGCTGTTACGTAATGTGTGTTCTTTCACTGGAGAGGAGGGGGAAAAAGAGGCTCAGGGCGTTGTCTGGCCTGCTGAAAACCTGCCTGGAAACAGAGCTTATCCAGGTCTGCTTACTCATTCTCTCTCTCTCTCTCTCTCTCTCTCTCTCTCTCACTCTCTCTCTCACACTCTCTCAATCACACACACACATACACACACATTACTATTTTTGTAGAATATTTCTATTGGGTTGTGTATTATGAGATATTGTATGATATTGATTTCTGTATTTTAGCTTAATATTGCTATGCCTACATCTAACCTTTTTAACCAAAAATACATTGGCTTTTCAAATAAAAGCTATATTTTTGTAGCCTAATTTCTTCATGGGGACCAGCCAAATGTCTCCATGAGATCAAATTCGTGACGTTGCCTACAATTTTGAGGACATTTGGTTTCTATGAAGATATAAATTCAAGCCTACACATGTACACTTTATTTCAATACACCCTGTAAATAAACAGACCTTTTAAGTATGTTGACTCAGAAAGTGAAAGGAAAATTATTGCAATCATACGTATTATTTGTATGGCATTATAAGAGAGTGAAGAAGTGAGTATAGAAGAAGAACAGTCTGGGTTCTGTTTATTTATAGTTAATTCAGCTAAACACTTTAAATTTCAGAGACACGTCTGTGACATTTATCTCCAAGCACATTATTAACAGAAGAAAAATAATTAATCAGGTTTTAATTATGATATGCTTGATTATACAGCCTGGTAAGACATTATGCTGCTGCTGTAATGAGGGCTCTGCTGAGTCTTGAAGCTGTGAGTTGGCAGCGCAGGCAGCACCATGCTGGCACACATCACTCATCCATAGTGCTAGTTTCATCACGCCCTCCTGAACTGGTGCACCACCTGAAATCGCCATCTGAAACCATGCTGGGGAAGGGAATCCTCCCCTGCTGAATCTTTTCTCTTTTTTTCTCTCCTCGCTATCAAGTTCTATCAAGCGGAGGTGATGTGGAGTGTTATTCCTCTTCAACGCTGTATAATATTCCAGTTTTATCCAATATATTAATGCTGTCTGTCTAATACAGAACAATTAATGGGATGGACCTGGGAGATTGTGAGTATTTTCTGCTCATAACTGTAGTGTAGAATCGTTACCGACAGACGGTTTGATCAATTTCCATTCATTTTCAATGAAATGGAGTTGTAATTACAGTAAACCATTCTAACCCTCACCCTTTATGTAAGCTGGATGTGCGGCTATTCAACTCTGAAGAAAACAACAGGAAATAAAAAGCTGAAATCAAATCATGACTCGATTTGTCTCGGAGTCATAAAGCTGTATCCGGACTGATTGTCTAATATCACGGCAATCAGAATGTGACGGCAGCAGAATGATGGAGGATGGCAGGGAGGATTTTTGGACCACAAAGTGGTGATAAAAGGGGAAGGAGAGGGTTGAGAGGAGGGGTGTTGAGGAGACTCCCCAGAGATGAGGATAGATATTAGTCTGATTGCAAGCTCCTGCGCAAAGCCTGCTGATTGTGTCTATGTCTGTTACCATGCAGATCTCATTCATTCATTTGCTAGGATAAACACTTTGCACCATGCACCACAGCAATAGAAAAAGTTTGCTAATATTTGATATCTGTTCTCTGGGAAAGCAGTTTCACTGCACTTACCTTTCTTTTGTTCTCTGCCTTGTCCGAAAGCCCAAAGGGCGTGACTGCTATCGCAGTGTCTTTTTACTCTCATTATCTGTCTCACTTGTGTGTAACTAAGAGCTTTCAGTACCACACCCAGGTGATTGTTGTAAGACTCAAGCACAGGCATAAATATTACATGAAGCACTTGATTCATGAAGCTTAATGACTCAGTCACAAGTTTAGGGTTTTACTCCTCTCCAGTCAGACAGTCAGCCAAGCTTGGGAAGTGAGGTGGGAGTTTCAAAAGGCACTAGTAGACTCTGTGCTTTTACAGTTACCTAAGATTCAGTTGTCTGTGCATATTCTAACAATCAAAAGTGTAGTCAGACATTGTGGTGTAAATTAGCTGAAGCTAGCTGTTTTGAGACTCAAAGTTCAAACAAATAGAGCACCTCCCTCAGCTGTCTGTGCATGCTTAAATAGTTAATAGTTAAAGGTATTGTTAGTTATACTTATCTTCAGTTAGCCGCAGTTAACTAATTTGAAACTCAAAACCTAAACAAATACACCTCCTTCCTTCAATGTTTCAACTAAAGCCACATTCTAAATGTTACTGCAAGAGAAGTAGTTTTTTTAATGTACAAGAATATGATTGACAGGCAAGCAGAGAAGACTTCTTCTCACGATTGTTTTTGAAGTTTTCTCCTGTTTACAGAGCCTGAGGCAGCCAAATAGATCTCAGCTTCTCCTCTGATATTATATTAACAGCTACCGCAGCTTTAAGATTAGCACTTTCCTCATTCTTATATATTGATTATATATTGAATATATATATATATATTTAAGTTGTGGAAAATGTATAAGATCAGGAAAACTGATTTGTACAGTGAATTGTACAGTGTTGTCTTCTTCTTGGATAAGAAGGTAAAGATTCATTAAGTGAAGCTGGTCCTGGATCAGTGTAGAAGGGTATCTGCTAGTACGACATTTATGGAAAAAAACAAACAAACAAACAAAAAAAACAGTTCCTCAATGGGTCTTAATCATCCTTAGCTTCCTGAAGGTATTCCATATGGAATCCTCTCTGAAAAGATAACCATCTGTCATAGAATTCTCCAAAAAAAATCTTTAAATTTTCCCCCAGAGGAACAGGCTAAATAACTCTTAACCCTATGTTTCACTGTAACAAGCAATATGGCGCACGTGTCACTACAACAACTACTACAATTGTCGCCTGTGGCTGTGAGCTGTCCAGGATTCCACTGAGTAATGGCAGTAGCTATGTATAGCTTTTAAAGCCAATTATAGAAATGCGAATTAAATAATATATTAATCAGTGTGAAAATTAGTTGTTTGATTTCCATGGTGTGAGATGGTTTCAAACTAGCTTCGTTGGCAGATTAACAAAGCAAACCATAGAATCTTGTGTACCTAAACTCCTAGGCAAGGAAACAGCCAACACAGAGGACATTGGGTTCGTGGAGTGAGTAAGGTAGCAGTTAGCTAGCATCACACTGTAGTGGTAAAAACCAAATTAGCCTGTTTAAATTTACAATAAGACGTTCAAAAGACTTTACTGCACCTGTCCCACAGCTGGCTGGCATGAATGCATGTTCTCGGAAAACAATGGCATTTCAGCTACCATTTTTGACAAGGGATCTAACCAAATAATAAGTGTGAGGGTTTGTTAACTATAGTACAGTAGCTACCATAATTAGAAATGCGTCAAGATAAAACTTGGTTATTTGAAGATTTGTGCTCCCACTTCCAACTGGTTTGGTGTGCTGCTGATGTTCATGGTTTAAAATGCATGTGGGTTATAGCAAGATAAAGAAATCTATAGTGGGATTTAAAGTATGACTGACATCATTCTGAGACTATTGAAGAAATCGCAGAGCTAGCCATCCTCCAAAAGCTTATTGTATGGGGACCCCCTATAGGCCCAGGATGTCAGAACCTCTCTGAGGTGTTTTGATGTATTACATTGAGGCACAGCATTGCTTTCATTTCCGAAGCTATAAAGGCCCCAGGCAGGACCACAGCTCGTTTGTCACACTGGAGAGGCCCTGTAATTATTTACAACCTGTTGCTATGTTTGTTCATTAGTAAAGCAAAACTGTCTGTGGCAAACGTGATTGTAAAAGCTATATCTGTCATGTTTTCTATGTTGCGGCTGACTTTATCATTTTTGAGAAATTATTGTTACTAACATGCCTGATAATACAGTGGCCTACACACTTCAGAACATTTTCTTAAAACCCCTTATGATTTTTCTGGAGCCCTTACTGGCATATGACAAGTGAAAGGTCTATGATTACCTGTTTGTCAATTGCGGAAGTCAGGAGTAAACCAGGTCTTTCCACTTTGTAATGGAACTGAAGTTTTGCATGTTATCTGTGTGCATTTCCTCAGGTCACATCAGGCACAAAACCTAATTCAATTCAATTCATTTTTATTTGTATAGCGCTTTTTTACAAAGGTCATTGTCTCAAAGCAGCTTTACACAAACAAAAGTAAGTGAAATGAGAGTGTGTGACGTCTCTGATGAGCAAGCAGGGCGACTGTGGCAAGGAAAAACTCCCTGAGATGGTGATAGGAAGAAACCTTGTGAGGAACCAGACTCAACAGAGAA
>CM040993.1:9909151-9927233 GCA_022985145.1 Pangasius djambal | reverse complement strand
ACACACACACACACACACACACACACACACACACACACACACACACACACACATGCAATGACCTGTTCTGACATCTGACTCATTAATATCAGCTGTATCCTGAATTCTCTATCTTGCTCTCTGCAGTTCATATCCTTGAGTACTAATATAGTTATAGTTATAATACATGTCATGACAACCTATAGAATATGAACTAAAATATTACATACACAAGGTAAGTAGAATCAAAATGAGTAAACAAACAGCTTCTGATACATCGAGACCTTGTAACTTTAAGGTTCTATCTGAAAATTCTGTGTCTAGGTTTTTAAGCCATGAGGTTTTGACCCAAAATAAGCTGAAAGCAATTTAACTCAACCTCATATAGTTGTTTTATTCTCTTAAGCTATATCTTGCTGTAAAACTCCTCACATAACATATTTCTACCATTAACTAAAACTGCCTCAGAAGGCAGATAAAACCTTAAAATCCCAAGGTCTTGACATATTTAAAAGATGTAATTTCTCTCTGTGTTATAATTAATGTCATTGTTTTCAGAGTAATGCCGATACAAAAAGTAATGGAGTGATTTCATAAACAGTTAATGGCGATATACATAAAACAGGCGTATTTTATCTTGGCCCCACTTATCTCACCAACGAGCAACCTAAAGTAGTTGGCCAATGAATAGCCTTTGTTAAAATGAAGTAGGCAGTTGGATGTAAATGGGTCAATGATTTGGCAAAGTTTTGAGTCTCCTGAGTTCTCAGAAAGTGGGGTAAAGCACAGCAGTAACCTAATGCTTGTCTATAAAAGCATTAAGAGATAAAATACAGCGAGGCTCTGTTGTAGACTAATCACAGATCTACCTGCAGATCCTGTTCCTTCAGGAGCTGTGAGTAGAATTTGTGTGTAAATGAGACTCATAAACCAATATAATCCTGTAATAAACTGTAGTCACAAACACTTGTCACCATTCAGCTCCAGTAGTTAGTCTTGAGTGGCCTAGCATTTTTGGAAGGTCCTTAAAAACCAGTTTGATCCAGTTTGTTCTAAGAACAACTAAAGAGAAACTCTGGGGAACCTGGGAAACTGCAATAAGACTACTAAAGTCCAGGGACATAAAACATTAGAGCATGGGTGACTGGTATAAATGGGCTAGCAGATCTAAGCCCCTTGTCTTTCAAAGCTAAAAAGAATACCAAAGCTATCAGTATAAGGTTTCATTTCTGGCATCCACATCAGATTATTTTCTGTTCACAAGTTTTTAAGGTGGATTTTTTTGCCCCTCCAATAGTCAAGACTAGGGCTGATTTCTTTCTAGCCCAGAATGTAGATTCATGCAGCCTATCAATGACAGATGTGTCAGATGATTACACAGAGTCAAATGTCCATAGATTCGTTCCACATTTGGGCTAATATTTTAAGCCCAGTTTGCTGACACATCCAAAACATACCATCAGCAGTGACAGAGAAGGTGCATATGAAATATAGTTGCAGGTGTAATGAACGTGAAACGACATAGACTGTTTACTCCATTATCCTTTTCCCCCCTAAATGCCTTTGGAGGAAATACTAAAAGCAGATAGAGTAAGCACATGTTGTCCAATCATATGATAAACACAAAATGCTAAGTTTAGTGCTTCTTTGGTTTGAACAAAATGGTTGCAGCTTTTCTGTTTACTGTGTTTGGCATTCAGGGGAAATATGACATGAAGCCGGTAGAGCATTTTGGACTTGAAACACTTCGGACTAGAAATCATGATGAATACAGCTGGCTATCTGCATTTAAGTATCTCTCTCTGTGTGTGTGTGTGTGTGTGTGTGTGTGTGTGTGTGTGTGTGTATGCATTGCTCACCCTAATTAATTGTCGAGCTGTTGATAGCTGTTTAGCCCTTCCATCTAATATCATGACCATCCACTGTAAGACAGATTCTGTTAACATGCCAAAATGCTATCCAACAACAAATATGTACAGTATATCGAATAACGTGGAATACGTGCTTAGACTTTTGGTATACCACTGCAGAAAGTTTGGCTGAGACTCAACAAAATATTAATACTAAAACTTTCACTAAGCATGTCTACCTGTCTACCAGTGGACCCAGTGTTCCTGGGATATGCTTCACATCCACTTAGTTTCTGACCATGATAAAGCACTTGGTGCAAATCAGTGGTGGAGATTTGCAGTTATTTGAATAATGTTGTATCAGAGGTGTCTATTTTAAGCAATTTAGTATGTTTGGTCCAACAAATTTCTTACAAATCTCACATGAACCCTTAAAAAATATTAATGTTTGAATTTTTTGCTGCAGCAGCACCATGAGCTCTTTAGGAGCCCTTCTATTTTCTGCAAAGTCTAAGCTTAAACTCTTGAAATGTAGATATGTGTGAGAGAACAGAGCTAGACACCCACTCCATGCAGTGGGCCAGGAAGCACAGCCGTTACGTAACAGGTGGGCGACTTCCCCCACACAGGCAGTAAAACTACACAGAGTAACGGAAGCACAGAGGCCAGTGCCATCCCACTGTTTCAATCTCTCACCCCCTTCTCTGCCCCCCCATTCCCTCCCTCCTCCTTTTCCGCTTTGCTCTTCAGTATTGATGAGCTAGTCTTTGCTTTCTGCTTCCGCCTTCTTTCTCCCCTTTGAATTCATGCATTTCCTCCTTGCACTTTGAACACCTAGACACATAAGTGATGCATCTATGTGATGAAATCACATCAGTCATTAGTAATTTATGAAAAGAAAGAAATAATGCACAGCACTGGAAGTGAAAGGAGGAGAAAGCCATAAACACAATTAGAGGAAAACAGTACAGCTCAATTTAACTAAATAAAAAAAATATATACAACACTCTCTATTTTACTCCTTAATATGAGAGTGGTGCATGCTGGCCTCTTCAAAATACTATTCTGGAAAACAGACTCTAGGTAAACTAAATACCATTTTCTGATGCCTTATTAATAAAAGGAGATTACCACTATGAAAGAAGAGCTTCTTTCTACATGCTACAAAACTGAGAATATGGATTTGCACAAGTTATATGGCTGTTAGTTAGCTCTAATATCAGTTGGTCTAGTAGGTCCAGTTCTACATCTATACAAAAAAAGGACCATAAGCAGTGTGAAAAGTGGTGCTTCTCTTCTAAAGCGGTGTCCATCATTATATAATTTCAAAATAATTTTAATAATTTCCATCATTATGTAATTTCAAAAATCGCAATAGCATATTTTGGGAGCTTGTGTTGGTCAACTGTTTGTTCGAACAGCATCTGATCACCATCAGTGAACAGACCAAGTCAAAGCAAGTTTATTTCTCATTTGCACAGTCTGTAGAGACATACGTACATACGTACATACGTACATTGCGACGAGGCGCAGGTAAATTACTTATATGTAACATGCTTTGTGTGTTTATACTACTGAAACACTAGAGCTACTGTCTGTTCGACATGTGTTTACAGTATTGAGTGTAACAGGATCTTTATTTTATATGTTTGGGGGGAAAAAATCTTGTCAGGTTTAAAAATTGCCCATTAAAGGGCATACAACTGTTCCACTCTTACATTAAATAGATCCAGGCCATCCACAGTTCCTTATAACTGTAAATCGTTAAAAAGACGTCATTTTAGCTTTAGATTTGCATTTACAACATATATAGATATATTTGGCCAACAATATAACTCTTCTCGTACCATGAGAATGAAATTTGGGATCATTAAAATAGGATTCAGTAATCTAGGTAATTATTTATAACAGATATACAGCCTAGTTTGAGACTGGAAGAGACCACCATTATTCCTGCTCTAGACTTATATTCCCCAAACACTCATACAAAATTAGCACTAAAGATTTGATTCATTTTAGGAGTCACAATAATACCCAAGTACATAAATACCGAAGCAGACCATTAAGTGGAAACACTTGGGAGGTTTAATATTAGTAGTGGCTCTATTAGTAGATCAATAAATTCAATGGAAAACCTAACACGAAATCTGGCCCTGGTGTCTTCTCCATCTGTAATGACGTGATGGCTTCCAAAACTTCTTCTGGAGTCAAGGTAGCATCTAGAACAGATCTATGCTGGTGACTTGATCGATCAATATTGGCAACCACCAATGGAATCATTAATAATTGCGAATCTGATGTCCTTTTAACAACGTATGCTAGACCGTGTTCTAGTTTATTCCCATGTTAATAATATGGTGCCTACTAAATCTCATCTATGTCTCTGTTTCTCAAGTCCAAGGACAATTCAAAGTTGATCTAAGAGTCTTCTCCGTGTAGCAGCAAAGGACAGGGGGGTGCTATATATGTCCTCTGCCTAGCTGCTCAATCTCTTCATGTTGATGCTAGCCTTACTTTGTTTCCTATAATCAAGCCTCTTGTGTATGCCTTACAAATCTATCATATAAGTGATGTATCTGTCCATAAGAATGGTTGCACTTTTCCAGTGCAATATTCATATTTATTTATGAATGTAACAAGATAACGGGTTTGATCATTCATAAAGCTCCACACTTATATGGAGTTGTATCATTGCACACACCCACCCCCTTATCCTTCCTGCTATATTCTCACAGGAGGTAATAAGATCTATCATCTAGTCATTCTAAACAATGACACCATGTTGTGTGATGAATGCTGCCCTACAGCATTTGAATGAAGTATGGTATTAGCATTAAAAGCACATTTATCATAATGGACAGATTCTTATTCACTTTACACAGTGACTACCTCTGTGACAGTTATATGTTGGAGGGACAACATACTTGGTGTTAAATTATTAACATGTGAGTACAAAGTTCCTGCGACTTTAGCTCAATCAAACGTGGCATATAGACATCTATAGACAAAACTACACTCTTGGTGGTTGTTCTTTCTCGGTTCCTCTCAGGTCTCTGGCAGCTGTTTTTTTTTTTACTTCCACCGTTCATACATGGCCTGATACTGCATGCTTTCAAACCATTATGTTTCCTCCTACTTTCTGCCCACACAAATCGATTGTTCTGTACTGCCTTTTATTACAAATTAGCCAAGTTTTAATAGTGCACTCTCTGAAAGCCTCAGTAATTATAGAATGTGTAGCATTAAGTACATATAACATAAGATGGGTATAATTTTGGCAGAATGCTGGTATTATCTTGTATGAGCTTCTCTCTCTCCATCGCTCTCTTTGTCTTTTTCTCTGCAAATTACTGTAGCTTAAGAGTGCTTGTGTCCATCATTGGTTGTCATGGAGACTGCACAGTTAATCCTCACCTATATATTGAAATCAAACATATCATAACTTCAAACTTCATAAGCACAAAAATAAACCTTACATGAACTAAGGCAAGCTGTTTGTCATGTCCAGCATACCGGTTAAAGCTTTGGCAGTAGAATACTCTATGTAATCAAGATTCAAGAATTTATTGTCATATGCGCAGTAAAACAGGCAGTTACACTGTACAATTAAATTCTTACTCTGCATTTCTTCCAAAACAAATCAATACCATAGAGATATTATAAATTGGTTAGAAATTATTTTGTAATTATGAAAAAGTGTGATGTACAGTATATTACAAGTACAAATGTGAGGCAGGTAGGCTGCAGTGCAATAAAACAGTGGCGGTTAACATGTACAGCTCATGTACAGCATCCTTTTGTATAAATTATTATGCAAAGTACTTATAGACCAGGGACAACAGGCATTGGGTTGCAATGGAGCCAGATGTTATGTGTTTATGTGCAAAAATGCAGAGGTTGAAAAAGTACATTGTACAAAAATTTTCAAATGTGCATCTTGATGCAAGGTTCAGTTGGGGATTAGACATGGTTACCTCCTTGTGAATTGTGCTTTTTGGCTGTAGCTGTGTATAACTGGGAGGTGGGTAGCATTGCCACTTCACAGCTCCAGAGTCCTGGGTTCGATCCTGAGCTCAGGTTAGTGTCTGTGCAGAGTTTCACATGTTCTCCCTGTGTTTGAGTGTGTTTCCTGTGGGTTGACTGGTTTCCTCCAACTGTCCAAAAACACACAGGTAGGCAGACTGGTTATACTAAATTGCCCATAGATGTGAACAAGCATGTGAATCTGTGTGTACATGGTGCTCTTTAATGAACTGGCATCCCAGGTTAATTCTCCTGCCTTGTGCCCAGTGTTACTGGGACAGGCTCCAGATCTGCTGCACCCTGACCACAATAAAGCAGTTACTGAAGATGAATGAAGGTAGGTACGTAGCTACAGAACAACATGTACAATATTCCAGATGCTCTTCAAGATTGAAAATCAACCAGGTGAATGAGAGTGGGTCACACTTATGTAAAAGGTGCAGACTTCAACCACACAGTCTCAGTTGGACTCGCACATCTCTATATCAGTAATTGTCTCTGCAAAGCTGCAGTGGGTCCAAACTCAATAAAACCACTGATTAAGTAGTCAATGTGGTGAAAGATGCAGCCTGCACTTGATCAATATTCACCTAAAGATAAATGATAATTAGTTGCTAGTGACTCTTCTGACTAATGTGTTAGAGTTTTCTCGCAGTACATTTCATTTCATCCAGAGTTTGCTAAATAGGACTTCAGTCACATGGAGAGGTTTTTATATTCAAATTTCAATTTGTCCTTTCAACAAGGGAAGGCTCACTGTTGACATGGTTACATCCAAGAGAACACCATTGCTAGGCAACTGGGAACCATGGATAAGCATAAGTTAGCTAAGTATAAGACTGAGGGTAATATTAGGCTAGCTAGCACATATTAAACCTTTTATATGGACAATGTAAAGGCATACTGACAGTGGAACTAAGGCAAAACTGTGGTAAACATCAACATTTCCTTCAGATATGTTGTTAAATTACTAAGAAAAGACTCCTTAAAAGACTAAAATGTCACTGAATTACACTGAAATTTAACATCAACCACAGACTGAATTTCCATGCATTCTGCCAAATTACAAAATGGTTAACTGTTTTGAACTCAGTGTTTTAAAAAAAAAAAACAACCAAAAAAGAAAACTTGTTGTTGAACATGATCCCATAATGCACAAAGCGTTTGCTTCATTTGCCTGTAAATAGCTTTTGTTTCTATGCTCCAGGCATGATTATTTCATCACTGTTCTTCACATTTTATTGCTTATTATTTCTTCTTCTTCTTTTTCTTCTTCATTTTTTTAACGATAATGCCAGGTGTAGGTCCATCACCTTGACGTTTGCACTGAATATTGCTATTTGCACTTCTGGTTAGATGCTAAACTGCATTTTGTTGGCTCTGTACTCATACTCTGCACAATGACAATAAAGTTGAATCTAAACTAATCTAAATCATTCAAACACAGTAAAGAAAATAGACTAGCTCTCTGCCCATGATATAGTGCTAAAGAGGCTATAGACTGTATAACACACTGAGTTATGCTCTTTAGCAGCTAGAAAAGGCTGTCTAGCCTTAAAGGTCATACCAGGACACAGGGAGGCCACTTCATTCCATTGTGCTGAGCACATGGTTACAGAGTTGGTCAAGGCTAACGTTAGTCAGTCACCACTCACTCTCTGCAGCCACTCACTCAGAAATATTGCTGCTGTGTGCAATTTTGGGTACCCTGGTATTTCCTGAAATGATTTGGTACAAAATAAAAATAGCATCATGGGTTTGGTTATCTAGTGAATTCTGATGCACGGCTCTACATTAATAGTATGCTATTTACCAGGAATGAATGCACAAACTCTTCGACCTTACTTTGGATCTTGAGAAGGTGGACAGAAAATAAAGAAAGACAGAATTATAACATAAATTGGCTCTGGCTCTGATTAATTCATTATCAAATGATCATTAGTCATGCATATGGCAAGCAAACGTGCAGAGCCTGAATGATTTTTCAGGCAAAATGGCATACAGTGCTTAAATGAAAATCATGCACCAACAGTTTTAGATAAGTATGAGTAACTTATTTTCATCTGTTAAATGTTTACTTTTTACTATTTAGTACTTAAGTGATTTTGTAATACATTATCTATACTTACATACAATTTCCCAGTACTTTTTCTACCCCTGGTTATAGAGAAATGTTTTTGTTTCAAAATTGTAACATGTGTCAGGCAAAACAGTTGTTAACATGTGATCTAAAACATATGCTAACTGGTTATGCTTATGAGAACTACCAACTGTAGTTAGAACTTATGAAAGAAATAAATATATTGCAGACTTGTTTAAATTACATTTCCACTTATCATATCAGTGTTATTAACTCCATATTATAACACAATATATAAATTGTATAGTACAGTTCCTACATTGTTGACACCCAAGAGAAAAACCAGGCCTCTCTACCTCCCAAAGCCTGGTTTGCATGGAAATGTAAGGGAAATACATGTACAAAGATTTCTTCATCTAGACTAAGTGATGCAAAATGTTGTATGTAATATCTTGGCACTGAAATTCAAAATATTAACTTTTTTTTTTATTTTTTTTTTTTTAACATTTGTGACATTTGGCAGATGCCCTTATCCAAAGCGACTTACAAAAGTGCTTTGAACAAATACATTGTGATACTGGCTCGCTAGGTCACAAACTAAGAATATCATCAGTCCAAAAACTCTGTTGGGGAGGTAATATAGTAACAAGCGCTTTTTTTTTTAAGGTGCTAATTTAAGTACTTTAGGAAGAGGTAAGTCTTTAGACGTCATTTGAAGACTCAGCTCAGTGACTCAGCTGTTCGGATATCTAGGGGAAGTTCATTCCGCCACCTAGGTACCAGAACAGAGGAGAGTCTCGATGCATGCCTTCCTTGTACCCTGAGAGATGGTGGGACCAGTCGAGCAGTGCTAGAGGATTGTAGGGAGCGTGGTGCCGTGCAGGATGTGATAAGTGCTTTGAGATAAGTGGGTGCTGTGGGTATGTGGGTACAGTATACCAATATATTACAATGCCAGTGCATTAGCATTGGCTTCTGCAGTCTTTTGAACAAAAGCCCATCCATATTTCTGTGCATGATGCAGGGAATAGGTGCAGAGGTCTTCGCTTCTATGCTTAGAGGCCTTAGCAAGCAAGCCTGGAGTCTCGCTGAGTGATGATAGCAATGAGGTCATTTGTTCCAGAATAACAGAGGGCAGCCTAAACCGTGTATTGCATGTGTGTCTCTTGCACTGTGGCCTCACCCACAGATTAGTATCCATTAACAAGGAAAACCAACAAGGGAGGTGTCATACCAAGTGAAAGCAGTATAATAAGTTATTAAGAAGTGACAGAAGCTTTGCTTGTACATGTGTACTGAATACTTGTGTATAAGAGCATTAAAATAGCCCTACATTCTTAATTTGGCTCAAGCTCAGGGACTCATAAGGAACTAGAACATTTCAGGCATTGCTTTGGAGTATTACGGACAAGTAGAGACCTGTGCATACTTATCCATATGTGAACTATTTATTACCTGTGCATACTTATCCATATGTGAACTATTTATTAAGAAATGACTCTACTGGGGTATAATGGAGTAATGGCTATAAAGGAATGTTAATTCTGGGAAAGTAACATTTTAATGCAAATGACTGGCAAGGACTGAACATTTTTCAGCTTATGTATATAACACTGGACTCCTACAGTCACAGCACAGAACATCTCTAGGATTTCCAGGAAAAACTGGCCATCTGCCCTACTCCATTAAAACAAAGCTTCTACATTCAGGGTCTAATTCTGGCAGTTCTCTGAGCTTCTTTGAGTTGAAGATTGCACATGCTAGTCTCAGCTCTCATCTTTGATTATGCATGTAAAGCCCCCACCACCAGCCTCACGCGCACACCCCACCTACCAATCCCTGCTGTAGCCTTCGTCAAGGCTGCCGTGGTGCTGTGTGGTTGCCATGGTGACCAGCCCGACGCAAAGCATCGTGGGCAACAATAGGATTTACCATGTGCGAGCAGAATGCAAAGAGGCAAGCAGATTCCCAGCCTCTCTATGTCGAAACAATATGTGCAGAACCTTGCTTTAAAATATTGGAAAGAAATACACATTATATTTATCTCAAGCTATGCTGTAAACAAAGAAAGATGATTTATGGTTAGCCCATGAGATTGGGTTGTACAATATTCTCAGGGATCTGCTATAATTTCAGTCAGCTTGAAGGTTTCTGGAGCATACTTTTGCCTTTTCTCCTGGGTATTCCCCTTACCTTACTGAACTAAAGAATGACTCATGTTCCCACATTACCTCACACCTGAGACCTGTCCCACCAGTCTGCAGAGGCACACTCTATTCACAAAAATGACAAGAAGAGAGGAG
This sequence comes from Pangasius djambal, assembly GCA_022985145.1. Classification (NCBI taxonomy): domain Eukaryota; kingdom Metazoa; phylum Chordata; class Actinopteri; order Siluriformes; family Pangasiidae; genus Pangasius; species Pangasius djambal. The sequence goes on along the minus strand of CM040993.1, from coordinate 9,916,998 downwards.
TAAATGTAATGAATCTTTAATGACTAGTTTAATGGGTTTTCCTTTTTAAAGGTTTGATTACGTGAATAATCTCAAACTCTTTTTTTTTAAGGGAACTCATCAGCCTGACCGTTTTCATGCTCAGCCACAGACTCTATTGAGCGGCGGGAAGCAGAGCTGTGGTGGTGAGATGCAGTGAGAGCATGCAATATTTATAACAGCTGAAAATCTTGCAAACTGGAATCAGTATGATTTTCTATCTTCCTCCTCATACAGTGTGACACTCATACTGCACAAGCTTACCAAAATGCACCCACCGCCTCCTACACCTCCCTCCCTGGCCTACTCCATCTGTGGAGGGCAAAAAGAGAGGCGAAACGTGCCAGACTAGAGCAAGAGTGAAATACTGAGCTACAGTAGGAAGAATGCAATAGTAATGTCCATGCCAGCAGTTACCAACTGTTCCTGATTTCCATAGACGCTGCTGCTGTGCTTTGCATAAAGAACATTGGAGTTTGCCTGGGAGGCAGAAAACCAGAAGATTGGCACACATGGGAGAGAGGCAGCTCTCATCAAACAGGTTAGGCAAGGTGGTTTGGCCCTGAGAGAACACACACACACACGGTCACATTTAGACAATTGCAGGAGAAATCACAAAGATCACACAACTAATTTGGGAAAGAAGAATAAATCATGGACCTACTCTTTTCGTGGACATCTGTAATACCTGTGTATGTAGTTTTCTCTCAGATTCATCTCAAAACCATCTCATCTTGTGTATTAACATTGCATATTTTAGGTTTGAATTCATGCAGAGTGTACATATGAGATGGAACTTTTAAAAAAATTGCCCAAGCAAGCATGATTCCACGGTAAATTTTAAGGATAAACGAAACAGTTGCATGGGAAATAGTGAGCAGCTCCCACTCTGTCTCTCCATTTGTTTCTGTTTCCATGGAGCTGCATGTCCTCATGTCATAACGCTCTCTTACACTCCCACACAAACCCACTTGAGCAGCCTCCCACACACACATACACACACATTATACAAAGGAGATCACGCAGATCTGTGGTCATAGAAAAGATCTATTATGCAAAGAAAAGGTTTTCAACTCCAGGTTTGAATTAACACCTGTGGTAATTAATTCTGTCTTACAGTAGTCAGTCTTCAGCCCAGCTGGACTCCTATAAACACTGTAAGGTGCTCAACGTTGTGTTCAGCATTGGGTTCAGCAGCTGGGTGAGAAGGAGCAGGAGTCATGTGAGGATTTCACTTGCTGTTCTGTTGTACTGTTCTATGTGTGGGGTTCAGATTCACTTGTTTTATCCTTTATCTGCTTATATCTTCAGTTGATGTGAAATGGAAAAAAAAGAATGAGAGCTTTGAAAACTGTCAAAACAGGGCTGTCTCAGTGCGCCCTCTACCGGACTGTGTGTGCCTAGCAGTCTGTTTTCATGGCTATCTAGGGCAGGGGTTCTCAGGGACTCTTTTCACTGTAACATAAATCCCACAAGAACCCTCAGCACATTTATTTTATGAACATAATACAAGTATTTAAATATTAGTCTCATTATACAAATGTGTACTACAGCATTCTGCCTATTAATGGCGCCATAAAGCTTTTTTATTCCTTCAGAACACATTAATTGTTTACACATCTGATATGTTTTAAAAAGTATTACTCTGAATTAAACAATATTAATAGAATTTGAGTGAACCCACGGCAGAACAGTCGCAACCTCTCATCAAACCGTTTCCGGGTACGCAAGAGGACACACCTCTCCGCCAACCAATCAGCGTTCTGCACAGTGCTCAGTCGTTAGCTCGTGAGAGGATTGTGCACTAGCAGGCCTCTGCGTCTCTGTGTGCAGCACTTACTCTTCATATCCCTCTCTGCATCTCTGTGTGCAGCAGTTACTATTCATATCCCTCTCTGCATCTCTGTGTGCAGCAGTTACTATTCATATCCCTCTCTGCATCTCTGTGTGCAGCAGTTACTATTCATATCCCTCTCTGCATCTCTGTGTGCAGCACTTTGAATCAGATTCACAATCAGAAAGAGCTTTTATTGCCAAGTGTGCTCACACACAAGGTGGTATGAAGCTTGCAGAACACACATGCCAAGAAGACAGCAAGACATATAACAATGCAAATTACAAATAATATATATATATATATATATATATATATATATATATATATATATATATATATATATATATATATACTGTATATATATTTGTGTGTGTATACATTGTACAGTAGACACAATAGGATTAAACGGAATAGATATGTGTACAGATGTGATATAATCCAGCTATGTGCAAGGTGAATCCAATGGCAGAAGCATTAAGGATATGTGGACAAGTAATATAGTAAAAATAATGAATTTACATATTGCACAAAAAAGTTTTGTATCCAGAGAGAGAGGTAATATACTAAGAAGGAGCTAGAAGTCAGTTAACTGAAAAGAAAAAAAGTTGTTCTTGTGCCTGTTACTTTAACTCTTCATACCCCTCTCTGCATCGCGACCCAAACAGGCAAATACGCGTTAATGCAGAAATATAAACCAAACTGACTTAATTTATAGGCCTACATGGTTTGGGATTAAACCTAGTCAGTTCAAATGACCTGTAATACAACAATAAGAAGAACTCAATAACAAAACATAATAACTTTGATCATTCTGGGTTGTAATTTCCCGGTGGAAAGTATTGCTATTCTTCTTCTTCTTCTTCTTCTTCTTCTTATTATTATTATTATTATTATTATTATTAGTAGTAGTAGTAGTAGTAGTAGTATAGTATAGTATAGTAGTATATTTGTTACATTGATGATAATGATAATAATAATAATAATAATCTATGTACGTAATAAAATAATTACATTATGAATAAAATATTCATTTTCTTAGTTTTCATAAGTAGTAAACCTAAATAATGCATTTTCTAAATACAGTTCTAATTCAGTTGGATTTATATTTATATTGTGGATTAATCCCAGAATGTGGGATTTACAATAGGAACAGGTGGAATCAATATCCAGAAAGGATGTGAGATGTCCTTGGCTTTGTTTATCCAAAGAGTACTATTGGAGGGAGTCTAAACATCCATCCAACATGGTTTTTGGACCATCTGTTCCAGGATGTAATTACATGTGGAGTAGAGATTTATTGGATTATTAACCTTTAATGGCTGAAGTTGCATTTTGCAAACAGCTCCAGGACTAGAGCAGTAGTCTATTCTTGCAGGGGTTCAATCCCAAATGCCTCCATATTTTCGATACATGGACTGCAAGTGGTATACATACTGTACGGATTATGACTCTACCTAAAAGCTAGTGCGCTTTACATTTGGGAGTGAGCCTCGCGCTCTTATTTTGAAATGTTGTTATACGATAGCGTGAGGACGCCATTTTGGATTTTCCTCCCAGCGTGTTGTGATGAACTTGGAAATGTGTTTGATAAATGAGTGGCTTCGTTGACGCTTTATGAAAGTGCTGTGAAGATGGACGAAGAGATAACAGTGAGTGTTAGCCATGTCAAAAGTCTTTTTATGGAAAAAAATAAAATGTTACAGAACAGTCTAGCTAGCTAAATACTAAAGCTAAGTTAAAGTGAAATACAATAATAATAACCGGATGAAAGAAGAGCTAATGTTTCCAAAACTGAACGTGTGCTAGTTTTGTTGATTGTGTTTGTGTTTGTGTTTGTGTTTGTGTTTAGGACGGTTACAGTGAAGCCTGTGGACAGTGTGGCTCAGTGTGTTGGGCTGTTTCAGACGGTGGGCAGTTCTTCTGTAAAAACTGCCATAATGTGATTGAGGTGAGAGTGTTTTCATCACTCTAGCAAACACACAACACTTTTGTAGTTAAACCTGCACTGTGCCTGGACTCACTGCGCCTTTTTTCAAGTAACACACTGTTGTAGGTACACAGTTAAAGACTGAAGCCAGCTGGTTGCACCTGAAATGCCTGGAGATAAGACATTGTGCTGTAGAGGGCACTTATTAAACCTCAGGGGTCAATTCTACAAGTTAGATTAACACACACACACACTTTTTTTTTTTTTTTTAAATTGTTTATTTATTTATGAGCTGTTGAATATAAAACATGATTATCAACAACATGGCATAAATAGTCAGTTTTCAACAGAAGCTGACATGGAAGGCTCAACACATCAGAACAGATCAAATCCATGACAGATAAAGAATACACAAATAATAAATTAATACAAAAAAAGTAAGACAAGGGCAAAACCATTTCTACAGTAAATTATATATGAGAAGATCAAACAGTTTTAATGCTTTTTGACTTTTCAGTGTTGTAAGGGCAATGTTTTAGTTCATTTCTGAATATTCTGAACAGGGGAGGATTCAAGAACTCTACGTTCATGTATATAAAATTTTGCCAATATTATTATGTTATTAATCAAATAAAACAGACCTCAGTAAAAAACCTGCTTTATATTCCGTAAAGTGAAAGTAAACTTATCAGCAGCCACATCTTTTTCTAGCAGCCAATCCTGTAAAGTTCTCCAGAAGGCATTTGAGAAATTGCACGAAGAAAGCATGTTCTGTATCTTCAGAAGAGCAGTTATAGAAATGACAATGCAAGATTAAATTTTAGATTTAGGAATTTATTAGAAGGATATATTTTGTTTAAGATTTTGAAGTGTGTTTCTTTCGCTTTGGTGGGGAAGAGGAAATTTTAAATGAGCTGTTTTAATATATTTCACAGTGTTTTTATCAAATATGTGATCTAATATATTTCTTAAAATGTGTCAAGGGTAGCAAGTTCTAATTAAAGCATGTCTTATGTCTTCGTTAGTACAAACACACACCCGCTGTCCTGTTGGTAGGTACAGCTGCACAAATAATGCATTTTTCCAATCAGCCAATCGTGTGTCAGCAGCGCAATGCCTAAAATCATGTAGGTACAGGTAGTGCGCTTCAGTTCACGTCAAGCATCAGAATGGGGATCTCAGTCACATTAACCATCTTATGGTTGTTTGTACAGGTGCTGTTCATTTAGTCTATCAAAAACATCCTGTTTCTCTGAAAACTTGGTGTACTATTCTGCAGTTTTACAGCCTCTACTAGCATTGCCACTCAGCCCATATAATGCAGGATCATACTGAAAAATATAATGCTGCATCCCTTACCGAGTCAATAATAGATGTGATTTATCCTGTATTTTTGTGCACATTGTTTCAAACATACACTGAGAACATAATAGTGAATAAAATCAAAGAAATAGTGGAAAAGCTCAAATTCAGTGCTATAGGGTGGAGAATGACAGGAAAGCTCTGTGTGAGATTGCACATCAGTGCCCTGGTTATGGAGACTCAGTGGCACGCTTTTTTAAAAAAAAATGTCTTCCAACACAAGTTTGCACATCAACCTCAAGCAGTTGTTGAAGTACAGGTCTGTAAGGGGGAAAGTACGGGGCTAGTCCTGTTTCTGGAAATGGATACAAGGCAAACGGTCAAAACGGTCCAGAGCTTTTCCAGTCGCCCATAGTGGACTGTCTGACCAGAACGACATACGGCAGGTGATAACCATGTCCGAGACACAGAGTGGAATCACTAAATTCCTTTTACCTCATGTCCCTTATTTTTCCACATTGAAGGAAGTAGCCCTAGTCACTACATTTATTACTGCAGTTAATCTCTGAAGTCTTCTAAATCAGATGATAAGGTTGTTAAGTCCTTTATGGGCTGAGTTGGATTTAACAGGGGAATGTGAGGCCCCAAAGACTAGAACTACTAAAATCTGTGTAGGGAACTTTGGAAACTCGATTCGTAGAGACAGAACAATTAGGGCACTGTCTGTATGTTCTTGAGTTCCACATTATTCTAATTGTTCCCAATTCACAGCGAACGAGAGAAGTTGAGGATATGAGCACATTGCCCTTCAACAGCAGGATCTCCTCTTTAGCATCAGGCAAACGGAAGCGGAGTGGAAGAGGTTAGTCCAGGCTCCAGGTCAGATGTCCAGTACGATGATGTAATATAGCTGTAATTCCTGAGGTGACAGTGTGAGCCATTCATTTCAGACGTTGTGATGTATAGGCTATGGCCACTCATTGTGGATGTTTATTTGTGTTTTAGAAGGTGCAAGAGACTGGATGGTATGCGAAGGCTTTCAGGTGATCCTAAAACTTCAGGCCGAAGCTTTGGTTGATCTGGGTGTTTGCCCTCAGTTTAAGGTCAGTAAAGCAGTGCAAATAATGTAGATGACAGAAGAGATGAAATTTTCTATGTCATTTAAATGAAGTGTATCTCACAGACAGATGTGTTATGGATTTTCTGGAAGCGATACATGCAGAAGACCAGACAAGCCTACACAAGAAAGCCAGTGAACAGTATCAGAAGTTCAATGGTGAGTTAGAAACCACCCAAGTTTTGCATTTGTACTTATGTGTAGTTGATCTTGGGTAGAACTTCCACAATAGGCTTTTAACCTGAGGTGCCTTTAACGCCTTAAAGGAAAACTCCACCACTGAAGCACATTCAATATGTTTATACTGAAATGTCTTTGATGTGTTTAGCAGTTCTAGTGTTAATTTTATTACTTGATGTTGTATTTATTATTCCTGTGAGCAGTTAGTGGTTGGGCATTGCTAGCATAGTTACACTAGCAGTGGTGTTTAATAGGGGTAAAATTTTCAATATCTCAAACACAAGTGATAATAGTCAGCCTTAAGAACAAAAGAGCAAGGGCTTCTTTTTGTCACTGGTGTTTTATGTCGTTAAACCCAATGCAGAAATAGTGGAGACAAGAAATGTTAGACTGAAAGTTTTTGTACCAAGTTACAGCACAGACTCTGCTCAGCTAGTTAACTTGATGACAAGCCAGATGGCATTGATTGAGTATTAGCAGGAAGGTTGAAGCTTTCGAACCGTACCTGCTTGAGCTCTGCATAGATGAGGAGGTCATAGCGCGAGACAGGACTAAAGCACTACTGCATCACTCTCTTTAGGTAAAAATGAAGCAAGGGCTAAATCACACTGGGACCACTCTTAGCAGGTTGTCACTTGGCATTTTGAGGAAACAGTTAACCCAAATGAAATTAGACCAATGTCAATGAAAGAGGTTTAAACCAAAAAAAGGCAACTCAGAATTACATTCTAAAATAAATTTCGAAGATGAGGTGGTAAATCTGATCTGGTTTGCTATCAGTTAACAGTTTGCTAGTTGTTGAGGCTGGATTTTTCCTTTAACTTACCATTGTAAAAGTCAAGATCACCATATGAAGAAAGTGTGAATAACCATTGCAGCAAATTTTACAGAAGAGTTTTATGAAAGAATGATCATCTCCAATGGTGGTACCAGTTTTTGAGTGTTGTGATTGTTGGCTAAACAAACATTTTAATATATCCTCTGATGGTCCAATTAAAAAGTAAAGCTGTCTCACATCACTCTCTCTTGCACGCACATGTTCACGCCTCAGGATTTGACCAGCGCCAGTGAGGCCGAGTCATCTGTCTGTTTCAGTGATGCGTCTTGTCACACTGAGACTGCCTCGATGAAGGGAGCCAGCAAAGTCTCTGGTATCGTTATCGGTTCTTTTCACATCAACATGATAATCTTGTTAGACTGTTTTGCTTATGATCGTCAATGTTTGCAGGATACTCCAGTGATGGGAGATCTTCAGTGTGTTCGGGCTCCATGGATGCTGAATATTACTTTGGACGGAAAGAAAGGAAGAGCCTGATGAGCATGCCCCGAACACTAGCATTCTGCCACCTGGCTTTGCTTTGGGTTCGGGAGGCCATCACCCTGTCGGACTTGCTCAGGTGAATAAGAGGAATACTTGGGTCTTTTTTCCCCACTGCACAAAGTTTCAGAACGTTCAACGACTTTCA
>CM040993.1:9897664-9909051 GCA_022985145.1 Pangasius djambal | reverse complement strand
ATTCAGCGTGATTTAAAAAAAAAAAAAAAAAAAAAACAAGAATTGAAATTTGATTGCACAGTGTTTGTGTGATTCGTTCAGACCCTTAGCAGCATATAATAAAACAAAAGCTGTGCATAAGAATGTAACAAAAGTGAACATGGCTAAATAAGCATTAGCTCTCTGGCCAAGCTTTCACTGGTCTCACCATAAATTTCACCCAATATCATTCCAAAAACAATTTGCACAAAAAGATCTGAGTATCCCAAAAAAGTTCAGGCAATGAAAAAGGGAGACACTGTTGAATGTATTGTTTGATAAATACACATACACATATGTATTGGATGAAACGATGCGATAGGAGCAAAAGTATCTTTGCACTCCTTATATCCAGTATCAGTGACAAATACTAGAGGAACAAAAGCAACAAGATGATCTGGTTTGTTTATGATGTGCTTGCAGTGTCAAAAGCATCAATGTGTGTGTTATTTTTCATCCTGCACAAACATTTTCCCCCCAAAACCATACAAGTGCTCATCAAACTCATGAGCCTGAGCAAAATTCTTAGTTTAGGATCATATGTTTTTTTTTTTTTGTCATGTTTTCTTTACCATTTAGTTGTTAAAATGTTCTTTTCATTCTGGATTTTCCATTTTGTTGCCCTTATCATTAACAAAACCTTAATCATTTGTCAACCAGCCTTTCTCTCAGTAATTTTGTTGCAGCCATGTTAGACTAAGAAAATTGATTCCTTCGCTTTTTAAAAATGTCGTCAGCATTATGTTTTGAAGTTGAACTTAAGAAAATCACCTGCTTCAGAAATGGCTTTATGTTTCGCCTTGAAAAAAAATCTCTTTCAGGATCATCTGATATTAACTTCTCTATATGGTATTAAAATGACTATTTATGAGCTATTTATGTGCTGAATGGATTTTGTCACAATTATTCATACTCGTATGCTTTTCACTGTGCCTAGATTAGTATGGTATTTCTCTTGCAGGTTGGTGTCTAGGGGCCACATCCCTTATGTTAATGCTCATGCTCTTTTTCCTGAAGAGATGAGGTTCTTTGGCAAGGATGCCATGATCTTTAGAGTTGAGGTGAGCAAGCAAACTTTACTGATTGCGTAACAGTGGTGCATGTATGCAGACTATAACTTATTGTGTCTCTAAACACATGTCGGTGCTCTCCAGTCTATCCCCTCTTACAGTAAGGTACACAGAGAGGCAGTGGAACTGGCGGCACTGATAGAGCTGCCCGCTTTCCCTCCTGTGACTCAGGACTGCCTCCTTCACCCAGCTCTGCTCAGTCTACGCTATTTGATGGATGCTAACCTTCCCGGTGGGTTTGCGTGATGCAGTGAAGAAAAGCTAATAAGGGTCAGTTCACTGAATTTTTATAAGCATTCATTTTCTCTTTCTCCAACTCTTTTTCTTTCAGACAAACTTCATGCAGTGGTTTGTAAAGTAATAGAGAAAACAGCTATGGAGAAAGACTCCTTTCTGACTTTTGACCCTACTGGGAAAAAGCCTACACTTCTGTGCTATGATCTTCAGACTGCAGCGCTCATTGTTGTGACCATGAAGCTTCTGTTCAGGCTGGACGATAAGGTGGAGTGGTGAGGATCCGTCATGGAACTAATGAATGCATCAGCATTATTTTGATATTTGTTGAGAAGCAGTAAGGGGTAATGGTTAAAAATGTGTATATTCTCTCAACTCTACTGGAATAATAGCACACCTTTGGCAAAAGATGTTGTTCAAGACTGGGTAGCACTTTTAGTTTTGCCTGATAGTGTGTGTTTGAGGGGGAGATGATAGCATGTTGTACCAGTGGTAGAGTTACACACCAACTTTGAGCTCCACGACTCTCACTACTGAATTTTCTCCGGTTTTCATACCTCAGTACATATTTTTCAAAGCCATAGTTAGATATCTCTGACCTAGAATAAACACTTCACTCTCTGACTCGAGTCAGAGTGATGCAGTCCTTTTTTATTTGCTTATTTATTTTTAAAACCTATTGTACAGGTTTTGCACTCGGGTTTGATACAAGTGACTCTGTTACATTATATACCTGTTTCTCTTCTATTATTTTTCAAGGAAGTTGGCTAGGAAAGCAGATGAAAAAGGAAATGAAATGGACCATGGCAAGAAAAAGAAAAAGACCAAGAAAGGTAGACAATTGTGATCGCTTATTGGGGAAGATGATGTTTTTTTTTTTTTATGAGAAAGAAATAATCAGGCCTTTTATGATTAGTGTAGAAACTCACCTTAGTGAAGATGTATTATTTTTCTGTTTCACTGTAACTTTTGCTGTTTGTGTCATATTACATAACAGCCCCTCTGTTGCAGGTGGAAAGATGTTTAGTTTGAGAACATGGTTTATGATTATACAGCCTGCACTGGAACGAGCCAGGAAGAAAGAAAAGCGGGCTGAGGCCATGTGAGAAGCTCCTTCTGATAAAACCTTGTTTATTGAGTATACAGTCTGACCTGCTATTTAAACATTGAATTCAATTCCTATTTCACTCTACCCCCTCAGGCAACAGTGGAAATCTAAGAAGCCCATCATTCCATCTTTGAAACACAAAACCGTCGTACTAAAACGGAGACGTAAGTGCATAAGCTCCATCATATGCTTTTGTGCTTACAGACTTCTCAAATATGCAGTGGTGCAGTGGTGCAGTAGGAACAAATGCCAGCAAATGCCTTCTTTGTTGTTTGGTCTGGGTTTAATTAGTGGTTGCAGAGGAATCCTTGGGAAATCCCAGCCTGTCCTTTGGTTACTGGTTGGTATGAAAAGTTTGCACCTACTTACCAACAACCACAATGATTTTCAGAAATGTCTTGGTTTCATGTATCCTTTAATACTCAGGATATGAATTATGAGTGTGGTGTCTGCAGGTGAAGGTGTCAAGCGACTCCTCGGCTTCATTTTTCCCTTACTATACAGTATACATTGAGTTCCCCATCATGGTTTTAAAACTGGTTTCACCAGTTTGAGACGACTTTTGTTTTGTGACATGGTGCATTATCATGCTGGAAGTAGTCATGAGAAGATGGGTAAATTATGACCATGAATGGATGCACATGGTGTATGTGAATGCTGTGGCATTCAAGCATTGATTAATTGGTATTATGGAGCCCAAAGTGTGCCAAGAAAACATTCCCCACACCATTATACCACCTCCACCAGCCTGGACTGTTGACACAAGTCCATAGATTCATGCTGTTGGCACCAAATTCTGACCCTACCATCTGTGAGCCTCAGCAGAAATTGAGATTCATTAGACCAGGCTACGTTTTTCCAGTCTACAGCTGTCCAATTTTGGTGAGCCTGTGCCCACTGCGGCCTCAGCTTTCTGTTCTTGGCTGACAGAAGTGGAACCCAATGTGGTCGAAGAATTGAGACTGTTTTGAGAGCAAAGGGAGGACCTACTCAGTATTAGTATAGTGTTACTAATAAAGTGCTTAGTGAGTATATGTGACCAAACGTGTTCAGAATCTGGGGTAGGCCTGCCGTTGATCTGTGAATGATTATATAGACTATTTTAAAAAATATCAGCCTTACATGCAAATCACCTCGCAATATTATTTATATACATCTGTTTAAAAATGAGTTGTTTTGCAAATCAGTTGTCTGTTCTTTTATCATAATCAATTTCTAATCAGTTATAATCTCTCTCTCTCTCTCTCTCTCTCTCTCTCTCTCTCTCTCTCTCTCTCAGGTGTGGTTGAGCAGCTGCAAAGCAGTTTCCGAGCTCTTTCTGGCTCAGCTCCAGAGCAGCAGGTTTCCTCCCCATCCACCTTCCTCTTCCTTTGGGGAGACGAGGATGGCGCTGATGGACCCAGTCTCCGCCACAAGTGCCTGGACTATCTGTTGATTAAAAAGCAAAGAATCTGGCACCTTGTCAACCATAAATATTGGCACACTGACTTGCGGAAGTGCCGTCAAGGGTACTACACACAAATTGAATTGTTTAAGAAAAATTATATTTAGAAAAATCATTGACTGCTTTTAAATCTTTGACACCTGGCTGAAGCATAGGGCCTCAATTATAAAGACATGTAAAATAACCATAAGTGTGGATGTGCAATTGTTTCCTACACATTCCTGTGATTTGTAAAACATCTAAACACCCTAAAAAGGTTTTAAATTCTTCCTACCTGTTGCCTGTATTCCTGATATCAGAAATCTGGTAATAGTAATGTGCTAAGCTGTTGACATGGTCCTGTGTTTGGTTAGAGGTCCTCATCAATGGTGTATTATGCAGAGAGCATGTTTTATATGATTGATTAGACTTTATTTATTTATATTTATTTTTATTTATTTATTTATTTTTTGAGAAAAGTCTGTTTGTGAGTCTGTCCGGAATTTCATTTATTACTGTATTACTGTTATGACTAAAAGTCCCCCCGCGGAAGAGTGATCCTGCACAAGTAAGAACATTTTCACGTTTTCCACCCGCTAAATGAACTACATCAGGAGCCTTAGTAATTTCAAAGGGTGGGTTTCTATGGCAATGATAATGTCTTGTTTGTTCATTTAGCTCTACCAAGTTAAACGATAATGTAATAATCGTTGTTTCACAATCCTAATGGTTAGAGATGTTGTGGTTGTGTTTTATTCATGGCAGTAAATTCATACCCTGCCTATTGATTTGATTACTCATGCCTTGACCTGAACCGGAACGATTTTGCTAGGGGCAGACGGCCATAGTTATCACAGGCTAAAAAGCAGTACAGTTTTAGGACCAACTGTAATTGTATATGGACAGCATTGTAAATAAGCTAACAAATGGTTTTGGCTTTTGGGCACATGTGAATATGATCATTTCAGTAATGTCATTGTCTCTGTGCAGTGTGTGTGGAGACCATTTCTGGGAGCTGGAGCCTACTTTGCCCAGGATGTATGTGTGGTTGCTGGGACTCTTCTCTTTCATGCTGGGAGTTGAAGATGTGCAGCTGCACAGTGCAGTCGTCCAGGTGGAGCAACGCCTACTGACGAAGCTGGATCACAAATAAAAACCAGGAAAACCTCAGTGAATGAAGATGGACACTGTGTGACTGAAGGATTGTGGCATTTTTCTTCTTGTGTGTGAGCAGACACTGCCTGCTGTTACACATTAGAACAGAAGTGTGTGATACGACCTTTGTAAGGTTTACAGTCTGACACAGTTGTCTGTGTTTTTATACTGTACAGTTTCATAAAGCCATTTCTTTTTTTTTTTTCTTTCAATAAAAGGGAGAGTGGTTGAAATGAAATCTTTGTGTATTTCCACACTGATTTCTAAAATCTAAAGCACAGTTTAAATTGTATATGTGCTTTTTTTCAGTGGAAGATACACTGACCATTATAAGTGGATCCTTATATAGTGCTTACCTCTAAAATGTACAAAAGTGTACAAAAGTTACTTTTAAAAGGACCGTTTGTATTATTTAGAGCTCTCTGCTGCCTGCAAGGTAAATTATAATTGCAACAAAAACTCTTTCCCTTCCCTCCAGCTGATGCTACCTTTGCTGTTGAAACTGCTGCAGAAGAGATATAGAGAGAAAACTGAAAAATATAAACGGGAAAAAAAATATGACACAAACTAGTGTAATATAATGCAAAAGCAAATGTATCTGTGCACTGATTCAAATCTGTGAGTCTTTACACTAGTTTGTAATGAACAGGACATTGGTTAATATGATCTCTGCTATAAAGTTAGCATCTGTGGCAGATTTAGTTGTCAGTGTGTAAATAATATATGACTAATACATTTTATGAATGCACCAGAATCTAATATATTTGTTTTATTAGAGATAGTTAGGTACCACGTTCTTTTTGTGTTACCATTAACAATTTTTACTGTCCTTCAAGAAGCTGTTTCTCAAGGGGGGCCTTAAGCCCTGAGGACTGTAAATTAAACTTATCTTTTAGATGTATATATGTGATGTGTTGGTAAAATGTGTAGTCTGCTGAGTATTATAAACTGATTACAATCTGGATAGATGATCATTCTCATAATGGAGTTAAAAAAAAAAAAAAATTCCTCTTTTTTTTTTTTTCCTCTTTATTGTGTGGAAATGGGGGAAAGCTTAAAGTAAACCAGAACCTTAGTGTTGAGTTTTGGGTACAAAAGTCTTATGACCCTAGATACCTCATCACCTTTACTGTAGAACAGGTTTACTTTCTTATGGGGGGGGGGGAAGTAACTTCCAGAAAAGTCCAGGCATGTACCGTTCTTATAATTTGGTATGGTGTCAGAAATTAGTTTTGGCATTGAGGACAGTATGTGGTTCTCACAGGAGCAGCCAGTTGGCTCTGCATTGCAGTGTGTAAACCAAAGATACCCACTGATTCGTAGTCTGGTCTTCATCCAGCAGGTCAATCATGGTCAGCTAAACCCCACATATTAAGGTGGAGGTATGATCTAGTGCTCTACTTTTTCACTTGACATGAATTGAAAACACAATAATGCAATATTGCACCAATAAGCTTTCATTATCTGTTTTTGATGGTTTTTCCAAAACTGTTTTAACTGCTTTAAATTCTTCATGGCATGTGTCAACAGTCCATGCTGGTGGAGGTGGTGTAATGGTGTGGGAAATGTTTTCTTGGCACACATTGGGCCCCTTGATACCAACCAAGCATCATTTGAATCCCACAGCCTACATAACTATTGTTGCTGACCATGTGCATCCCTTTATGGCCACAATTTACCCATCCTATAATGGCTACTTCCAGTATGATAACATATCACAAAGTACAGGTCATCTCAAGCTGGTTCCATGAACATAATGAGTTTAGTGGCTTCCCCAGTCACCAGATCTGAATCCAGCAGAGCACCTCTGGGACGTGGTAGTACAGGAGATTCACAGCATGAACTTCTGCAGCAATTATGTGATACAATCATGTCAATATGCACCTGAATCCCAAGGGAGTGTTTCCAACACCTTGCAGAATCCACGCCACAAAGAACTGAACTGCTTCTGAGAGCAAAGGGTGTGTCCTAATAAACTGACCAGTGAGTGTACATATTTCCTATTTGGCTTGAATAAAAACCTGCAGCCACACCAGCCTTTTCCAGATAAGATTGTAGGGCCAAACTCTTAGAGACATCTGACCTAACAAACCCTACCTCTGACTGTAGTTACTACAATTGGCCATTAGGGGGAGACAGCCACCCAATTTAAGAGCTGTAAAAATTCTTTTGTCCTGTTGCTTTTCAGTCTGAAGCCATTATCCATAATACAATATCTAAGAGTAAAATGTTACTAAAGTTCAGCCATGAAGCAGAATGTCTTTCATACAAAATTATGCCTTCATGTATTTTCTAGATTCCAATTCTGCTTGCTTTAAAAGGACATGATTTTTTTCCCCCTTTGTTCCCTGAGATCTTTGTCTTTTTATTTTAGGCTGAGGAGGGTGAGGGGTCTCCTGTCTGTCTGTCTGCACACATCCACCCACATGGAGGAGGGGGAGCAGGCTGAGAGAACACTCAGTACCTCACGGTACACAGTCACTCAGTATTTCTGTGTATAACACACCCAGCATTTCACTTGGCAAAGAGTTATAGCAATATTCCAGTATTTATTTTCAATTGTTATAATGGAAGCTTCACAGCAGTTATTGAATTCCATCAGTAAGTTTTTTTTTTTTTAACATGCACAACTATGCAACAATAACAATAAAGTTCTTAGGACAAAGCAGACATGAGAAGATGTCTTATGAAAGATGGCTTTTATGTAGTTTTATCCATCTTATCTAACACTGGAGCAACACAGTAAATAAAATCCTGTTACCTACCATTTCCTACAGGTTTTGAGGTATCCGTGTGCCATCAGACCCACACAATGACATCAGTAAGCTAACTGCAAAGTGTAGTTCCTCAGAAAAGGATAAATTATACAGATGAGGGTAATTTACAAAAACACTTTTGACTATAGAATTCATGAAAGCATTCTCTTACATAGTTCTCATAATTTATCAGAATCACATTGGCAATTGCCTTTGGACTTCCATGATAAATTACTTTTGAGTAAACGGGTCTTTGCTCACTGTGTGTCACATGTCCTAAAACGGAAAGGAGTCTTAGGATCTCTTCTTAACTCCAGTTCTGCCCTGCTCAGTTTCACTTTTTCCCTCCTCCAAAAAACCTGATCCCACTCATTAGCTAATGATCGAACCCTTTGTGCGGTATATCAGATGTGTTAGAGGAGGAAAAACCTGAACCTGTGCAGGGCAGTGTGTCCCTGGTACTGAAGCTGAGAACCCTGACCTAAAGGATAAACGAGACTGTAGCATTGGAAGATCCAAACAGTTTCATGTAGGCATCATGAGCTCAGAATCCATGCCTGTAGAGCAGTATCAGGTGTGTTTCTGTACTTGAGCTTAATTACCTACTCATCAAATATCTGTAAAAGTGACATCATGCTTGCTATGCTTTCCATTATCATGGCTGTGTACATTCTTCACACTGGTGTTGAACACTGTTATCGGGACAGTTATCAGTTCCCTTCTAATAGAGATCAGCTCCAGATCCCTCTAGAAGCTTCTGAATGTCCAGAGCTGCTTGGCTTCTTACCAATCCCTGGCTCTGAGTTCATATATCTGTACTCCAAAATCTTAACTGGCTTCCCATGAAAGAACATATTCAGTTCAGAGTTTTCCTTCTTGTTTATAGAGCCCTTAAGGGTCTTAAGGGTTGTTTCCATCTTTCTGACCTTCACATTCCCTACCAATCCCTCTGCACTCTTTGAACTTCCCCTTATGTCTTGCTTGCATCTATCCTTCATAGCATCTGCAGTTTTTTCTTTGGCATCACCTTGACTCTGGAACACTCTCATAGTCAGACAGTTCCACAAAGTCACTCCTTGTGAGATGAAATAGCCCCCTGCTCACTATTCCATCCCTGTGTGCGTTCTGCATATTCTAGGCCTGGGGTTCTCAAGCTTTTTGCAGCCGGGGACCAATTTAACTGTAAAGTTAATTCTACTGAACCCCTCAGTACAGATTTATTCAACTATGTTAAATGTCAGGCTCATTATTTAAAAAGTTACTTAAGTGACATTTTGTCTATTTATTGGAGCCACAGAGCTTTTTATTCCTGAAATTTCCACTGACAGTACACTTTAGGCCCAAGTGACATTATTTATAGGACTTCTTGTTTTTGAGTTATTGTGGTTTGTATTAAATCCATTCTGTTGAATTGACCAGTCGAACAGGCTAGTAATTATGAGGACTTAGTAATAAATATAACAACCTTGATCATGTTGGATTGTGATTTCCACTTCTATAACAAATGAAACGTGGACCCACATTGAGATACATGGTTTGGACATTAACCTACTGGAAGGCATTGTGGGATTTCAGAAAATGCACTGGATTTTCTACATCATGCTTTCAGACATGGTTATAAAATGGCAAAAATTCCTCAACTAATGCAGTATATAGTAAATAGAGTATGGGTTCTGATAGATTCTATCTGATAGATCTTTGAAACTCACCTTAAGTCCCCTTAATATTTCATCTCCTTTCTTTCTTTTTCTTCTCTTCTCGTTATTTAATTTAAAGTTCCTAATGTTGTCTTTTTGTCAATTAATTTCAATTTAACTTTCCTAATGTGTTCTTAAGCATTTTTATTGAAAACAATAAAAAATTATTGGGTTATTGAAAACTGCAACATAAATACACCAAAATGTAACTATTATTTACTGCTTAATCTTTCAAATCTGAAGTACAAAACATGGGTGTAATTTTAAACCCCTAATTTGGATAAGGTTAGATGGTTTCTGTTTTAAGGAAACAATTGAGTAATATTTAGTAAACAAATTTTCTATCTTGATGCAAAAAGCACATCCATACAAGCAGAACTAATTATTGTAATATTCTGCTCATTGGCTCTAGAAGAAGAAAACACACCCTTGTTTGCTTACCTTCGTTTCTAATGAAATTCCTTTTTTTTAGCTAACTGTGATTAACTAAATACTTCATCATTCCTTATATTTCTATTTTCACTATTTATTTAATTTGTCATTTTTTATATTATTATTTATATTTTTAAAGCAGTTGATTTTAATTTTTAATAGATATATTTTTTTATAAGTAAAAGGTTTACTATTAGTCGTCATCTTCATCTTCTGTTTGTTTGTTTGTTTGTTTATCTGTTTATCTATTTATTATTTAATAATAACAATAATTTGTTATTTCAGTAAGATATAATTATTGTTAATGTCATTTATCGTCTGCGACTCTTGTGTGGTTCCTGCTGCAGTGGAACAGAAGAGCTTGTCCTGAAGAGCTGAACAGTGATCCGACTGTGCTGTGGCTAAAAGAGCTAAAAGGACGAGCCCACAAGAGGTGCATGAGGACGGAGGGAAGGAGGGAGGGAGGGAGCGGGTGTGTGAGGACAGGCAGCCTCTGTGCTGCTGTGGGTGGTTCTTCTGGCACTGTTCCCTGCACACACCAGCTGACTGCTCGTGCATGTAAACACCATCCACATGCTTCCTGCTCGAGCAGCCCTGCCCCCAACAACACAGCACACAAACACAAACTAACCCACTAACACATGTCCATTACCCCCACTGGAGTGGGTTTAACTTCCGTGGCATGACTTTCATACACAGTGTTCCCTCTGACATGTGTCCGACTGTTCTGCTTCCCTGAAACTGTGCAGGCTGGTTGGTGGTTGGCTCGGTTGCACCCAGACACTCAGAGCTATTTTAGAGCAGCAGCTTCATCCTGCTGCTTTAAAGGCGGATGGCAATGAATCAAAAATTCTTCAGTCTTTAGAGTGCAGGGAGAGCTTCCCCCACCGTGATCTCAGCATGCTGTTTAACCTTAATTGACTGGAGTTCTGTTCGTCACAGCAGGTGGTGTACACAACCTACACCCTTCTATATTGTAGTCAAAAGAACAGAGTCCTTACTGTTAAATGCCTATAGTTCAGTTTCAGCAGCAGTTCCTACTTAAATTATCCTTATCTAGGTTATATATGGAATGTGTAGGTCATAAAAATGAGAAGGTAATGAATGTACCATAAGATGTTCCTCTTCACATAAGTGCAACATGAAATGCAGTGCCAATATCAAACTTTAGCGATTCTTTCAACTCCATGTGCATGTGTTCAAAGAAGTGTATATTTTTGGCTTCAGAATGTATAAATTACATTTTTGCTTGAGCGTAAGCTGTAGTTTCCTAAATACTCATATTTCCTGTTGTCTCAGGTTTCTTTGATCAGATAAGCATAGAATACGCCACCCACTTGTCGGGAGAATGCGAGTTAAATCGCATTGATGGCACAGGGAGCCAAGGGAGCAAAACTGGCCATGCTCTTTGGGTGGGAAGGAAGAAATACTCTCTCTCTTCCCCTGTCAATCACAGCGACACTAGCCAGTTTTGGGATTCTTTGAGCATATCTA
>CM040993.1:9845638-9897564 GCA_022985145.1 Pangasius djambal | reverse complement strand
GGGGGGGGGGGGGGGGGGGGGGAAACACCCATATAATAGCCTAATACAGAGAAAAAAATGAATGATTATAGGTGATTATGAGGTATGATAGCTGTTTGCAGTAGGTTTATGATTAAAATCAACACACAGTTCCAGAATTATTGGCATCCTTGGTAGAGATGAGTAAATATATTATGGAAAAAAAAGTTCTTGTAATTAATTATCTTAATCTCACACTGAAAATATGATAATAAATGTATATTTTTAGAATGTCACAATTATCGGCACCCCTAGAAATTCCTCTGAACAAAATATAACTGAAGCCTGTTCCAATTTAGATTTTACTTCTTGCTCACATGAGTGTTTAAGAGGTCTAAGTGGGTATCCATGGCTTCCTGTTTCACTGGGGTATAAATATGGTGTGACACAGAGGTCACGTTCCCTGAGTTAATCATAAACATGTGGAAGATGTAGCATTGTGGGCTCTCCAAATCTACAGTTAAACACCATCTCCATGCCAACAAATTATTTGGAAGACGTGCCAAGAGAGACTATTTCTTTCACCTAACCACTAACAAGTGCCAGGAGTTTGTGAGACACTAGCAAACTTTGACCAAAACTGGAGTTTATGGTCAGATGACAACAAGATAGCTGTTTGGAAACATTCAAGTTGGGCTGGAGTAAAATGGAGAATGGTTATACAGAAAAGAACCTAATCCCCACTGTTAAGTGTGGTGGGGGACCTGTGATGATGTGGGACTGTGAAAACTAAAGGAATTTTTTAATGCTAGATGCTGCAAATGTATAGGATAATTTTTAAAAGAATAAATTTCACCATGAAGACACTCTTCAGAGAAGAGTTCACTTTAGAGAACAGTTTGCTGAAATATAATTGTCTGTTCATTTTTATCAAGACGACTCCATGTGCTGTAGTAAAAATGTTTTATATGCCATTTTCAATAACTAGAATTTATACAAAAAGTTTAATTAACCAACTTAATATTAATCAGTTGAATATTAGTTTATTAGTTTCATGGAGTGCTATAAGTGTTATTAATCATCATAGTATGTTTTCTTTTTCTTCACTGTTTTTCTCTTCTTCTGCAGGAAGTGGGGGTTGGTTGGTGAAACCAGAACTGCTCTTGCCACAAAATTCCACACCACTCCTTGCCTATTCACCTTTTTGTAAACTATGGTTGGCTGTTTTTTAAAACATGTTTTATGTGCTTTTCACATTCCATTCGAATTCAATGATTATTAATTGCAATGGTATTGACTTAGCAGCAATACATGTTTGTGGTATTTATAGTCATAGAAAGTTATATTTAACTCATGTATTTTATTTATGCCTTGATAACTGTCTGCATTCTTCTGCTGATAAACACATGTCAGTGTCAGTCAGTGCATGTCTCCGTTTTGGGGCTGTGGTTCACATTCAGTCGTGTGCGAGTTAACAGAGCTCTGTAAAGTTTCCTCTCTCCTGGCTTTGTGGGCTGTTGGGTGTGGAGCAGACTGCTAGCTCTGAGTTGCACTCATTGGCCTCTGCTCAGGCCTCAGAAACTCTTCGCGACTCAGCTTTGTTAATAATGCTGAATAGGCATGATCTCACTTCGGCTCTTTCAGCTTGTGCAGACAGCCTGTTAAACTGTACATGTTTAAAATAAGTACCACTTTCAAAAATACCCTGCATTATCTTTTTGCTGTTTCCTGTGGAAGGGACGTTTAGGCTACATATCCTGAAAAGCATGTGACATCACTGCTTTTTAAAGAAAGCCCACCCACTGTTTCTGCTTGACCTACATTAAAAAAAAACCCACCTATCTCAACACATGGCTTAGAGTTACCATTTTTCTTCCTCAGACACCCTACCCATGCTGCCACTGCATTTTTTCCGTCCACAACCAAAAAGAGATGACATGTTTGTTATCAAGCCCTGCACATAGGCAATGTGTTGGCACACATCCAACTTGCACTCCCTGCCCTCTCTCTCTCGCTCTCTCTCTCGGACACGCTCTCTCACACACAAACACATACTTCCTCCCCCAACCCTGAGCCTCGCCCCTGCAGCTCCACCAACACCCACCCAAGAATTCCCAGCCTTTAAATACTCCCTATACAACATTGTGGGGATTTTCTGTCTGACTGCTTTACCTAACAGTAATTCCCATCAATAATCTCTAGAGCAACTTGATACATTCTAATCCGGACTCATTCTGGATATGTATGCTCTACTGAACCTGTGATTTTATGCATCACTTTTCTTACACGTAACAATTTTTTATGTACAGTATTTTATTTACAGAGCCTCTGTCTGTGATGCTGCACAATGGTCCTGTAAGAATGCTATTTTATACCACTGCATGTGTGTATATGGATTCAATGACAATAGAAATCTACCAGACTTTTGACCACTGACTTAAGGATTTTTTTTCCACTATCTTGTTTGAATACAAGTATTGGCCCAAATTCCAGTGGAATGGTGTGTTTACACTATTGATAAGACCAACATGAAAGAAGCGTTTGGATGAACTTTGTTCTCTCGCCTGGTTGACCATTAGATTAACACACCTGAAATCAAATTAGTGCTTTGGCTCCATTTTCAAACAAAGTCTTTTGATTTTTTTTAATGTCTCTGTATATATTAGGTTGCCATGAGTTACATTACTTCCTGCTTGGGCCTTACTTGAGCAGGTACGAAAACGCATATAACTGGAACCATCGGTTGTGTTCTGGTGGTCAGTGGAACAAAGCACAGTTCCAGGTTTCTGTTGCCAAATCTTCTAGTACTTTATGCAATACAAAAGAGCCCTTAAGTTCCTAGAGACACTCACTAAGGGATAACAACATGATATATTATCTATTTATGATAACAATTGGACTTTGCCATCAGGACCAATGAAAGCAGCCTGTGGACTGGAGCCTTCATACATACACAGAGCTCAGGAGCTTCTGTCCAGTGAAAACAAAGCAAATGTGAGGCACTTGACGATACAGATGTAGTTGTGGTGCAGTAATCTGAAACCTAACCATGCAAACCTACATCAGGTATATTGATACCCATAAAAAGATAATTAATTTAGGAAAGATTTCCAAGCACTAGCTCTGGAGTACCTTTCTACATCAGACATTTTTGAACAGCATTAAAGCAAGAAGTCAGAATATTTTGGCATTAAACCTCTTTATAGTACTGCCCAATTCTCTGCTTGTTTATGTCCTTTAAGCTCCAGTAATAACAAGGGTGAAGTCTGAGGTAGCCTGCCATTTCCAAGGCATCATCCGGCCAGTTGGCATTCGGTATGACGATCTGCTGTCGTAATGGATGGAGTTTCTAGTACGGTATTAAATGATCTTTTAGGGATCTTGTTTCCATCACTAAGCTCCAAATAAACATGGCACGTCCACATGTCATGAAAACATGCCTGCACATGGTAAAAATGTAGGTCATTCAGGCTTGGGTCATATTCAAAACAAATATCACCTTGTTTATTTAGCATTGCATGGTCTGCATTTTCTTTATGTGATCTTGAAAAATGGGATTGTAATTTAAATTCGCTTTAATGCTCATGCAGAAATTGTTACAGACGTGTACCAGTCTAATAGATTTGTTCTACTAAGATTTTCAAATTTAGCTTTTAAATCTATTCATAGACTAGAATTGAATCAGCCCATTTACTTATCCGATTACACCCATGATACAATGCCTGATTAATTGAAAATGATCCTTACAATCCAACAGAAAACAAGGGCTCGGATAGGCAAGATTATCTGGGGGAAAAAGCAAAAGAAAGAATAACCAAGGCAGGTAAACCGTTATATCTGTTTTTTCTCTGAGTACAGAGAGCAGCTGTCAGCTGAGTGGGAATTCATCTGAGCTCTCCCTTTTCCTTGACTGGAGTTTTTCTAAAGCCATTTTTGGCCAAAGGTTTTAAGGACATGTGTATATAACATTTTTAATGTTGTTCAGTCCCTATGTTCCACTATAGACCTCAGCATTGTAGGGCTACACACTTTTTCTATGGTGGTTTGATGGCATTGTGAGATTGTTAGTCTCTGACATTTCATCTCAGTATTTTACATATGTACATATCAACTAATAGACAATTATTGTACAAGTAAACAAATAGACAATTATTTCCTATTCTGTAGTTAAAACTGTTCATTTGAGAGCTGATACAGAACTCTCACACATTATCTAAACATGTAAGTATTTGCTTTGAAGGAATGATTGCTAAACAGAGCTTCCCCTTCTTGGACAAAGATGTTTTGCCTGAATATGTTGTTGTTCTTCTTTCGGCTGTTCCCGTTAAGGGACGCCACAGCAGATCATTGGTCCGCATTTTTGATTTGGCACAGTTTTTATGCCCTTCCTGATGCAACCCTCCCCAGTTTTATCCAGGCTTGAGACCGGCACTGGAAGTGCACTGTCGCGTGCAACCCCAGTGGCTGGAGTTGGTCCCCTGGCCGGGAATCGAACCCAGGCCACGGCGGTGAGAGCCGTGGCCTAACTACTAGTCCTCCAAGGACCATCTTTTACCTGAATATGTACTACATATTAAAAATAAAAATAATTTTATGGGATAATTATGACAATCATTTGACAAACATCATGATCCACTTCACTATTAAATCCCATAATACCACCATAGTGCCATCTACAAGTCAAATCAGGTTTATATTTTTATATTAAAGGTTTATATTAATACTCTTCATGTAACAGATATTTACAGTATGTAAGGGTTCTCCAGTGTCAGCACTTTGAGGTAAAGCTGTTCCTATAAGTTATCCGCTACAGCTAAAGTCTTCTTTGCACTTTGCAGTCGGCCTTCATGTTGGGCCACATCACACCGCCCTGGCGTTGACTGTTTTCCTATTACAGCACAACCCACCATGTTTTATTTTTTACTCAATTGTCCTTGTTCCCATGAAAACATTTTTGTCATCTTCTGCAAAGAAAAGCTTATTCTTACTTCTCTCTGTCTGATGTCACTGGTAGTGACTCACTTGCATAAAAGGTCACTGTGTACAGAAGTCATTTCTGGTTGGGATACATATTTAAAACATGCTTATTAACCTTTTGTAGTATGTCTTGTTTATTTGGTTTAACATAAATTTTATATTACCAGTTCAAAAAAAATCTTTGTTTAGCCTGGCCTTTCAGGAGCTCTAGGGTCCTTTGTTGTATTTAATATACAGTATTTGTCATGATGTGTAGTCATTCTCACTGGTTACTTAGATCATGATTTACTTATGCTTAAGTGTACTTGCTTAAATCTTTTAAGCAGTTTGAGATTTTGAACTCCAAATGAAAAAGTGCTATACAATTAAAGATATTTACATTTACATTATTATTATTATTATGCCAAATCAGCCTTTCCTTTGCTCTCTCTCTCTCTCTCTCTCTCTCTCTCTCTCTCTCTCGTAGGAGGGAGGGACTTCAGCAGCTCTTTGTTTGCAGACCCTGCTTTCTCCCATCTCAGACACAATCACTGGCCCCCCTCAGGATCTACAAATCATGAAATTATTTGCTTTTCCTTTACAGCATGAATATCTACACATCAAGTGGCAAGCTTTGTGTTCATGAAGATCCTAAAGCAGTTTAACGCGCTGTAAAGCTTCACATTTGACTTTATGAAATGAGAGACACACAAAGGACTGTTTTAAGCGCTACCAGAGCTACAACAAAGAGGTCCCGCCCACTACTGCAAGCCACGCCCACTCCAGGGTCTTTTAAGGAGAAGCTGTGTTCAGCAGCTGAGACCGAGGAGGGGAATGAGTTCAACGAAACCAAGCTGTACAAAGAAGGGTTTCGGTTTTTGTCCACGGACTGAAAATCAGATGTCAGAAATGTGCAGTCTAAACTAAATCTAATGCATTAAAAAACATATTTTGGAAAAAAAAAAAAAACAACTATATTTAGACACAATCAAACTAATAGGCTATAATTCGTAATTATGAATCAATAATAATCACTGTTTTGGTAGTAATCATTGCTTTGTCATAGAAGTAGTGTTTGTGAATCGACATTATGAAATATGGGTTAAATCATTAATGTACTTGGTTGTCATACAGCCTTTATTAAATGTGCGATGGTTTAAACGTTAGCACATGCTGATTTGTTTCCCTGCTTGTTGTTTTGGCGTCAGAGTGAGCCAGACGCGTGCGGAGTAGCTCAGTGTTCCGCGCGCGCTCGCCGCTCCGACCTTTCCCCCAGTTCATGAGCGCCGGGTTCACCGGGTTTACTCTGACACCGCTGACTCCTGCGTTACGCCCCCCAACAGCCACGCACCCTCTCTCCACCAATCAGCTCTCGATCACGTCCTGATCACGCGCTGTCTTCGCGTCTATTGGTCCAATTCTGCTACACCTTTGTTTTTGATTGGTAACATGTTACCACCCGCCAGACCGTTCTGAATTTTGTTTCTGCTTTTTTTTTTCTTCCTCCGTTCCTGATTCACTCAGCTGAGGTTGGACCTTGCAGTAAAAAGTGGTTACACTTATGAGCCCGGGCTCTGCTCAACGCCTGTGTCGCGCTTTCTGTTTGCTCGCACTGCTGTTTACAGGGTGTTTTGTTCCCCATGCCGACCTTTGCTTCAGACCAGGTAAGTTGGCTTCTTTTCTTTTTTTTTTTTTTTTATTGAAAAGGGTTAACTGCGTCTTTGCCACTTTACCTGATTTGCGCAATGACCCAGTAGTAGTGATGAGTTGAAGCATCTTTATGCAACAAAGTTGCATGTTTTGTAATAATCCTGTGCACGTTTGAAGTTTTATTATTATTATTATTATTATTATTATTATTATTATTATTATTATTATTTACTGCAGTCTTGGAGTGATTGACTATTAAACCAGGTATAGTCATGTTTACATATTTATTCACAATTGCTCATCATAGAACCTGAGATGATATATATGGCATGCATGTCATGGGACTTATCCATGTTTTTGTATGATTTTTCATGCATTGTATTAAAAACAGGGTAGACTCAATAGAATAAAAGCATGTGCCGCAATCAGTGTTGTGCATCATGCCCTTTAGTAATGAGACGCAGTGCTCTTTGAGATACTCTGAGCCCAGTTCGCATGCTTGTTTGAAACCAGTGGGGAGGTGGCTGTTTAATTAAACCACATTATTATTACCAATTTGTGTCCAGAAACTGTAGCCTGTGGAGGCGGGTGCTGTACTTTCATAACATCACGCCCCGTTGCTCTGTGTGCTTTTTAAAATGGCATTAGGTGTCCCTTCTTTTGTGGAGGCTTTGTTTGAGGTAAAGAAAAAAAAAGCAGGACTAGTCTGAATTTTACTTCCTCATGTGGGTGTCCACCCTCACTAACCAGAGTTTTGGTTAGATGCACGTCACTCTTAAGGCTATTTTTGGGCGATGGGAGGTTCCCAGCAAACCTAGAGCTGGAGGGGCTAAAACACTGGGGCCCCTCTCTCTCTCTCTCTGTCTCTGTCTCTCTGAATGGCAGCATCTACGTGCAGCTGAGTATTCAGCAGATGCTTGATAAGCAGCTACACAGACTACTTTCAACACTGTCAGTGGGACTGACCAAAGCAATAAGTAAAATAGGTACAAGTTGACTGGTAGAAAGTACGGGATACAGAAATAGAGACTGATGACGTTGTTAAGTCTGCAGCGGTACAGCCGACACTGGCGCGCTATTCCCTGGCCGTTCAACAAATGAAACGTAACAATACAACCACCTTTAAGCTTTTGTCTCTTCCTAATAATCACGTGTAATAATATTGCTGGTATATAAGAAGCCTATTCCATGCAGTAACAACACCTATTTGTGTAGCCCTACTGTTCTGATCATAAGCATGCTTTGCTCAAATGATTTTTCCCCAGAGCAACTACGTGGGAATCTGTGAGCTGATGATGGAGAGGAACGGGTACAATGATGGGAAGCCCTGCTCCTCCACTCTGGAGTATCATGACCTTGAGGCAGCTGAGGCTCTGGTGTGCATGAGCTCCTGGGTTCAGAGGTCACACAAAGCCCGCCCGCTTACGCCAACCTCAGACTCTTGTGACTCGCTTAGTCTACACCCCGAAACCCTGGAGTCCCCCAAAGACCTAGTGTCTCTCTCTTCACTAGTGAGTTTAAATCAGCTAAAAAATATTTAGACTTATTTAGATTGTTGTTTGATGTTATATTCACACCCTGAATTACTGATAAGTACAGAAATGACGATGATGATGATTATTATTTGTAAAAAAAAAAAAAAAAAAAAAAAAAAAAAAAAAAAAAAAAAAAAAAAAAAAAAAAAAAAAAAAAAAAAAAGAGAGAATTACACCTGGCAAAAAAAAAAGAAAAATTAATGTTATGATGACCATAAAAGCAACTGTCATGGGTTTGAGTATTACAATATACACACCCCGCCCCAACACCATAATAAATTATATAAATTAATAAATTGATGACAAATTAAATGTGTGCTTAGTTTTTGTGTACTTCCATAAAAAACAATTTTGTAGCATTATCATTTATACCGGTACAGCATGAAGTAACATTGTAACATTATTTCATTATTTCCTTATCATGCTATACCAGCATACTGTCACTGAGAATATTAGAAAACCGAAAGTGGAGCTCTTACACAACTGGTCATTTTAGAAAAAGAAATAAAAGTGTTGCTAATATAAAATTGACCAAGTTCACATGCTAACCTTCTCTTCTACCTTACTAGTGCATGACACCGCCACACAGCCCCAGCTTTGCTGAGACCTCAACCACGTCTGCTATCATCAGCACCATGCCTCCTCTGGCCAGCTCGGGCCTTAAATCAAGTGTCTCACTGCCCAGGATGTGCCCTGTCCTGACCAACAAAGCAGAAACCCCCTGCGGCCTGCAGGCTGGCATCAGCACATTCCTACCAAACTCCATTCCACCTCAGCCCATTCCACCTGAGCCTAGTGCACAATGCAGGGCCACCAGTGTGATACGACACACTGCAGACACGTCTCTGGATCATCACATTAGCACAGGACAGGAGGGTCCTGGTTCATCAGAGAGCCCTGCCCAACAGACTGAGATCATCTCTGATTCTAAAGCCCAGATCAACATCCTGACTGAAACAGGGACATACATTAGTGCAACAAATTCTACTGCAGAAGTGGAGAGCACTGCCCCCTCAGCCAACTCTACAAGCCCCTCCACTCCAGCATCACAAGCCTCTTCATCCATGCCTCAGTCTCACATGACCAGTCCAGTTCTGTGCCAGGTATTTCCCATGAACGGGCAGACTGGGATCATCTCTGCCTTTGTTCAGACACACGTTCAAATGCAGAGTACTGGGACGAAGCCCATCCTTTCCCAGTCCACCTCTTTCTCACAGCCTCTTCTAATGGGTCCTTCAGTGGCTCAGGGTACGGTGATGCTTGTCGTCCCTCAGTCCTCGGTGTCTCCAGCTCCGCCATGCCAACAAAATGTTGTGACCGTTGGCAGCACTAAGCTCCTCCCCCTGGCCCCTGCACCAGTCTACATACCCTCAAACCAGAGCGGGGCCACCACACACACCGACTTCTCTCGCAGGCGCAACTATGTCTGCAGTTTCCCAGGATGTAAGAAGACATACTTCAAGAGTTCTCACCTCAAAGCTCATCTGAGAACCCACACAGGTTGTTATAAATTGAATACAGTTTCCTTTCTCTGCTTGTGCTATGGCTCAGTGATGCTTGGAAATGGCAGAGAATATGCATTAAACAGTATAATTAAATACTTATTCATGTATTAGTTTTTTAAAAATACAGTTGACTATTCTCACCTTTTAAAATGATCATACTTGCAGTTTATTGTGAAGGGTGGGAAATTTGTAATCTTTTTTCTCTCACACACACACACACACTGATTTAATTGTTCTGGCTAAGACAAAGAAAAAAAATTACTAAAATTTTGAAAATGTAATAGAATTCACAGATATGCTCAACAAATCTATTAATCAAGAGGATTTTTCAGCTAATAAGTCAGCTAATTTATAAATGTTATATTCTGTTTTTTTTTTTTTTTTTTACAGGAAAGCTTTTATTCTGATCATGACCTCTTGTTTTGTTCTGATCTGTTCCTCAGGTGAGAAACCATTCAGTTGTCACTGGGACGGCTGTGACAAAAAATTTGCACGTTCCGATGAACTTTCCCGACACCGCCGCACTCACACGGGTGAGAAGAAATTTGTGTGTCCTGTATGTGACCGACGTTTCATGCGAAGTGACCACTTGACCAAGCACACTCGTCGTCACATGACCACCAAGCGCTCTGCAACATGGGCCACCGATGTGCGTGAGCTGAACAAAACAGCCTCTACTCAGCATCCGTCATCACAGTCTTCTGTCTCCCTCAGTGTCCTTGTACCTGCCTCAAACTAGGCCTAAACAAGGGCCACTCTTTCACCTCAGGACAATCTCCCTCCCACTGACCATTGTACAGGGGAAACATGAAAACCAAGGCTGCTACATATCCATGTACAAAACAGACCATTGCACTGGATTTCTTTTCCTACCATTTGTTGTTTTTTATAAGGACTTTTTTTTTCTTTTTTTAATATAAGTTATGTCTCCCAAAATGTATGCACTTCATTTGCCAAAGTCTTTGTTGGTTCATGTTACATTATTCTATGCCATTGTATATTTGTACATAAATGTAACTATATATATGAATGTAATGTGTATTCAAACGTGCATTTATTGGCAGTATATGAATAAATGTTAAGTTTCTGTAAAATGAACAGTATTCTTACCTGTGATACTACCTATTATCTCACTTTGAATATTATTTAATGACCATTTGCAGATTCAAATAAACCTTCATGTTTATGTAGTACTCTCAGTGTTTGTTTCTATAAAATATATATTATATTGTATTGTATTTAAAGCTGTAATAGCAGAACCCCAGTCAAGATCGAAGAAAAGCCTCAAAAAAGACGCTGTGCAATTTCCACGCAGTGTAAATGTTCAAATAAATAATACAATAAACTAGTATAAATTGCACTGTAAAACATCCATGGTGAAATGTTTTTTTTTTTTTTAAAAAACACCGAAATTGAGAGAACATGAAAATATTAAATTCAGTTATGCAAGTTCAGTTATGCAAGTGCGCTCTGAACGCAGTTACACAACAGCGCGAGCGCCGTCTCCCTTTAACACCCAGTAACAAACTCTATCCAATCACAGTGCGCCGTTTCACAGCGCGCGCTTAGTGGGCGCGACCAATCACAGTCAGCTGTGAGCCCTAATGGACTCACTGATTGGTTGATGTTATGCCCGCCCATTTGCCTTACTGACCGATATTCTCAAAAGGAGAAATAAAATTGCTAACAGAACTGAAACAATGCATGTATAGGGGAAATGTTTAGTGTACATGGTTTGTTATTTGTATTCACCAAACGCAGATAAAGAAATGTAATTAGATTAAAATACAGAAAAAAGGAAGCAAATTGCCGGGGCAGATTAGGGCCTAGGGCGGGGACACAACATGTTATGGTTTATATAATCCCTAAAAACGATATAAGTACAGCGATGAAAAACAAACAAATAACTGAACAAATAAATAAATAAATAAATAAATACAAAACTAAACACACAATTTAAATAATAAACAAACAAACAAACAGATAAACAAACAAAAAAATTAAACATACATAAAAATATAAATTAAAAAAAATATTTTTTAGATAGGTTAATAATGGTTTTAGATTTAGGTTAATAATTTTAATTGCCGGATAAGAAAGAAACTCCTGAGTCTGTTTGGACGTCATTTTTTGACTGTATTGTGTGCTACACTCCACTCCTTGGGATTTCAATCCACATTTTGAAATCCCCAAAATAGTTTATAGTATTTAAAAATATATTACGTGTGAAACAATGAAAAAGTGTGCTGCACTGTGCACTCAACACAGTAACGAAAGATAATCAGAAAAAGTATAAGGTCTCTGTTTGACAAAGGTAATAAGACAATATTTTGTAAGCTTCCCTGTTTTCTTACTGGAATAAGAACTCGGATAAAATGTTCCATATTTGACTTTAGCCTAAAGTTTGGCCTGTTCAGAAATTGCGTCTAAGTTCCAGTGACCTGCATCCTGTAAAAAAAAAAAAAAAAAAAAAAAAAAGAATGTGTAGTCTGTGGCTGGTTACGCTATTTAAATATATACACTGTTGATTGCGGTATTTTGATGAACGCACAGGTCAGAGTAGGGGTTTAGGATGGATATCATGTGGGTGAGTGTGAAAACTATAAAATCATGAGGTGTCCTTATGGTAATGATGTAGGTCTATATGTGAAGTTTTAGTGAGGCGCGACCCCTGCTGTTTCCCCACCTCACTACCCACTATCCGCGCGCGCAAACAACTTCTACCATCTCTCATCATATCACTCAAATTAAGTGTGCATGGGACATATTCATAACAACATATTCATAACAATGCATGGATTTACTGCTTACAATATATATATATATATATATATATATATATATATATATATATATTAGATATATTAGATATATTGATAAATGATATATGCTTTGGGAAGTGATGGAACAGCTTGGTCCTGCAGCTACACCATGATTTTTCAATATGGATGGATTTACGGTGTAAAAAAAAAAAAAAAAAAAAAAAGCAGCTACACTGTGATCTTTTTTCACTATGGATTCCAGGTCTGCGGGACAAAACCAGCACAACGGTCATTCAAACCAGCCCAGATCCGACCTGAAGACTGCCTCATGGCCAAGCAGTGTTAAAAACTCTCAACCCACAGCCTACAGACAAGAAGGAGTCAGTATCAATTGGAAAGGAGTCTACAACTCCTGTGAATTATCTAAAACTTCTAAAACTTTATAAACTGATCAATCCTGAATCCCACATGCCTCGATGCATAAGTGTATATACAAAGTTACAAAAGCCTGCCTAGTGCATTATACACTTTACAGTATATGACCAAACGTATGTGGATACCTGACCATCACACCCACATGTGGTCTTTCCTCAAACTGTTGTCCATTAGTTCCACTAAACATTTCCCTTCACTGGAACTAAGGGGTCTAAACCTGTTTCAGCAGGACAATGCCCCTGTGCACAAAGCGAGCTCCGTGAAGACATGGTTTGTCAAGGTTGGAGTAGAAGAACTCGAGTGTCCTGCACAGAGCCCTGAACTCAACCCCACTGAACACCTCTGAGATGAACTGGAACACTGATTACACCCCAGGCCTCCTCACCCAACATCAGTACCTGACCTCACTAATGCTCTTGTGGCTGAAAGACACAAATCCCCACAACCACGCTCCAACATCTAGTGGAAAGCCTTCCCAGAAGAGTGGGGGTTATTATAACAGAAAACGAGGGACCAACTCCGTGTCAATGCCCATTGTTTTGGAATGCTGTCCACAAACTTATGGTCATGTAGTGTGTGTTCAAGAGGGAGCCATTTTGGATGCGGCCCAAGACTTTGTCTGTGTTTTGGTTCTCCCTCCACTGTGCGGCGCTGAGCCTGGCTCACAGCCCTACTGCAGCGCGCGCGCTCTGCTCTTGCTTTCGTGGCTGCAGCTCGTTGGATCCGCCTTTAATGGTTGTCGGTGCAGGAAAATAACCCTAAGGTTATAACTTAAATCATATGCAACAGCACATTGCACTTGATCATTAATGCTGTAATAAGTTATTTTAACCATTTTTCGATAGATGTTTTAAAAGGTACTTAGCTGTAACTGCATTTATTTTTGTAAACATGCACACACCATTATGTGACTGCGTAGTTTTTTTAAGCGCGCGAATGACAATGACTTTATATTCAGCTTCTAACAACACAAAAAGTCATATGCTTTCGGTATTTTATTGTTGACAGTGACACTTGTCACAGTAGACAACAGCTTTATAAATAGAGAAATGGGATAATGGATGTTGTGTTGTATTATTAGTTGCAATCCGCGCCAAAAGGTTCTGAATGAAGCCTGTTTACTGCAGATGCACATTTACTAAACAACATGACGAGATACGAACAAGTTCATGAAATAGTGAAATGGGCAGGAATACCGCTAAGAAGGCCATGTGGGTTTTTAAAAATAGATTTGTAATAGCCACTCCTGAATCTGGCGGGAAAGCTCCATGGGAATGCTTTGTTACATGTCAGAATAAAAACGTTTTTAGCTTGTTTTAAGAATTATTCTGCTGCACCGGCTGGATCGTTTATAATCCGGTATCAGGAGCTGTAGAGAGCTAGTTTATTTTTATTTGTTCCCCACATAAAGCAGTGCTATTTACTCATGTTAATGTTCATGCATATGCGGACTTATTAAAGTGTGTTTATTCGTGGCGTTCTCACTCATAAATAAACAAACGTATGACATGACGACCACTGAAACTAAAATAAAATATGTGCTATATATAGTTTAATCGCTGATATTTGGAAAAGCGCGCCATTTTCAGAATCGTAAATGAAAAGCCGCATATTTGTACAGAACACAGACCTCCAAAGCTCTTCAAATTTCCCGCAATTTACTGATGACGTTGAGGCGTCGGATTGGCTGACGCCTTCAAAAGGAATTAAAGAGCCAGCACGAGCCTCGCTCTGATTGGCTGGACCGGATCGAGCGCCAAGAACGAAATAAAAAGGAGCAGCTGGAGCAGATTCAGCCACTCTTTTCCCTCCACTGTATAGGTTTCGCAGCTTCTTTTATTTGTTTTATCTTCTCTTATTTTTAGTTTAAAAAAATTTTTCTTTACGTCTTCGTGTTTTTACATTAACAGCCGCTTTGTAGTCTATTTTTTATTTGCTTTAAACGTAACAATGCTGTCCACTCGCTCACCTCTCAAAAGCAAGAATGAAAACGTCGTTTCCACTAAGCTGGGGAGCATGTCTCTGGGAGATAAAGAAAACACGGTGAGTAAATATGTAAATATGATAACCATGCATTGCACAAGTTATTTATCTCTCTTGCACCGGTTCTTGTTGAATCAGAAGTGGAGGGAAAAATCCTTTTGTTGAAGATGAAAGCTAGCAGAGTGAAAGTTTTAGGATTTTGCCTAATATTCGACTGTTTTATTTGTGCAGCCTCCAAGTCTGAATTCGACACGAATTCTGGCCTCCAAAACGGCGCGTAAAATCTTCGAGGACTCTGAGGTGAGTAAACCTAACCCTTTTACTCTGAACTTTACCGAGTTAACGCGCCCTTTACTTGGGTTGGGCGCTCAACACACCGTCTTAACAACTATTTCTACAAAATAAACTGTTTAAACCTGTGCAACAACCGTGTACTCCTTTGTCAGATAAGCAGAAGTCAAGTGAGGTTTATAAGTTCAGCAAATAGGATTAGAGAGGCTAACAAAGCGAACAGCTGACTTTTGGCGGTAGCAGTGCTAACTAGCTAACTAGCTAGCCTCCTGTGCTAACTAGCTAGCCTATTGTGTTACTGTACACGACGACAAAGCTGGAGCAAAGTGACAGCACTAACTAATAGATGTGAACCAACGTGTTGAGTTTCTACCATAGAATAAAAAGGCTAACGAGTTTTAGACCCTGAGAGGAACCGTTTTAAAACCATGACATTTCACTACATGTTGAGACGGTTATAAGATGGATATAAATAGATGTACGTTAATTTGCACTTGTTAATCAGAGTCTTTAAGCCTCCAGGTTTCAGGCCTTAAATCAGAGGTCTTCAGTTTTATCCACAAAGGGTCAGTGTGCCTGCAGGTTTTCATTCCAGCCATAGATGATGTACACTTGATAGATGATTGGAGATCATGATTAAACTGAAGGACCGGTTAAACAAGTGGAATCGGGTGTGGCTCCTACTTGGGTGGAATGAAGACCTGCAGCTACACTGTCCCTTTGTGGATAAAACTGAAGATCCCTGCTGTAAATGGACAAATTATAAATATCCTTTGTCATAATAAGAGGCTGAACACTCCAGTATCTTGAGGTATTTTATTTTTGTTACTAACTGTCTCCTGGATAAGTTTCTACAGTCTATTTTTCTCTTGTTCCAGGAAAAGCCAAAAGCCAAGAATGCTAGTGTAGAGGAAGAGCCTCTCCTGAAGGAAAATCCACGTCGCTTTGTCATCTTCCCCATTCAGTACCATGACATCTGGCAGATGTACAAGAAGGCTGAGGCCTCTTTCTGGACAGCTGAAGAGGTACGTGTCTTGTCCTGGGTTTGGAATGGGGCCAGGTCCAAATCTCCTGAATATTCCTTAATGCTGAGGTGGCTTTGCTCACATCCCCTTTCTCCTCCCCCACAGGTTGACCTCTCCAAAGACCTCCAGCACTGGGATACCCTGAAGGATGAGGAACGATATTTCATTTCTCACGTGTTGGCGTTCTTTGCTGCAAGTGATGGCATTGTCAATGAAAATCTAGTGAGTTTAGAGGCCATTTTGTGTCTGCATGTATTTTAATCTTTAGCATTTTGAAACAAGGTTCTCATTGCATGTTATTTTTTCAACACTAGGTGGAGCGCTTCACTCAGGAGGTCCAAGTGACTGAGGCACGCTGTTTTTATGGTTTCCAAATCGCCATGGAGAACATTCACTCTGAGATGTACAGCCTGCTTATTAACACGTATATCAAGGATCCACAAGAGAGGTAAATTCCCCAAATCTGTACATGCTAGGAGGGCAGTGATGAGATGCGCAGGGGTACGGACCTCAGCTGATGATGGGAGCTGAGTGCTGGTGTCTGACTTCAGATCAGTAGGCATGTGGTCAACTGACTGAAGGACACCAGCATGAAACTGTCGCCTTTACTGAGCCCTTCCTGTGAAAATTTTAAATGAATGTTTGTGGTAGACTTTGGCTAATATCTTTTTCATCTGCAGGGAGTACCTCTTCAATGCCATTGAGACTCTTCCTTGTGTGAAGAAGAAGGCTGACTGGGCCCTCAATTGGATTGGCAACAAAGATGCACAGTATGGTATGTGTCATAACTTCTTAAATTTATTTTTTGAAAATGGAAAATTTTCCAGAAATTGAGTCATCACCAGTAGGGGTGGGTTTTATTTGTTAATCAGTTTTTGGTGTTTTTCTCGAATAGATTTGCTGATGGGCAAGCATGATCAATTCTAGGAAAAATTCAAATAGGATTTACAAAGTAACACTTAAAGTAAGGGTTGAATAATGGACTGTACAAAAGTCCAGTCCACCCCTAGCTCCTACTGTCAGCATTGTAAAATTATTGACACGGATGATGCACTTGGTATACTGTGACCTAATTTATTATGCGTATCCAAGACCCTGTAATTTGGTGGGGTGGTACTCCAAATGATCTGCAGTCTGATCGGTTACAGTGGCTTTGGGGCAGGAAGTGTTGCAGTTTCTTTCAAAAATTTTAAAATGCAAATTATTGATGAATGGAAAGCATTTTCCAGTGTGTAAGCTTTAAGTTACAAAAATGCATAATCCTGCTTGACACCACAGGAGATTAACGTAAACTGTTGTGTGCCCTGTAGGTGAGCGAGTGGTGGCTTTTGCTGCTGTAGAGGGAATCTTCTTCTCTGGTTCTTTTGCTGCAATTTTCTGGCTAAAGAAGAGAGGCCTTATGCCAGGCCTCACCTTCTCTAATGAACTCATCAGCAGAGATGAGGTAGGTGGAATGCATTGTAATACAAATGGTACCAAATCTGAATGTTGTGTTGATGTGCAGTGAACTGATTAAATGTTTTTGCGTTTCAGGGTCTTCACTGTGACTTTGCCTGTTTAATGTTCAAGCACTTGGTGAACAAGCCTTCAGAAGCAACGGTCATGAAAATCATTAGGAATGCAGTTCAGATTGAGCAGGTATTTACATCATGTGCATCTGCATGAAACTCAAGGTGTTCTGGGTTGTGCTTCAACAGAGCTGACCTTTACTCTTTTTGCGGTCCACAGGAGTTCCTGACCCAGGCTCTGCCGGTTAAACTGATTGGTATGAACTGTGACTTGATGAAGCAGTACATTGAATTTGTGGCTGACAGGCTGATGATGGAGCTGGGCTTCAGCAAGGTAAGGAACTGTATTAATGTAAACATGCAGATTGTTGTATGAAACAGCTTTTCAGGTTTGCTGGAGATTTAGGGCATCTTCACACATTAGTTTGTTTCAAGATTCTGAGTCACTGAAATTAGCTTATTTTGTTCAGTTTGGTTTTACATTGCACACAAGGCAGAAAGCAAAAAAGTTGGCTGTGGGAGTGGATGGGGCTGAAACCACACAGGTCAGGACTACGGGGGGGGGGGGGGGGGGGGCATTAACAAGTGTGCATTGAAATACCAGAAATCAGCTGCTTGAAATTGTCAATTATTTATATTTAAAGTTCTATAATTTAAATAAATAGAAAGAATAGTGTACTGCATCCAGCATGTGTCCATTTATTATTTTTTTTAGTTCAGTGTTGGCATCGGATATGCCCAGCACATCATATTTCTGCTCATATCCACTTCAGCCCTGTCTTCTGTTGGGGCTCAGTTTACTTGGATAATTTTGTACCTCTAAAATGAACACATTTGAATTGTGTCCTGAAATCCCATCTCACTGACTGCAGTCAGACCAAGTTCACTTGGAACTGAACTGCAGAGTTCACTCACTCTGATCTTGGATCAGTTATACTTGGGTGAAGTGCAGAACGATTTGTTCTCGCCTGCTTAAACAAACTGCACTGAAAGGTAACTGTACCATGGTTCAGTTAAAACTGACTAAATGTTGTATATGTGCAGTTTAAGGTGCTGACTTTAAAAATGCAGACCTGACCTGGTTATCTGAGGGTTGTTGACATGATTGTATTTATTTATTTATTTATTTTTCCCCTTTAGATCTATAGAGTAGAGAACCCATTTGACTTCATGGAGAACATTTCCTTGGAGGGAAAGACCAATTTCTTTGAGAAGCGAGTGGGAGAGTACCAGCGCATGGGCGTTATGTCTGGGGCCACAGACAACACCTTCCGGCTTGATGCTGACTTTTAAACTCTGAGTAACTGGACATTTGTAAACATTAACACTTGAAGAGGCGATGCTCCCTTGATTGCCTCCATATTTTGCTCCCAACGTTGTCACTCAGCAGGACTGTAAAATGGTGCAAAAATCTAATGTACATTGTTGCTGTATGATTTTTTTTTTTTTAAATCTTGTACTTAAATGCAGTTAAGCCCATTTGTTTTTACTTGAATTGTACATGTGTGTTTTGTTTTCTACAGGGCTTGAGCAGTTGGGAAGGGATTATTTATAGCTTGCACAAATGCCATATTTACTGCTTTGATGTACAAATTGCTTCTGCTTTCCCTTAACCCCAGTCCTGTACCTTTACCCAACTGCTTTCCTCTGAATGCTATTGATTTGTAAATAAAATTGATAAGAATAGCAGGAGAGCTTGAGCTGTCTCTTGAAATTCTTCTTGGAAAGAATGTAATTAATTTACACACACACACACATGTGCGCGCAAGGACCAAGTGCTCAAGTTTTGTATTTTCTGCCTTTTTTTTTTTGCTGAATGAGTCACATGTCACAAATTACACTTTACTATTATTCCAAATGCAGCCAAGATATGTTTAGCGTCCTGTAAACCTGCATACCATTTCTTTTGTAGGTGGATTTTGTTGCAGACTTAAATTGAATTATAGATCCGAGCTGGTTGGTTTAGAGTTGCAAGGTCACAGCACTATCCACTTTAACACTTTCTCGGCCATAATATCTTAACCCACTTAAGCATTGTTTACTGCTGATATAGGTTTGTTTCAAATGCAGAACTGTAACAGACCACACATGCAATAAAGCAGGGTATCCCAACTAGGGATTATGGTATTGTAATTGAAAGGTCAATGTCAGATTGGGTTAAATTAATATATATTTGCAAGTAAAAAGCTAAAATTAAAACAGGTCACATTCATTTTTATTGTAACCTCACAAGTAAAAAAAAAAGTTCACTCTTATTATGATAATAGTTCTTAGTATGTGAAGATACCTAGTGTTAGCTAGGTAATTTGTTCTTTGTGGCTAAAATTAAAATTTTTACAGCTTCTTAAAATCAAGTGATGTGTTGTCGGTAAAAGTAAATCAGTGGATGAACATCCAAGACTCCAAAGCTGGAAGCATTCTGTATGTACTGTGAGTAAAATTTGCATTAACATGCACAGACAGTAACAAGGCCAAACCCTCCCCAAGTGTGTGAAATGTTTCGCAACAAGCAAACTGTAGCCTGCTTGCAATCTCGGGGGATACTTAAAGCAAAGAATTTAGTCTGTTTTTAAGAATTGAAAAATTTAGGGGTTCAGCTGACAAAAAAAAGTTTGGGATCCCATGCAATAAACTTTAGAAATATAGCACAAACTAGCTGTCACAGGTAAAAGGGTATGTGGTGTAGAATTTCTTTTCCTTGTACAATTAGTAGATACATCTGTAATAAACAACAAATTACATGGAAATTTCCAAAGCCCTCCATGTATTTATAGCTGTTGTTATCTGGGGCACTCATGGCATGAGCTGAAGCAGCCAAACTTCCCACCCCACCATCTCCAATCTAAGGGTTATAAACACAATGCACATGAGTGTGGACTTTCACCTGAACAAACAAAAACAACCACCATTCCTTTCCTACATAATTTGAGACCAGAAATTCTATTTTGCCCCACTAAGCCGCTTACCAAATGA
The DNA here is from genome assembly GCA_022985145.1 of Pangasius djambal. Classification (NCBI taxonomy): domain Eukaryota; kingdom Metazoa; phylum Chordata; class Actinopteri; order Siluriformes; family Pangasiidae; genus Pangasius; species Pangasius djambal. The sequence continues at coordinate 9,876,983 of CM040993.1, read as the reverse complement.
ATAAATGTGAAACCTACATTTAATAATTAATACATGATTATATATATATATATATTTAAAAAAAAAATCAATAGCTATTTAAAGACTTTTTGCACAGTAATGTACTGTTTTGATGCCACTTTCTGCCCTCTGTTTTACACTGATGGAAGGTTGGAATGGCTTGAAAGAAGTTGTAAATGTGAGTTATAGCACTGCGTTTAACAGGCAGCACAATGCCAGTGGCTACAAATCATAAGTGAGAGGTCTTGTTCTGGAGCCAGCATGTCCGACCCTGTGTGTGTGCAGTAACTGACTGCACTATAATGAGGAATATTTATATGGAAATTCCTGATTATCATGCCTGTCAGCATTGTGTCATCCTTAAAGTTTATGCTTCTGATGACAGCTGCTTCAGCTGACACAACGACACACACAGTAGACCTTGCTGAGGCCATATGTCACTGTTGATGACACAAAACAGGGAATGTATATAAATGATTTGGATCTACGCTAGTAGCATTGTAAACTATATTGGATAGTAGTGTATGTCAGGTACTGTGCAGCTGCACAATAATCTATTACAACAAAATATTTTATATAATACAGATAAAAAAATATTATAATAATTACAATATTAGGCACAAAATTGCTACTTCTGGTAACAGAGTTGAGTTTGACGACTATGAGTTTTCCAACAGACACTAAAATCTTTTATTGACTGATTAATGAAATTAGTGATTTATTTGTAAGCTCATTCATTTGTTACAAAATAACTGTGACAAAAAGACACAACATACACTATATGGCCAAAAGTTTGTGGACATCTGACATCACATGGGCCTTTCCCAAACTGTTGCCACAATTGTCTTTGTGTGCTGTAGCATTACGATTTCCCTTCACTGGAACTAAACCTGTTCCAGCATGATAATTTGTCCCTGTGCACAAATTGAAGACATTATTTGCCAAAGTTGGAGTGGAAGAAATCAAGTGGCCTGCACAGAGCCCTGACCTCAACCCCACTGAACACCTTTGGGATGAACTGGAACACAGACTGCACCCCAGGCCTTCTTGCACAACATCAGTGCCCAACCTCACTAATGTTCTTGAGAAGAGAGAAGAAGCCTTTATTTGTCACATATACATTACAGCACAGTGAAATTCTTTTCTTTGTATATCCCAGCTTGTTAGGAATCTGGGATCAGATCACAGGGTCAGCCATGATACAGTGCCCCTGGAGCAGAGAGGGTTAAGGGCCTTCCTCAAGGGCAAACAATAGTGGCAACCCCCGACCTTCTGATCAGTAACCCAGAGCCTTAACCACTGAGCCACCACTGTCCCCTGCTCTTGTGGCTGAATGAACGCAAATCCCCACAACCACGCTCCAAAATCTAGTGGAAAGCCTTCCAGGACGAGTGGAGGTTATTATAACAGCATGGGGGATATTCCAATTCAACTGATTTCTGTGTCTCACTCATTTTAAAATACAATCCTTCCCATAAGTTAAGTATTTTCTGGCCCCAAACTAGATCTTGAGAAATTTAATTTATTTTGCCATTTGTTGTTTCTCTGACTAATCCGTTCTTTACCCTGTCACTGACTTTTGGTGGACAGCCTCTTCTAGGTAGAGTCACAGTTGTGCCATATTCTTTCCATTTTTCCATAATAGAATTAATGGGGATTAACTGTAGGATGTTCAACGTTTGGTGTATTTACTGTTATAACCCACTCTGACCAATACTTTTCCTGAACTTGTTTTGAGAGCTCATTGGTCTTCATATTGTTTGCTTAGGTGTGTTCTCTAACAAACTCTGGGGCCTTCTGAGAACAGGTGTATTTATATTGAAATCACACAATGCTTTAATTGCACACAGATGGATCTATTCAACTAATTGTGTGACTTGGTTGCACCAGAACTAATTTACACACCAATGGAGGCGAACACTTATTCCATCACAACTTTAAGTTTTTTATTTGTAAATATTTTTGTGAAATATATTGATTTTTCCTCCCAATTCAATATCATGAGCTATTTTGTGTAGATTTATAAGTCTCAATTAAGTCTATTGGAGAAGTTATAATGTGGAAAATTTCAACGGGTGAATACTTATGCAAGTCATTGTCAATACACCATTGATTGCAGCCCCACCTTAAGACAAAGTCACAAACAAGTTGGTCAACAAACCATTGCCTCTAACTCCATAAACGTTAAAAATCCATTTGTCACCAACAACTGCCGCGTTTCAGATTAGGGTCTGGTAGGGCAGGAAGAGCAGCTGTTTTAAACAATCTAACACCCCATACATGCCCTTTTAAGGACCTCAGTTCCCCCAAATGCACTCATGCTGTAGACCACTTATTCCACTCCAGAACAACAGACTATTCAAGATATTTATAGCTCACAATCTGGTAAACAAGCCCCCCAAGATCTTACTTTATTCACAGTGCAAAATATTTAAAAGGACATGGGAATAAACATATATGCACATATAATGTCAACATTTGCTTTTGCATGTCTTGAATCTTACATTACACATATGGAGGAAATGTCTGTCTAGCATATTTACACAGCAGCCATGTTAAAAATGAGCCCAATGCCTGTGGTATTCTTCCGAATATCATCAGCCTGATCAGAGCTATTCTGAGCTGTCATTATCACTTTGAGTTCAAGGGAATCCTCGAGGATTGTGCTCACTATCTATCTGTGTATCTAGTATGAAAATGTTCTAAGTATAGTGCCTCTAAACCAGAGGATGAGACTTTGTGTTCACACATAATCCGACTATGGCACAGTCCAATGGAACACAAGTCTATTGAAAAACTCTGGTCCATTTCAATAGTGCTGCGTAAAAGCACATCACACAATTAAGCTAATTAGAATTAATCAATGTCAAAATATAGTTTTTGAGACGAAAGTCTTTTATCTGGCATTAATTAATGGCATATTAATGACAACAATGTTTTCCGAACCTCTGTCATGTAGAGAGACCAACAAATGTCCTTGATTATGAAGGATTATCAGAAATGCATGGACTATAATTTGCTTTATTTTGCAAAATTGACTATCTGTGTTTACTTAGTTGTGTGATAATACAGTATGTATTATTCAAGTTAAGAAGTGAAGCCTATATATATATATAGAGAGAGAGAGTAAAAATTCAATTCAATTTCTTTAAAATATAATATGGGATCCATGGTATGCACTCAAGTCCCACACTCTAAATAGAGCAAAAAAGCCTGTATCTTTTCCTCATAGGGTTTAGCAAGGAGAGCGTGCTGACGAATAAGGAGCTGACAGTGGTCAAGAGCTTCGTTACTGTGCACCCGAGGACACCTGTTACACGCCATGGCCTTAAAAGGACACGGCAGAGCCAATCAGAATGCAGCAGCTCCACACTGTCCAGAAAACAGTTGGGAAGGAGGGACAGAGATCTTCATCCATCCCCCTTCCATTCAGCCACCTAAACCCCACCTCAGCTGTCTGGCATGTTTTGGGCCCCATCACACATGCCATAGGAAGCATTGCACAGTGCTATGCATTTGCTCCCTTGGCTTGTTCCTTAACTAGACCCAAAACATTTACCATTACAGCAGATTTCCTCTCACTCCCACTTCATATTTTCATATGAACAGACAAAATTTTAAATGTTAAATCCGGATTTCTGTAAAGCTGCTTTGTGAAACTGTCCATTGTTAAAAGCGCTATACAAATAAACTTGAATTGAATTGAATTAAAACAATGACTGCAATATTATGCTTGTTTATTTATGCAGCATTTGAGTAGTGTTTGAGACACGAGATTGCATCATAAGCCTAACGGAACCAATGCAAAATATACAGATTGAAACTTATATGTATCATAACAAAGCTAAGAAAACTGATTGTTAAACACTACACAGGCTGATCCACTATATTTTTAATAAAAATACACTCATACAAGTTCTGTGAGTGGAACATCGAAATGCTCAAATATATAATTTTTATTTCATACAATGCATAATTAAAACACTAATAACACTATGTTTAACTCTTACCTAACGTCTGTTGACTAACAATAATTTAAATGAATCAACTGGGAATAGTGTAGGCTACGTACTGCAGTCTTCTCAACCTTTACAGGCAAACAAAGGCACCAGTTCTGCCACAGGGAGGGACTCTCGACTCCTAAAAATCACCATTCCATTTTAGTAGATTCCTGTCACTGAAGATCAGGTACTGCATTCCCTTACTAGTGGGCCATTTTTCAACAGCTCTTATTTAGGCTTGTGTGAATACTTGAGCCCGCCCCTGGCCCCCAGCCCCGTGCTATATTTAAGGAGCATCCCTCACACTCACCCTCTGTCCCAGTGGAAACTCCAGTCTTCCAGTACAGCTTGGTAAGTGCCTTATGTTTCATTTTCATGGACTACCACAGGGAAGAGGGAAATGAACAGGGTTAGGATACAAAACTTTATCCTGAGAGATTTACATGGCAAGGATGGATCAACTCTGATTTTTAATATTTGATGACATAAGTAAGCATCTCTGCTTATGAAGAAATTTGGTGGGAAACTCATCTTCTGTAGGAAGCCAAGTTTGATTTCATTTCCTAGAAATATTCAGAAATCAGTAAGAAGTCTGAAAGGAAAAGTCAAGTCTGTTGGTTGAAGCTGTTCTTTTGGCAGTTTTGACAACCGGTTAAAATCCATAAATGTCGACAATAGAAATTAAATTCAAGTGTCCAATTCAGGTAAATGAATAAATAAAAAAAAAAAAAAATAAAAAATAAAAAAACGGAGTCTTCTGGCCAATGACGCAAAGGGAATTAATGGTTGTGATAAGAGCACATAGTGCTCAGAGAAGAGTTACTATGTGTGGAAAGCTGAGCCAGGACCCCGCTGTCACTCAGCAGCTGACAAGCTCCTTCGTTTGTGAAATAGCTTCAGATAAGTGAGCTCTACAGGTCAACCTATTTGTGATTACACGAACTAATGCTTAAAACAGTATTCTGCTTAATGATGAAAGTGTGATGCTTGACTGGACAACGCAGCCAAAATTTTCCAGTTTTATTGATATATTTTACTTTTTTTGCTTCAATTTGTTTTTAGTAATTTTTTAAAAATTACGTTGTGTAGCATATGTAAAGCTTTATTCATATAGGTTGTCCTGTGTACACTAAAGAAACAGGCTTCCCCAAAAGGAGATGCTCATACAGTAACAGTGGTGAGAATACCATATTCTTACTGTTATTTATTTCTTTTTAGACCATCCCAGAAAAAAACGAATCATGTGTGACGACGACGAGACCACCGCCCTTGTGTGTGACAATGGCTCTGGTTTGGTTAAGGCTGGGTTTGCCGGTGATGATGCTCCCCGTGCCGTCTTCCCTTCCATCGTTGGAAGACCCCGTCACCAGGTAAGTCAAATGCACAGCACAATGCAGCAACAACATACACTCAAAAGTACATATTGAAACACTGACTCATGCTTGCCAAAAGACTCAGTGATTTCTGATGGATGACTTCTCCCAACAGGGTGTGATGGTGGGTATGGGTCAGAAGGACAGCTACGTTGGAGACGAGGCCCAGAGCAAGAGAGGTATCCTGACTCTGAAGTACCCCATTGAGCATGGTATCATCACCAACTGGGACGATATGGAGAAGGTGAGTGCCAGTTAGTCAAAGACCGCAAGACGCAAACATAGACTAATTATTATAACAAATCAGAATGTTAATAACACAATAGCCCTTTTATTTGTTTTGGGTATTGGTAGTAGACTTTCTAATTACTAATAATGACAACGGAGGAATATAATTTATACATTCTGCCAGTCTTAGCTAAGTGCATGACAAGTTTTTACAAATTTTATTTTATTTTATTTTTTTACCTTTGTCTCAGATCTGGCACCACACTTTCTACAATGAGCTGCGTGTGGCCCCTGAGGAGCACCCTACACTGCTCACTGAGGCCCCCCTCAACCCCAAGGCCAACAGGGAGAAGATGACGCAGGTCAGTGGAGAGTACAGAGTACACTGTACCCCACCATCACCTTCAAATACACTTTTGGCACTCATTCTTCACTTTAAATTCTACTGTAAATGACCAACATCCCATTTATTATAGATCATGTTTGAGACCTTCAACGTCCCAGCCATGTATGTGGCCATCCAGGCTGTGCTGTCCCTGTATGCCTCTGGCCGTACCACTGGTCAGTATTTTATTTCAGTAATCCCTGAAATATAAAGCCCTTATTATTATTATTATTATTATCTGTTTGTATATTGACATTAGATATACACTCTTTTCCACTGTTTCACAGGTATTGTGCTGGACTCTGGTGATGGTGTGACCCACAATGTCCCCATCTATGAGGGTTATGCTCTCCCCCACGCCATCATGCGTCTGGATCTGGCTGGTCGTGACCTGACTGACTACCTGATGAAGATCCTGACTGAGCGTGGCTACTCTTTTGTGACCACTGGTTGGTATAGATAACAGAATTTTAAGAAATCATAATTCTCTTCAAATTAAGTCAAAGCATAGAATATTTATGAAGAATGATTAGTAACATACCTTAGAATAGTATTTTGGAATAGACTAATTTACTAAACATCAGCATTCCCTTCATTAGCTGAACTTGTGTAGTTTCTCACTAAAATATGTCCTCCATAGCTGAGCGTGAGATTGTGCGTGACATCAAGGAGAAGCTGTGCTATGTCGCTCTGGACTTTGAGAACGAGATGGCCACCGCTGCATCATCCTCCTCCCTGGAGAAATCCTACGAGTTGCCCGACGGCCAGGTCATCACCATCGGCAATGAGCGTTTCCGTTGCCCCGAGACCCTCTTCCAGCCTTCCTTCATTGGTGTGTCTTGCTTCTACAGTGCACTCACTTTGTCCCACTCCGCCCTCTGCTGTTGACATGCTTACTAAGCCCAGTACAACATTTCATCCATGTTAACTACATGCTTTACTGATGTGCCTTTACCTCACAGGTATGGAGTCTGCTGGTATCCATGAGACTGCCTACAACAGCATCATGAAGTGTGACATTGACATCCGCAAGGACCTGTACGCCAACAACGTCCTGTCTGGTGGTACCACCATGTACCCTGGTATTGCTGACCGCATGCAGAAGGAGATCACTGCTCTGGCCCCCAGCACCATGAAGATCAAGGTAAGCGATCAAGTGACTGAATGAAGCCAGAAAACCAGTCTGAACCTGTTCTATGCAAACATCTCTGATGATGTTTCTTCCTATTTCCAGATCATTGCTCCCCCTGAGCGTAAGTACTCTGTCTGGATCGGTGGCTCCATCCTGGCTTCCCTGTCCACCTTCCAGCAGATGTGGATCAGCAAGCAGGAATATGATGAGGCTGGCCCCTCCATTGTCCACAGGAAATGCTTCTAAACACCTATCCTATCTATCCAGCTATCCCCCTGTCTGCATTTGTACTGTTTCGATTACTGTATATACATGTTCTATTGTAATAAAGTTAATTACCTGTAACAGTATTCAAGTTTCTCATGGTCTTTTGTTGATGAAAAGGTGTTTAAAAACATTTTCGAAATGAAAAAGTTCACAAGATCGGTGCAGCAGGTAGCGTTGCCACCTCACAGCTCCAGGGTCCCTGGTTTCATCCTGAGCTTGGGTGACTGTGTGGAGTTTCGCATGATTTCCCCATGCTCACATGGGTTTCATATGGGGTTTCTGGTTTCCACTCCCTGTCCTTTTTTGCAGGACTGGCTATTGCTAAATTGCCCCTAAGTGTGGATGTGTGTGTGTATGGTGCTCTGCAATGGTCTGGTGTCCCATCTGGGGTGAATATTCTCCTGCCTTGTGCCTGGAAAGCCTCTGTGACCCTGACCATTATAATATGTAATAAGGAAGCTAGAAAATAACTTACCAGTTATGGTCAGACCAAACTGTATTTTTCACCAGGGAATGCAATAGAAGTGTTCATTTTTTAATGCACTTTTAATGTAGAATATTTCTAAACGCTTATATGTTTATAATACATGATCTATGTAGTTTTTCTGATAAAATATAGTTTATTTGTGTAATGTAAAGAACTTTGTAAGAATAAAGATGAGTGAAAACAGGGGGAGTTGCAGGCCTTGTGTCCTTTTGCACTGTGGGCTGAGGAGATGAGCTGGGTCGCTTAGCAACAGCGCAGTAGTCCGGAAGAGAGGAGAAAGAGCGTCTCTCCTCATCCTCATAGCCTTTTCACTGATACACATTACACGGTAAGGTCTTACTTTCCCTCTCATATAGGCTTCTTTTAATAAGCACAAATCCTAATCGTCGTTTTGATCTTTAGAGAAATGGGAAACATTGCGCTTGGGTAGCTTTCCTCGTCTCCTGTTTGCTGAAGGTGGAACAGGATGGGAGGAAAGCAATGTCGTCAACACTGCGGTGTACATTCTCATGTCTGCTTCAGACTAAAATGTAACATACGTTTGAGAATATAACAATAGATGCAGTCTGACACACGGGAAAATATGCATTTGTATTGTTGTGTGTGCTGTTGAAAGGAAAGTGTCTTGTGAATCACAACAAAACAGATCAGACTTCAGATTTCAGGGATAGAAATGTAGCTAGATCGGCAGGTAACCAGTAAAATAGGCATGCTGTGATCGAGACTGTGGTTTCTTCGCGTGCTGTTTGTTGTGTGCATGGTGCTGGGTGCAGTGATGGGCTCGGTGGTGTGGGCGCTCGTGTTGAGCATGGCGGCGCTGGTGTGCGGGCGGAGCGCGCGCGCTGACGCGGACATTGAGCGGCTCCTGCACGGGGTGATGGAGCAGCTCGGCATCGCGCGACCCCGCGAGGAGTTCACTGCTCACCAAGCTGCTAATGTAGCAGGCCCGCTCAGCATCCAGGGTAAACATCACACACACACACTCACACACACACACACATGCACACTCACTCACGCACGCGCACGCACGCACACACTCACTCACTCACACACACATACAAACACACACGCGCGCGCGCATGCACACTCACACACACACACACACACACACATGCACACGCACGCGCACGCGCGCACGCACAATCACACACGCATGCACACACTCTCTCTCTCTCTCTCTCTCTCACACACACACACACGCACACTCACTCACGCACACGCACGCACGCACGCACTCACTCACTCACACACACATACAAACACACGCGCGCGCGCATGCACACTCACACACACACACACGCACGCGCACGCGCGCACGCACAATCACACACGCATGCACACTCTCTCTCTCTCTCTCTCTCTCTCTCACACACACACACACACACACACAAAACTGTAGGGTTAACAATGACCATTATAATATTATAAGTTTATAAATATACTGTAATAAAAATCACTATCAATATCCTGTTTATAGTCCTATTAAACCATACTGTTCTATTAAACCATACAGAGCTCATTTACCATTGCATTGGTAGCATTGACCATTATATAATAAAAAGAAATAACTCGTAATTTTTTTTATAGGAAACATTTCTTAAGACAAGACAATGTGGGTGAATAGGGTCATAAAAAAATACACACCTTCAGTCTTTGCAAGTAATTTTTGTATTGCAGCTATTTAAAAGGTTTACACTTATTTATGCAAATGAGGTTTGTATAATTAAATATGCATAAACGTGCATACTTAATAAAACAAAACAAAACAAAACAAAAAATACTCTTGATCTGCGGCTGGACTGGCATCCTGTCCCGGGTGAATCCTCCTGCCATGGTGAATAGGCTCCGGATCCACCGCAACCTGACCAGGATAAAGTGGATACTGAAGATAGATGAATGAATGAATGAATGAATGAATGAATACTCATTTGATGTTGTTAGAATTAAAATATTTATTTCACCATGAAGGCAATTTTAGGAGAAAGAATTTTACAGAAAACCTGAAAATCATTTCTCATTTCTTTATTGTTTTGCCAAGAAAATACCATGCACTGTTTAAGTCCAGAAAAATGTTGACCACAGTATACAGGAATTGAATTAGACAGTTGGCTGCTCAGCATGTTCCATGGCCAGGTGTGTATTATTCCTTCATTATTTCACTTACAATTAAGCAGATAAAAGGTTTAGAAAAGGTTTCATTTCCAGTGTGGTATCTGTATTTGGAATCTGTTGCTGCTAACCCTCAATATGAAGTCCAAAGAGCTGTCGCTGCCATTGAAGCAAGCAATCATTAGGCTGAAAAAAAAAAAAAAAACTCACAGCAAATACAACAAAAACATTAGGTGTGGCCAAAGCAACTACTTGGTACATTCTTAAAAAGAAAGAATACTGGTGAACTCAGGAACACAGAAAAGCCTGGAAGACCAATGAAAACAATTGTGGTGGATGACAGAAGAATTCTTTTACTGGTGAAGAAAAAACACTTCATAACAGTTGACCAGATAAAGAGCACCCTCCAGTAGGTAGGCGTATCTGTGCCAAGGTCAACAATCAAGAGAAGACTTCGCCAGAGTCAATACAGAGGGTTTACCACAAGATGTAAACCACAGATAAGCCTCAAAAACAGGAAGACCAGATTAGAGTTGGCCAAAACATCAGTTCTGGAACAATATTTTATGGACAGATGTGACAAAGAAAAACTTGTACCAGAATGATGGGAAGTAAAGAGAATGTAGAAGGGAAGGAATTAATTAATTATGTTTTGGAAACCCCAAATGCAAATAATTTTAATAGGGGTCAAACATGTTAAAAAAAGTTAATAAGAAAGGGAAAAAGTATGCTCCAGAGATGAATTTATACATTTATTGTGATCTGTGTTATTGTAAAATAACATTTTTAAATGAAACTTTTGCATTTTGGAACACTTTCTGAGAGAACAGAGAACAGAGACATGATACTTTCAAGCAAGATCTTGTCCTTGACACTTATACTATATTCACTTGCCAAGCAATTTATTAGGAACATCTGTACACCTGCTCATTCATGCAATTATCTAATTAACCAATCATGTGGCAGCAGCACAGCGCATAAAATCATAAGGTCAAGAACCTCAGTTAATGCTCACATCAACAGAATGGGATAAAAATGATGGAAAATAGGGACTTTTGTGGGATGAGTAAAATATCATCTGCTTGACGGTTGATTTTATGTTGTATGTTAGATTTCTCTGCACGAGGAGTGACTTGCTGTTTCTTATTTGCGGTGTGATGTATAGCGTATCAGCTTAAGTAGTCTGTGCATGTTAGTAGTTTTCTTCCTTTGATGAAGCCTGTTTGATCAGGGATGGTTTACTACTGTACCTCACAGCTTAATGAAGCAATATTGCATGAGCAAGGGTGCTGTTATACTAAATATCAGCAAGGCTGATATTTAAGCCTGCAGGCACGAGGCTGCAGGCCTACAAACCCTGAAATGTACCGGTGCTGTTATACTAAATATCAGCACCTTTGGAACTCCACTTGTCCAATCAAATTAGTGGAGAGGAACTAACTGTTGTATAATGTGCCTTATTAACTGAATGTTCTGGAGGGACTAATCTCTCGTTTTCTTTGGCTGTAAACACGGTTAATTCTGTCTGCATGTTAAGTTACAGAAGTGTGTTTCCACTAGGTGGTGCTCACGAGGGACTTCAGCATCTTGGCCCCTACGGGAACATCCCTAATATTGTTGCAGAACTGACTGGGGACAATGTTCCAAAAGACTTCAGCCAGGACCATGGATATCCTGATCCCCCTAACCCATGCCCTCTGGGAAAAACGGGTACAGATGAGTCTAATACCACCTGCCAAATCCCACTGAAACATTCTGCTTGAAAATTAAGTTTTTTATTATTATTATATACTCACCATATAAGACATTACACAGTAATAATCAGTTTAATTTCATTTAGTTTGTTCACTGTTCTGCTCCGTCATGCTAAGTTGGAATAAATAAAATAAATTGTATTTATTAGAATAAATACAAAGTGTACCAAGAGTACTAAACCTGTACATCCATAGAATGTTTTCTTTTTCTATTTAGTTTTTCTGATGAATTCTTCTTCTTAAATAGACATGTTTTGTTTTTTGTTTTTTTTTAGCTGCTGATGGGTGCTTGGAGAATTCGCCAGACACAGCTGAGTTCAGCCGAGAGTTTCAGAAACACCAGCACCTCTTTGACCCAGAGCATGACTACCCCTCACTGGCCAAATGGGTGAGTTACAGCGTGGATAACTTGGACAGAGAGTCAAGATTAGCATCTGGTTAACATCTGGCCTTGGAAGAGCACAACACAAATCTCTAACTGGAACATAGTTTATATGCTGCTGTTGAGAATATTAACTGAAATCAGTCAAACATTATTGCTTATGTTAAAAAGAAAAAAATCTAACCTTTTAAATTTTGGTCTTATTGATTTGTGAAGTGGAGGATTAATTCCAACCATTTTTATTTTAGTTGAGAAAAAAGTGCAAGAACTTACTATTTCTACTAATCACTGACATTTGCTGTTTTGATTGTGCTTCCAGAATAAAAAGCTGTTGTATGAAAAACTGAAAGGAGGACCAAAGAGAAGAAAAAGGGTTTGTTATAATCTTAACGTTTCATTACCTGATTTAACTATAGGTGACATGCATATCAACCACTAATGGGGCTGTTATGGAGTCATGGTGTCATGGTTTCACAGTTTAGTCATGGTGTATGATCGGATGGATATCTCTACCTGTCTACCTATTCTTTTTTTCCCCCCCAAGTTCCTTACTCCAGCAGTTTTCATCCCTTATGTCCCTTACTGCGACTTCCCAAAAAAAAAAGTACTGCCTTTCCTCACAACCACTCTCTTTCAGCTTATAATGACATGATAACTACTAACAATATAAGAGATTTTATGGACGGCATGTTTTTCTAAAAAAAGAACTATTTTTGTTATATATAATAGAATGTGCAGAGACACTTGTGTCCAAAAATTTTGTCCAAAATCAAAATTTTCTTTATTTTTCACTATAGGCTTGTTTTTTTTTTTTTTTACTAAAAAATTCATACATTCATAACACAAAACCATGGTATTTTTAGACTGGGTGATCATACCATGAAAATTTAAAACCAAAACACCCCTGCCCACACGACAAGTTTGCGCTGGTATCATGTTAAGAAAAAAGCTGACAGCCACCCCTCTGTTTTCTGTTTCAGAGCACCAATCCATATCTGATGGGACAGAGACTGGACAATGTGGTGGCTAAGAAATCTGTGCCACATTTCCCAGAGGAGGAAGAAATGGAAACCACTACAAGACAAGCCTGAATGTGATGAAATTATAATGGCAGTTGTATAATAGAGTTGTTGTATCTATCAGTGCATGTTAAAATTAGAACCAGTAAACCTGAATCATGAGATGAAACTGATGAAACTGAAGATAGTGATCACTTAAAATGTACTTTTGCCTGACATATTTTTTTTTTGTTTTAAGAAAGTTCAATAAAACAAACATGATCATGTGCACATTTTTTTCTGATGTGCGTGTTTTCAAAAAGTTCTTCTAAAATGTTGTAATGATCGTTTGTAATGATACGGCACATCCGGTACTTGTTACGCAGACATGACCCCTTTACTTGATCACATCACATTTGTCATTTCTGTTTCAGTCCCCAGTTGTTCTGATCTGTTTTTCAGTATATTACTACAATGCAGTTTAGTCATGTTTAGCCATTCTAGTATTCTATGCCATGCAATAGTTGTGGCTTTATAAATCTATGGGAAAAAAACATTGCTTAATATTTTTATGTCAAATCATTTGTATTATGAAAGAATAGAAAAAAGAGATTAAACAATTGGTATGGAAATGGATTTTAAAGCTGAGCTTTAAATGAGCTGCTTGTTACAGTCAGTAATGCAATGGTGTGAGTCAGTGATATAAAGCTCTGTGCAAAAGTCTTAGGCACATGCAGAGAAATGCTGTAAAGCAAAGATGCCTTCAAAAATAAAGAAATTAAATGTTTCTACATTAAAAAATACTATAAAGTAAACAGCAGTAAAATGCTATAGCAGTAAACAGTAATCAATGAAACAAAGTCCATATTTGGTATGACGATCCTTCGCTTTTAAAAAAAATAGTAGTCTCAGGTACAATTAGTGCAGTTTTATAAGGAAATGAGCTGTAGGTTTTTCTGAGCATCTTGCAGAACCAGCTACAGTTCTTCTGGAGATTTTAACAGCAGCCTTCATTATGTTTTTTGGTCTGAAAAGTGGTCTCTTACGTAATCTGCTGCTTTCTTTACTGACATACAAACATTTTTCTGTAACATTTAAGTTTATGCTGGAAAACTAATGCTTGGAAATCTAAAATGTTTTTGTACTGAATCAATAATGTAGAAGTCATAAAATAAAAATCTATAACAAAGTTTGTACTAAAAAAAATAGGGTGCCTAAGACTTTTGCACAGTACTGTATATATATAAACAACAGATCCCTGACTGTTTGTCCTTGCATGTAGAGCCTTTACGTATCTGAGGTGGCAACATATTTTTTTATTTTTTTTTATTTACATATTTTTAACAATTTTCTCCAGTTTTCTGTTTTCTCAGACACTTCACTGAATTAACTTATTGAATCCTCCTGGAGCAGGAAAAACACAAAACATGCAGCACATGAACTGAATACTGGAACTGAGAACCACTGGAAATTCAGCCCCGACAAGCGAATCACAGCACAGGGGCTCCTGCAGCGGAGTGGCCTGAGTGAAGGGAGTCAGAGGCGCATCAGTGAGCTGAATGTGGCAGGCTGAGAGGGAGGCGTGTGCTGCCTCACTGCCTCCTGCCCACTTTCACTTAAAACGCCAGGCAATGTCTCTCGGCCACGACATGAGCTGGGGAAACTGAAGCTTCACTTTACTTTTGTGTTTTTCAAGGCTACAGATATAATTATTCCGACTGAACTGCACTTTACGCAAAAAACCAACAGCTGGCAATTCACAAGGTAAACAAACCATTTTAGAGTCTTGAGGGAAAAAGTGTTTTCAAGTTCATTACCAATGTTTTTTTAATTTTTTTTACTGGAATATAGTTTACTGGAAGCTGATAACTGAAAATGTGAAGGGGGAATTGTTCAGATTTGTTTAAGCTTTCTAAATTATTATTATTATTATTATTATTATTATTATTATTATTATTATTATTGGTAGTAGTAGTAGTAGTAGTAGTAGTAGTAGTAGTATTGTTGTTGTTGTTGGAAAATGTATTATTAAAATGGTAAGAGTATTGATCCTATATGATTTTACAGAAAATACAGACTTTTTCCAGATGTTTTTATGCATTTATACAGATTACAGGATATTTTTGAGGTTGGTTCTAAACATATCCGCACAAATGAGCTGAAATGAGGATTGTGCGTATATATATATATATAGTAGATATTGATCATGTTTTTTATTTCCAGACCTAGTTAATATTTCTGTTTGCGTACAGCCTGTATAAGCAGTTTTACTTTCTATACCTGTTTACATGAGCAGATGGCGAAAGAGGCGTTGTTTGCTGTGATCCTGGGTCTGTGGCTGCTCTGCAGTCGTGTGAAATGCTGGAGCAGCAGCGGATTTCAAGGCGCTGTTCCTCATCACACTAAACTCAGCGCAAACTCCTGGGAGCAGACAGCGCAGCCTGCACCGAGCTGGGCCGCCGCGGGAACGTCTGCGCATGCGCCGGCACAGGAGGTGCTCGACTCCAGCCAGGAGGCTCTGCATGTGACCGAGCGCCACTACCTGAAGCGGGACTGGTGCAAGACGCAGCCGCTGAAGCAGACGCTGCAGGAAGAGGGCTGCCTCAGCCGCACCATCATCAACAGCTTCTGCTACGGCCAGTGCAACTCCTTTTACATTCCGCGACACGTCTACCAAGAAGAAAGCGCCTTCCAGTCCTGCTCGTTCTGCAAACCAAAAACGTTCACCGTCGTCACTTACACGCTGATATGCCCGAGTCAGATCCCGAGAATCAGACGGAAACGCGTGCGGCGCGTCAAACAGTGCCGCTGCACTTCCATAGACTTGGATTAATACTGATCACCAAAAGTTTTTTCTTTTCCATATGGCTGATTAGTAACACTACACACACACACACACACACACAGTCCATGATATACTGTAGGTTTACGTCAGTGCACAGAACAACTTTTAGTTAAGCTCTGACTGGAGCTTGAATACACTCAGAAAAATAGGCCTGCACTAAACTCTTTTCTTTTCTCGTTGATGGAGTGGTGCCCTTAAGAGCCCGTCTTTGTACTTTTAATACATATTTTTCATCTGGAAACATGGCTGTAGTGTACCTTTATGGTTTTATGGTCGATTAATGATTTATGGACCTACTGCTCATAATTTTAAAGTTTTACACTACATGCACCTTTTTAGGTAAAAGATAGACACAAATAGTGCACCCTTGAGGGCATCACCCCAGCAAAAAAGAAAGGTACAGTTTAGTCCCCTTTTTTTCTGAGAGTGTACACATAAAGAGCAAATTGTGGAAAATAGTTACTGACTGTTCATAACACAGGCTATTAATTTAACCGGTATATTAATTCAGCAGTATTAGTGTCTTTTAGGAAATTACCACCATTATTTATCATGGGGGTCTATTGGCGCTCCCCTCACAGGCCTCACATTATTCTGATCGCTGTGCAAATGCAGCCTCTGTGGGCCCTTTTGCAATTTTATGAAAATGCAAAAGTCTGTTCCAGGTCCCTCGAGAAGTAAGCCCTAGGTATTCTGTTCCACTTATTCCCCCAGCTGGGATGCTCTTATTCCACCGTAGCTACTGCCATTTCTGCTCGGATTTCTTAAATGGTAAATGGTAATTCCATAGCTGGCGTAAAGTCAGTGGTCTGGTTCTCTAACAAGCCTTAAGAATTTTCATTTTCTCAAATGAAAATGTGTGGTGGGTCTTGCAGTGCATGCTGTGCTTTCTGTTGCACAAGCGTGGCTTTTAGTAACACAGATGCGGCTCATGTTGTGTGTGCAAAGTTTGTATTCATCAAATGTAAATATACAGTATTCCAACAATGAGTGAAAAATCCTGTCAGTCTCCACTATGTGGATGAACGCTTCCTGAACGATGAACAGAAAAGATTCATTTGTGTACATAATGTATTTTAATAAGTTTGAATGCTGAAAAATCAAAATGTATTTTTTATTTTTAATTAATATGGATATTTATTGCCTTCAGTTTTGTGTTTGAATTTCTGAACTAAACCTCTCATTGCTACTAAAATCTGATTCATCCTTTCCAAACAGCATCTTTAAAATAAAAGCTTTTGAAATCGATAAGTTAAACAGAATTTCCATTTTCAAATGTTTATTTTATGTAAAATATCATGAGACTATGACCTTTTTATGCTGTGATTTTATTTCAGTGTTTTATCCATCAATACAAGTGTTCCAAAAATACAATATACGCAACATGCAAAATAAAAATATCTTTTGTTGTCTGTAGCAATTTGTGGGTGTGCTGTGGGGAATCTGATCAAGTGAGACTGGAGAAAGTTCCTGGCAAGAGTGTTCTGGGGATTATAAACTGGTGTTTTTCTTTAAATACACAGAAGCTGGGGATATTGGCCAACCTATCCATATTTAATAAAACTAAATCCACTTGGTTTGGTTCCCAGTCTTGGTTACAGAACTTCTGCTGTAACCATAAGCTCATACGGAACTTCCTTTCATCACACTTAGTGCTGCTGGACTTTATAGTATACAGGTGTAATGATTCATAATTTCACTACCCGGAGTCACACAGAAGAGGATGGGTTCCCTTTTGAGTCTGGTTCCTCTCAAGGTTTCTCCCTTATCTTGTCTCGGGGAGTTTTTCCTTGCCACAGTCACCTCCTGCTTGCTCATTAGGGATCTAAATCTACATTTCTGTAAAGCAGCTTTATGACGATGTCTATTGTTAAAAGCACTACATAAATAAAATATAATTGAGGTGAACTGATTCAAATCTCATGTTAATCATTGCATTTAATCAGGTGTGTCCGAGCAGAAAGAACACAAAACTACTGAATTGCTGGATCTCTTCAAGATCTGATTCTTATGCAGAAACAAGCCAAAGTTACATGCAGCTACAGAATGAAAATAAAGTTAAAAAAAAAACAGGCTTGAGTTATATTGAGTCATATGAACATTACACTGTCATTGTGGAGGGCCTGTTGTGTCTCAGGTGCTCGATAGGCTTGCTTCTTTTAGACGCAGTCTTTCCTTCTGTCATGAGGAAAAGAAAACAGCATTTTTTTTGGGCTTCTGAAAATTCAATATCTTGAAGCAGGACACAATATTTATAATTATACCCTACATATAACTTATTATACAATCAGTTGTGACCCTGAAAATGAACCTAAATGACTTTAAAATCATTGCTTATACAAACAGGAGAGACCTTGTTTCCTCTCATAAAAACAATATGGTCAAATTTGGTTTTGGAGATCTGCTTCCACAAACAATATATTCTACAAGTGGAAATCAACTGTGAATCTCAGCTTTTGGCTTATATTACATTTCAAATCAGTGTGATATTCATAATGGGTATTCTATTCCCTATTGTGTCATCTATACTATTGTCTTTATTATTAATATTCCTTATTACTGTCAATAGATGTAGAACAAAGTTAGACCCTTACCAGGCCATTTGCATGGACCTGCCTGGTCTCCACTTTTTTGTCTGCTGTGATGTTGTGCACTGACTGCTGGGCCTCTTTCAGCCTGGAGTGTAGAGAAATAGTTTGGCTAAAAATGAATGCTACACAATCTTCCCATAACCACAAATTCAGTCAGTTAGCCATGAGGCAACAAGCAGTGAAGTTTAGGTTTTTAACAATTAATGGAATTGTATATCACACAGAATCATTTTCACTCGACACTGCAAAATGTGTTTACGTCACATAAATCAAGTTCAGCTTAATTTGCTATTAAGACCAGGAGTAAAAAAAAAAAGGAATTTAAACCCAGACCAATGTTCAAGCTTTAGTCAGCTATGGGAAAACACTGCTTTTTCACCTCTCATTGGAAATGGCCTTGTTCTCCCTCTTCCATCTGGTCTTGAAGTCATTGCAGAATTCAAACCAGAGCATAAAAACATGGCCTGGTAGGACATCCTGCTCGCCAGAACGTGGCTTGGTCCCAAAGTACTGCACCAGGTCATGGAAGCTAAGAGAAGGAGTCAGAAAGTCAGTAGAGATAAAGTATATACTGTGTGTAGAAAGGCTGATTCTCAGATTGCACAGAGACACAGACATGCAAGACTTAACTCACACTATTTTTTCAACATTTTTACTGTAACAGTAACAGTGTTTGTAACAGTCAGGGGTAAAGCTGTAACAGTAAGATTTCTGACGCAGAACTGTCTTCAGAACTGAGGGGTTTGCAGTTTCTTGGTAACATGAAAAGCTTTTTGTCGTATTAACTTCAAGAGAGAAAATGACTAATAATAGCTGATAACATAAATCAGAAGAGGATAAAAAGTAGGACAAGATGTTATTTAAATAATAAAAAAAAACCTGCAAAAAGAAAATTGTGTTTTAATCCATACGTAATATAGTGGCTTTACTAGAAGCACTAAATGACATCATCATCATAATTCAAAACTATTCAAAAGTAACAAGAATGAAAATAATGTCATACCTTTTTTGGGCAGATATGAGATAATGTTCAGTTGCTATTTGTTCTTTTTGAGCTGCAAAAACAAAAGTATGCTGAGAAGCATTTACCATCTGCACATGAGTTTTAGAAATGAACACATAATGAACATAACTTCATTCAATTAGTGTTTAAAATTAGTAATCAGTTTAATCAGTAATACAGATGAAGCTATGTTTTGATGCTGTCATCTCTTTAGCTACCACATGACAGAAAATTATTTGTTCCATTTCCTCAGTAATAGTATAAGTTCTTCACTGTATAGGCTTTACTCAACTTTTAAAGAAACCATAAAAATGAGGTTGAAGCAAATAAGTCGAGTCACTTGGAAGTCTTGCTCATTGCCAAAGCCTCCCTGATCCCTATCTGTCTGTCTGCCTTCTGAACTCGACTGCTAGCTATCTCACACAGGTAGTGAAGACCACAGACAGTTATCAGGTCCCCAAAAGGGCCAATCACAGATATTCTCCAGGGCAACTGAATAAGATCTTTACTGTGCAGCAAAGATAATGTTGTAATTATTGTGAGCATTTCAGTCTGTGCTGTGAGTCCTGTTAACCTTCACTGCAGTATGTAATATAAAGTGGGTTTGGAAAGTGTTAAGATGCTGTCTGTTTTTACATTCTTTATTCTACACACGATAACCCATAATGGCAAAATAAAGAATGTTTTTAGACATTCTTGCACATTTATATATAAAAGAATACAGACCCTTCATTCAGAACTTCGTAGAACAACTTTGGCAACAATTACTGCTTTGAGTCTTCTTGTGTGAGTCTACAAGCTTTGCACACCTGAATTTGGCCTGTCTCTCTCATTCTTCCTAGCAAATCCTCTCAAAGGCAATCAGATTGAATGGGGAGCATCTGTCAACTACCATCTTCAGGTCTGTCCACAGATGTTCTGTGGGTTTCAAGTCTGGGCTTTTGCTGGGTGACTCAAGGACATTCAGAGATTTGTCCCGAAGCCACTCCAGCATTTTCTTGGCTGTATGTTACTGGTTGCTGTCTTGCTGAAAGATTAAACTTTGCCCCAGTCTGAGGTTATGTGCACTCTGGAGCGGGTTTTCTTGGGCCTGATTGATGGAGTATTTCTGAGGTGGTTGTCCTTAAGGCAGGCTGTGATAACTCTGCGGAGGACTTCTGAAGCTCTGTTAGAGGCCAATGTATTCTCGGTCACCTCCCTGACCAAGGGCCCTCTAGCCCGGTTACAGAGTTTAGCCAGACAGCTGACTGTAGAAAGAGTGTGATGAAGCCCACTGGGCTCCTGGCTCTTATGTCTCAATAAAATTTAATTACAATTTGGTCTTTGGAGAGTTTCTTGGACTTCATGGCTTGGTTTTTGGTCTGACATGCACTCTGAACTGTCTGGACCTTAGACACACACGTGTGTGCCATTCTAAATTACATTGAATCAATTGAATTTGCCCCATGTGGATTTCAGTCAAGTTCTACGGACATCTCAAGATGTCTCATGAAGAATCAAGACAAACAGGATACCTACGCTCAATCTAGATCAATTTAGCCCAAGCAAAGAATACTTATCCAAATCAGCTATTTCCATTTTAGATTTTTAATACATCTGCAAAAAAAATTCTAAAAACAAACAAACAAATAAACAAATAAAAAAAACACAGCATATATGTACAGTGTATATCCTCCGAGTTGAGAACACCTTGACATTGTCTCAAATTGAGACAAAGATGAACCTGTTACATCTCTTACAGTCATGATTGTGACTGTAGGTGTTTAAATCATAAGACTGCCCGAAAACCACTTTTAGGGTCTTGAGGAAGACTCTTCGCTGTCAACCAGAACTAAGAGGAGAGATGCTCCTATGATAATTTAGACTAATCTGTTCTAATACTTTAATGCATGGCTTACCACTGGCGATAAAAGCTTCCATTTTCTCCTTGAAGGGATAGATGTATTCTTGAGATGATGTTAACCACACTCTTTGGACATCCTTCTCACAACCTGCATGAAAAAAAGTCTGAGATTCAAATTTGATAAATATATTACCTTTTCCTTATACTATGTTACTGTTTTAAAGTTGACTATCTGCGACACTGTAATGGTTTTTAATAGAAACTAAAGTCATTTTACGTTGTGCTAATTACAAATTATTATTGCTGTTATTGTTAATCACTATTATTTTATGGGCAGCATGATGGCACAGTGGGTAGCATTGCCACCTCAGAGACAGTAAGCCCAGAGGTCCCCAGTTAGCTTCTGAGCTTGAGTTACTGTCTGTGTGGAGTTTCTCTGTATGTTCTCCACATGTGGTGTGGATTTCCTCTGGGTTCTCCAGCATCCTCCCACCTCCAAAAAACATGCCAGTAGGTGGTCTGGCTAGGTATGAATGAGTGTGTGAACGAATGTGTGCATGGTGCCCAGAGATGGACTGGCATCTCGGCCAGGGTGTCTTCGCTCCTCGTGCCCTGTGTTCCTAGGATAGGCTCCAGAATCCATGCTACTCTTACCAAGATAAAGCAGTCACTGAAGATGAATTGAATATTATTTACTTTTAAAAAGAACTAGCTGTCAACTTATCATTAAACTATAAAACATTTTTTGCATGACTGTCTTTCATAGCTTATTGTATTCTCAAAGCACGAGAAAGGTAAGCGTACTTTTTTTTTTTTCAAATGAGGCAGGGGAAGAAGCTGCACCTGTGGTGGAGTCAGAGGTTCAGAGCCTGTTTTGTGGCACCGCTGATGGCGGCAGCAGATAGCTGCCACTCCCCCCCATGGCACCAGGCTGCGCCGTTTGTTCATCGTCAGTTCAGTTCAATCCGAGGATCAGAGGGGCCAGACTGCTGTCCCAGTCATAATAGAGAGCGATGGGAGCACAGGCCTGCTGGATTCAGTCCATCTGCATCTGTCTCTGATAAGACTACGCATGCCACTGTTTTCATTCAGCATTTGTGTAAACTGTGGGGTGACTGGTTATGCAATAAAACCCCCAGGATACAGAAGAAGATTACTTAAGCAATCTTCCAGAATGTAAACAGTGTCATATGTCTGTGTGACAAACATTTCTTTTTCAAAGATGTCAAAGACTCTGAGCAGTAAATCCATAATGAATTAAGAGACCTGAATGCAAAATTGGCATATGCAACGGTTTAAAAATAATCTCTGCATGAGACAATAAAATTCCCAGAGTGACTTATTTAAATATCAGAAATTCCCTGTACCATCGAATAGCACAAAAGATAAATGCGGTCAAAGAGAGAGCGAGCGTAAACTATGTGCTTGGGGCAAACAAACTAAACATGCCGTTGAAAAACAAAACAAAACGATATAAAACAAAAAAAAGACATGGTTCATTGCAGGCATGTGGGAGGTTCAAACAGTGAGACAAAGGGGAGAACGTGATGGGCCAGATTTGGCAGTCTCTCAGTCGCCCGATAAGGAGGGCTTGTTGAGAGCTAAAGAAAAGAATCTCTGACACAAATCTGCAGGGCCACACTGAACTGAAGCTGATACAGTGTAACAGGAGAACTGCGGTGCATCTGTGCAGAGATAGAGAGCGGTTGGCGGGAAGATAAGCTGCTCTTCCCTCAGATTACATAAGAACAGCAGCACTGCAAGCCTGCGACCCTCAACGACGACATACGCAACAAAGCCTTGAAATCATACAATACCAGAAAGCATCAGATGGGCAGGATTAAAGACATATCTAAAAGGCGCCATGGCAAAATCACAGAGACTCCACTTTGTCTAACGTGCACACATCATCATAGACACACACACACACACACACACACACACACACACACACACACACATATACAGTCAGGTCCGGAAGTATTTGGACAAAGACAGTGTTTTTGTGATTTTGCCTTTATAAACCATCACAATGGATTTGAAAAAAAACAATCAAGATGCGATCGAAGTGTAGACTTTCAGCTTTATTTTAAGAGGTTCACCAAAAATATGGCATTTAGGAATTACAGCCATTTTAAGCAAAGAACTTCCATTTTCAGGGGCTCAAAGGTATTTGGACAATTGACTGACAAGAAGTTAACTGACCAGGTGCAGTCCATTCCCTCGTTACTTCAAGACAAATGAAGCAGATAAAAGGTCTGGAGTTGATCTCAGGTATTGAGTTGGCATTTGGCAGCTGCTCGACTGGAGCTACCAATATGAAGTCCAAGGAGATCTCAATGCAAGTGAAGGAGGCCATCATTAGGCTGAAAAAACAACATCAATCTATAAAAGAGATAGCAAAAACCTTAGGTGTGGCCAAATCAACAGCTGGGTACATTCTTAAAAAGAAAGAAAGCACTGGTGAGCTCAACAACATCGAAAGGCCTGGAAGACCACGGAAGACAATTAAAGTGAATTGATCACAGAATCCTTTCCTTGGTGAAGAAAAACCCCTTCAACATCAACAGAAGTCAAGAATACTCTGGAGAGGGTAGATGTATCATTGTCAAAATCTACAATCAAGAGTGAGTGTAAATACAGAGGGTTTACAACAAGGTGCACACCACTGGTAACATTCAAGAACAGGAAAGCCAGATTAGACTTTGCCAGAAAACATCTAAAAAAGCCTCCCATGTTCTGGAATAAGATTCTTTGGACTGATGAAACCAAGATTAACTTGTGCCAGATGGGAAGAGAAAAGTATGGCAAAAGAAAGGAACAGCTCATGATCCAAAGTATACCACATCATGTGTCAAACATGGTGGAGGCAGTGTTATGGCATGGGCATGTATGGCTGCCAATGGAACGGGCTCGCTGGTGTTTATTGATGATGTGACTGCTGACAGAAGTAGTAAGATGTATTCTGAGGTGTATAGGGCTATACTCTCTGCTCACATTCAGCCAAATGCTACAAAACCGATAGGACGCCGCTTCACAGTGCAGGTGGCTAATGACCCTAAACATACTGCGAAAGCAACTCAAGACTTTTTGAAGGCAAAGAAATGGAATATTCTTCAATGGCCAAGTCAGTGGCCTGATCTCAACCCAATAGAGCTGCTTTTCACTTACTGAAGACAAGACTGAAGGCAGACAAACAAGCAGCAACTGAAGGTGGCTGCAGTGAAGGCCTGGCAAAGCATCTCCAGGGAGGAAACTCAGAATTTGAGTTTTGAGAACATGGGCTCCAGACTTCAGGCAGTCATTGACTGCAAAGGATTTTCATCCAAGTATTAAAATTATGGTTATATTTACAATTATGTCACTTTGTTCAAATACCTTTGAGCCCCTGAAAATGGAGGTACTTTGCTGAAAATGGCTGTAATTCCTAAATGGTAAATGCCATATTTTTGTGGAACCTCTTAAAAAAAAAAAGCTGAAAGTCTACACTTCGATCAAATCTTGATTGTTGTATTTCAAATCCATTGTGGTGGTGTATAAAGGCAAAATCACCAAAACTCTGTCATTGTCCAAATACATCCGGACCTGACTGTGTATACAGACACACTGTAGTGAAAAGGCAAGCTCTAGGTTTTGCAGTGGGGGTGTGGGGGTGTGTGTGTGGGGTTATGTCATATGGACACACTACAGACAGGTATGATTGCATACGAAATGCACTGTAAATAAACTACTATAAAGTGGAAAATAAGTAATAGAAGGGAAAAAAACATAACAGGCAAAATACATATTTTGAGCGGCTCTGTAATAATGTGCTTTAATCCTAACATGGCTCTGTAATGACTGTGGGCAATGGCCAAGAGCCAAACTTGCAATAAAATGGTTTTCAATCTATTCTGATTAAAGTAAAGTCACAGGGTTGTAACTTTCCCAGTCTTGGGAAAGTAGATCACTGTGAAATACTCACCATGAAACAAAGCCATTAGAGCACTGAAGCCCCAAAACACAACTGAGACAATGCAATAGCACAATGCAATAACAGCATGAAAGCTGATTGATTACAGGCACACTAACAATCTTGACTGCATATTTTAAGTACAGTGATTATTGGATCTCATGAGAATAGCTGGAATTGTTTAACAACAACAACAACAACCACAAAAAAAACATGGCACATGGTAAGTTTTTTGAGATTTTGTAAGGGCATTGCTCTCACCTTCAAGGTCTTTGCCCAGCTTCCGGATCTCTTTGGAAAGGTCTTCAAACTTAATTTGGGAAGCAAGGAAGACATCCTGAGGCTCAGGCAACGGAAACGCACAGTTTTCTGTCCCAGCATTCTAAGGTGAGTGAAAGATTAGATAAGCAAACGCAAAATATTGTTCATGCATTTCATGTAAAATAATAGTTTAACATGAAAAATAAAAAAATATTTACCTTATCAAGATTGCGTAGGTAGTAAGACACTACGTAATCCACCAGACTTATGCGGTTATCCTGTGAAGGTTTTTTGGCAAAGAAACAGTAGTACTTTTTAGTCTTTATTGAGCACATTGAGTAATCATTCACAGTGCAGGCTGGAAAAGTAAGTAATTCCTTGAATTTAGTAACTTGTAGATCCACCTTTAGGAGCAACAACCTCCACCAAACATTTCCTGTATCTGCTTATAAGACTGGCACAATGATGAGGAGGAATTTTGGACCATTCCTCCCTGCAAAACTGTTTTAGTTCGTCAATATTTTTGGGCTGTCTTGATTGAACAGCCCTCTTCAGATCATGGCACAGGATCTCGACTGGGTTAAGGTCAGAATTCTGACTTGTTCATCTTTTTCAGCCATTTTTTGGTTGATTTATGTGTGTATTTTGGGTCATTGTCTTGAGGTCATGGACTGTTGCCCTGATATTCTCATGTAAGATATCTTGATACAGTTTTGAATTCATTGTTCCCTAATGATTGCAAGGCATCCAAGCCCTAAGATAGCAAAGCAGCTTGAAAACATGATGCTCCAAAACACAGCTTTGTGCATTTTTGCCTGAAAAGTTTCTTCTGCTCATCTGTTCACAGAGCGTGTCGCATCTGCCCACAGAACCCAGAAGCACTGTGGAACATCCAGGTGGTTTTGGGCAAACTTGAATCTTGCCACAATGTTTTTTTGGACAGGCATGGTTTCCTTTGCGGTGTCCTTCTATTAACACCATTCTTGTTCAGTGTTTTTCTGATAGTGGACACATGAACAAAGACTTTCACAGTTTGTAGAGTTTTCTGCAGGTCTTTTGCTGTTACCCTCGGGTTCTTGTTCTCCTTTTTCAGGATTGCCCATTGGGATCTTGGTGTGATCTTTGCAGGACGCCACTGCTAGGGAGAGTAGCAACAGTCCTGAATTTTCCTCCATTTGTAGACATTTTGTTTTATTGTTGATTGATGAATACCCAGGTCTTTAGAGGCTTTTTTTTTAGCCTTTTCCAGATTTGTGCATCTCTATAAAATGCGCCTTCTGTGGTCTAAAGTGAAACTTGATGGGATCAATTCAAGGTTCACACTAATCAATTGTTCTTGAGAAGAACAGATTTGTCAGTAACCAGACTCTACGTGTCTTTATTTGAAGGGCAAGGCACCTGTACAACCCACATTTCCAACCCTTAATTGAAACACTGGACTCCAATTAGCTTTTGGAAAAGTTGTTAGCACTTCTAGAGGTTCACTTACTTCTTCCAGCCTGCACTGTGAATAACTACTCAATATGCTTGATAAAGACCTGAAACCTACTACTGCATGTGTTTTAGTTTAGTCAAACTATGTTTGTCTATACAACATGGACAACACTCAACACTTTTGTGTCTTTATGTTGTCAAGTGTGCGTTTCAGGTTTGCTCTAATCAGGGTTTGAGAATGTACAATTGGAGTGCATTGATCAACATTTATATTTGGATCATATTTGTGGAAAAGCCTACCCTGCTCTTAACATCTTTGAGCTTGGGGAGAATCTCGAGGCCAAAGCCGTCTGCCTGGCCTCGGTTTCTGCTTCCACCATTCATGTAGTTCCCGAAGGCAAGGACCAGCCCCAGCACCTCTCTCACACTGTCTCTCTCCAGTAGACCCTGTCACAGGTTAACACATGACTATTAATATTCATGTCCACTCCCTCTGTGCCCATGACACCAGGAGACTCCCTGAACACCAACCTAAAGTTCATGTTGCTCTTGGATATTCTAAGTATAGCATTTGTAGGACATTTTACAATGAATATATGTTAGTCTGAAATAATTCTCCAAAAGGTCTTGAATTATAAAGAGTCTTGATATCCTTGATATCCATAATATCTTATCATTGAAAGCTGCATTGCACCTTGCACACTTGGAGAACCATGTTTGTTTTGCGCTGGATAGATGCAACAGCATCAGTGAATGCTGACTGGAGAATGATACAGCGTGCTCTCAGAGAGAACTGGGGAATCAGAGAGAGCTCGTACAGGAACCTGGAAGAAGTAGTACACAGTATAACTGACAGTGTTGTACTGAATTTCACAGTTTGAACACATGATATCTTAAAAATATCTGGACATTAGACTTATAATTTGTGACAAGAGGACTTGGCATGTCAACTGTCCCTCCGGTAACAATCGTGTAAATTGCGGAATGGAACACTCATCATGTAGCAACTATTCATGTGGTTTCATAATCATTGACATGATGTTCCTGTTTTATGTCAATACTGCATATGTTACTGATCTCGCTAGTATCTCACTGTTCGGGCTTGTCCAGCAGTCTGATATGTTCTTCATCTGAGGTTTCATAGTGTTTTCTTATTCTCGCCAACTCTTCAGGCTGAGCCCTCTGAGGACCATAAAAAAGCATAGACAGCCAGCTTACAAAGTGAACACTTTAAAATCTCCCCAAAACAGTACTATCCAAACACATAGATATTAAGATATTAAATTCTGTGAATAAATAATGTGTGTGTGTGTGTTTTTTTTTTTTTTTTTTTAAAAACAGACCACTTATTCCTGTGAACCATATGGAAAGTACTAATTTAAAACAATAAAACAACAGGCTACTTCTGGACTACATGATATGCTAGGTACTACTTTTACATTGAAGCATACTACAGACATTAATGATGGCTTGAAGTAATTGCTTGACCAGAAAATTACACAACTTCCCCTTAGCTTAAAAGTAATTGATCTTTTTGCATGTTTTATATATAACAGTGTGTCATAAAGTGTCAGAAACCACATAAGCAAGTCTACATACAGTAGGATGACTGAACAACTCAGCTTGGCTTGAGTTGAGGCAAGTGTGTGAAAAGTGTAAGTCTATAAATTATTGTTCCTCACATTACTTGTTAGAGCTACAGTGAAAACCAAAGAAGCAAACTTCAGACGCTAAACAAAATGTCTTGGCTAAGCAGTTACATTTGGGGTTTAAATTTCATTTTCACAGAGCTATTTCTTTAACTACTAGGCCCAGTTATCAATTTTCCATTCCTATTAATGCATAAGCTGCCAGTGTAAACACTTCAATAGCATAGCACAGTTTATAGTGGTCTTCTCACACCTAATTAACATACAAATATGAATTGTGGGAAGGACACTTACATTTTCATACAGGGCTTCAACAGCATCCAGATCAACCACAGAGTTGTCCATCATCAAAATAGCTATGATGGGAAAAGTATGTGCATTAGTTTCTAGATTAGCTCATTTTGCTAATATCTTCCAAGCCAGATGTTTAAATGTCAGTTCCATGAGTGGAGATTGTTAAGATTGGTTTGTGGTGTATACCTGAACTATAAACCCATGTTTTAGAGCATAGACTAACACAGGCTGGACCTACTAGTATTCAGTCTATATACTGTATATTTTAGACAGATTCCTGTTGGAATTATTATTTGGAATAATTATTCCATTTTTAATTTCACTACTGGTACAAGCACTGTAGCTGCATTCAAAATCCCACAAACATACCTGCATATAACCTCTGTACTTAAAACACTAGCTTGACTGTTACAACCTGCATAGACGGCTAGGGGGCAGTCTTACCTGAAATGATATGAAATACAATGCAAACTAACGTAGTGAGGGAAAGAGGACAAGAAATGTGGACAGAGATAAACAGCAAGCTGCATGGGGAAGATGGTGTGTAAAGGAAGAGAGTTGTATGGTCAGTATAGTTTGGTGAATCTGTTTTAATTTGCATTCAAGTATGTCTGGGTTTTTACTGGAATGTCAACATGTTTTAGTAGATGTGTGTCAATATGTGAGGTCTAAGGCTCATGGAAATTGGCCTGGTATTTTGCAATGTGGCATTTTTCTACAATTTGTGTACTACAGATGAGGCATGCATGACCTACCATGCTCCTTAAGAAACTGCAGTGTGAGCTCTGGTGAAATTATTTACTTTGGATCTTACAAATGTAGGATTCTGTTAATAGCTGGTGCTGTTTGATGATGTTTGAAGTTTTAGGGAGTGGTGGACTCCATGTTCCCAAGCTCCTCTGCATGGGTGTTATTTATTCCTCTCTCACATGTGCTCTAGCACAGGAGACACAGACACACCCTACAGCAAGACACTGCCATTCAGGCCACTATTATGACACTAATGCTCAGAGACATTACTTGCGACTGGTTTAGTCCATCAAGTTTTTGAATTAATTGTTTCAATTGTCAGTTTCCTGTGTATGTAGATGCATGTATACTGTGGAGAGAAAGTGGAAAAGCAGTGTAGAGGTAGCATGTGAAAAAAAGAAAACCAGTGCTGCCCAATGCAGCAAACTGTTCAAAAATAAATTAACCTTTCGAGTCCAAGTTGTCTGCTGATGATTAGAGCAGTTTCGAGATGCATGTACTCAATGGCACAGCCTAGCTAACTAAATAAAGATAAGAAATGGCTATACTTTTTTTAATTTATTTTTATTTTTTTAAATATATTTATTTAGCCTTTATTTAGAACTGATTTGTTTGTGCTAGAATCTTTTGGAAGCAGAAAAACCCTTACCAATTAACCAAGTCAATGCTTTATCAAAGAGATTACTGAAGTATATAGAAATTAACTGAATAATTTGTTTCACATTTACTATATTAATTTTGTGGATACTGTTGTATATGTGAAAGCAGGTGATCCTTAAAACACTTACCAATTAAGGAGGAAGCCTTTGCAGACTACACTGAAGGAGAAACTGTGTAGTTGTGTCACTCTATGGCTTAACACTTGTTAGCACTTTCATTTCTGTTATTTTGGACAAAAGTAGGGGGCCACACCAGTGCAAATTCCTAGGTGGAGTTTTGTTCCCAATCAACCCCTTCATTTGAGAGTTTATGACTTTCACTTCTTAATCCCTTTCTCTTCCCTGACTATCGATGACTTTGCCACCATCTTTAATGTGATGATCTACCAACAAAATCTGCCCATCTTTCCCTTCCCATGTTCTTACACTGTACAGTCCTTACTGTCCCATTTCCATAATGCTCCAGACTATCTCTCAAGACACCACCTTCATCACTTCCACTTCACTTCCATCATCAGGTCATGTACTGACTGCTTTCAAGACAGCAGTAGTTATACTCACCCTGAACAGCCCACACTAGACTCCTCAGGACTGAGGTGTGTGCAGGAGTGTTTTTTATTCACTCCTGCCCATGACTAAAATAATTCTGACCAATCTCACCCACTCCGGCTGACACTCATGACCAATCCGATCTGCTCTTGCAATTATTTTTGTTTGAACATGCCTGAAATACACTGCCCTCCAAAAGATTGGAAACGCCTGAACAAAATAGGGTTTTTGGGCAATATCAGCATAAATCCTCTTTAGTTAGTGACCATTTTGCATTGATAATAAGGGACAACACAAACTATGAAAACACATTTTATTAAATAAAAAGTTTATGAACATAAACATGAACATAACATAGAAAAATACTCAAATTTTGGATTCATCAAAGAAATCCCCATT